>OZ023268.1:71680423-72257923 GCA_964006375.1 Tillus elongatus | reverse complement strand
TGTTTGTTTATCAAGACTTGATAGCCTATAGTGGCTGCTAACTGGCGTTTGGTTCTATACATATTTACTTTTACTTCCACATATGTGACGTGTAAAAGAAGCTCATGGGCGACAAAAATTTCAAAAATTGTTTTTCGCTTAACGTCGTAAAAAGTATCAAAACATGTAGAAAACATGATTTGGTAACGAAAACTTTTTGGTTTGTTGGTCTGTCTGTCTGTATGGCTGTATGTCGGTCTGTTTGTATCCACTATAACTTGAAAACGAATTGAGATATCGTCTTCAAATTTGGCATACTATTATCACCCGAAAAACGAACGGTTCGGATTGTTTTTGGGTAAACTCGTTCGAAGGGGTAGGGGATCCATGGGGGCTGATTTGGTGAAAATTAACATTATTTAATTAAAACTTGAATAAAATAACGCTTTAGCGGTTGTTTATTATGTAACTTTCAATTTCATCAAACGTCTGGTAATCTGTGCTAAAATTAAGTTAGGGGTTGAATGTGTAGGGTGGAAAATCGGTGACAGAAATTTCGACTTTTTGTTGCTAAAACGGCGTAAAAAGTCTCAAAACATATAGAAAACTTAATTATGGAACGAAACTTTTTTGTCTCAGTGTCTGTACGCCTGTCTGTTAGTAGGCGGAATAACCTTCGAACGATTTGAGTTACAATCTTTAAATTTGTTATTCAGTTAGCACCCGATAAAAGAACTTCGAATTGTTTTTGGGTAAGATCACTTCAGGGAGTATGGGATAAATAAGGGATGATTTGGCGTAAATTTACATTATTTCGTTCAAACTCGAGTAATATAACATTTAAGAAGTTTATGGGCACATGAATACGAATATTTTCTTTGTGATCAAATCATGGACCTTGAATTCATTTCATTCGGATGTCTTTCTAACGAGAGTCAGATTAAGACAGCTATGTGGAAGTTTGATTCAATTTGCAGCACTATTTCTTAACTAAATTAGCCACTAAGCGATATGTTCAGGACGGAAAATTGCTCCCGAATCTCAGACAGTCCTCTCACTGTCATGTGGCACATGCACGTGTAACGCAAATGTTTCATAGAGAAGTGCCGGAAACCGAGCGTCGCACTTACTCTACAGCCTGGTCTAGCAAGCCAAATATAGCAAAAAATTGTGCCGGCGTGTGAAGACAACGTTAGAGCAATCTATACAAAAGTGTCGATACTTCGATGTATCGCGTATATGCACCATAAGGCTGTACGTCGGTGCGTTACGAAGTACTCCGATACATACCCTTCTTGCAGAATGTGGAGAAATGCCACTTCATTAGAGAAGGGAGAAATTAGCAGCGAGATTTGTATGCAAAAAAATTGTCAGCTAATAAATAAGTTGCATAAAGGCTTTATCGAAGACATAACCTTACTACATACTGGCTAAAGAAAAAGACAATACTATAAAAAAATGTCGGTACTTCGATGTATCGTGTATAGACGCTTATCCCAATATAATAGACAGTAAAGAAGGCGTTTGGTACGACGATTTAAATCCGATTTTTAATGACAATTTTCAAACATTGCAAGGTCTTGACATCGACTAATTACAAAGTTATCCACAGTTACCAAATAATATACGAAACATAAGTTTTCTTTCCGACATCAGTGAGAAGTCTTCAGAGGCTCTACACATTTTTACGGACGCTTCTATGGATCACTCAGAAGGCAGCTGAACCCATCGCAATTGTGGAAGCCTTGCAGCTTATTGGCCAACATTCAATAGAACGTGATAGCAAAAGTAGCCTGGATACATATTTTTCCCAATTCAAGTTGTAGTTACTTAGTTTCAAGTATAATTACCCTAATTACGAGTTTACAATATGCAGAAAAAACCGTTAGTTTAGTTTGGGTGCCTCTTCCACCTGTAGTTCCGTGGTTTTCATATATATCTCTTAATAAATCCACTACAGTTAAAAATTGTAGGCTAAGGTTTGGTTCCGTCTCATCTTTTTCAAATCAATTTAAATAGGGACCCAAATTATTGGGGATACTGAGCATATGCTTTTGAACTGCCAACCAAAAATAAACCTAATTTGTTCTTTTACTAATCGGATTACCCAGATAACTTGTGTTCATTGCCCCTTTAACTTACCGCAGCTTCTGTGCACTGAAAATGCTGACATCTACACACTAACACTAAATAGGAAATAGGAAATAGGAAAACATCACTAATTTAAAAATTAGTATATAAAATTGTGTTAACTTGCTCTGCTATAAAAATATAAGCCTATGTGAATGTGATGGTCCTACTGTCCTATTGTAATCCAACTCTTTACCATGGTTTTTTTTACCATCGGTCTTGTTTGTTTGTGTGTTTTAAAGTTACATAGGCATACCCCTAAGGCATGAAGCGTGTGTCCCGGTCATCCCGTATTATTATTAAGTATTAGTTATATATTATTGATATAAGCAAAAAAAACTATTAAAAATAAATAAATAAAGAGAACAAATCAATTGACAATACAACAAAGAACGGTTTTATACCAGAAATAATAATAATAAAAAAAGAATCAAAAAGAAAAAGGACTGAAAAAAAAACGATAGTTTTGTAAAACATACTGATTTGAACAGGACAATTAACAAAATAATAATAATAAATAAATAAAAGTGATACTGCTGATGTAAGGTGTGGGAAAAATGCGCGAATGGCACACTGCCGTAGCCATTTACTTTCATATATTCTCCATTTCTCCTTTGAAAATTTCATCAGTAGACTTTTTAAGAAAGCACTTCTGAAAAAAGTATATTCCCAGCTGCATTCTTTTGGTCGCTTTATAAAATTTTAGGATCATCTACTTTTTACGAATGTTTGTTTTAGTACATCAAATTCCTTTTAAATTGATACTATTTTTTTAACATTTAAATCGTATTTTGGTTTCTGACACTAATTTACGTTATAAGGGCCTTAGCGTTTGGCAATATTCATATAAATTGTACTAACATTCCTTTGCTTTTTTTGTTTCCTGATTGGATCTCTGAGTTTCTCAAAGCTTATTCATTTTATTTTTGGCTTGAGTTGATTGAATATATGCTTATAATCTACCCATGTTATTCACCTATACATTCAGATTATCCTGCACAAGTTTTACGGGTGGATATGCATTTCATATAAGTTTTTGTTATAAAATTTCTGCATTTTCTCTACTACTTTAATGCACTTATCAAACTTCAATCCTAGTTAGCGTCTATTCCATGACCCTATTTGTTACTATCGTTCATGCTACAGCGCATTTTACTCTTCCTTATTAGTTAGTAGACAGTTTCGTTACTTTTCGAAAGCACTGTATATACAGTGAGTCAAAAAACTGGTTGGGAATGTATTGCTATCTCCGTTATTAATAGAGATAGGGAGACGGATAAATTAGTAATGTTTTGTAGAATTTCATGCTTGTACCAAATGCGACTTGCATTTTGCCCTGCCTCTTTTCATTTTCGAGTTATTTTGAAAAAAACAAAATTTGTCGATTTCTTTTTTCTTCAATATCTAAGTGCACGTTGATCTGACATGTCTAAAGAGTAATCTTTTTGTGCTATTCTCAACTTTGGATTGTCATTTGTTTTTGAGGTACCGGTATCAACGTTTGTTTTTATTATAGCAGCCATATTGGATTTTTTGCTCATGTGATAGCCTCTAAAAAAAGCTTTCCAATGATGTACAACATGCTTGAGAAATCTTGTAATTGCACTGACAATTTTGAGAAAAACGGTTTTGATCGTAGGCTATAAAATCCAATACCAGAAAACAAATGACAAAAAAAAAGTATTCAAAAAGCAGTAGGCCATGGAGTATAACAATAGACTTCTACTTTTAACATACTTTTTCGTAATGATTCACGATAAAAAATATTGTGTTTTAATTTACAATACTTAATTAGCTAATAATGCTAGGTAATATTATGTAATGCAATCGTCAACATTTAAGCCTTGTACGATTGGAGGTTTTTATGGATGGTAATGACTTTGTTTTAATACACGGTGTACCGTACTTTTTGGAATGTCAATGTGTTCACCATAAAACCGAACAAACTGCGAAGGGTTTTCGTTTCAAACCTGTAGGACCGCATTATTTATTTCTTCATTTCTAGGCATTGGTAGTTTCTTTGCGTGAAAGCTACCGTCGTTCAATAGGTTGGTCACTATCCTGCGAAATATTTTGGTGTTTGGTTGTCGTCTTTCTGGTAGTTGTTTTGATATAAATTTGCAGCTGCCTCATTATTTTGGTTAGAACGAATATAACATTTCAAGATGTCAAAATATTCTTCATTACTGAATATATTGTTGAATAATATTTAAAATAAACAGGAAACAAACTATTTAGTACAACATTTTAAGTAACGTGTTAAATACACCTAAAATTGTACATATAATTAAGAATGACAGTATTCTTAATTGTCTCGGTAGTGTTATATCCATAGCAACCTTTCTTCTGTTGTTTTTCAGTTGACTTACGACTAAAAATCAAACAATTTTCAAAGCCGTCTTCGTAAATCATTAATCTGCGTTTTATTCAGTTCTGTTAGTAAATTTAGTCATTTACTAGGTTTACCTATTTAATTAAATAACAACAATTTTTTAGGATAATGTTGTAATGTAAAATATCATTTGTAATAATGGGACGATTGATTGGTGTCCTCAAATTTCCTATTTTTTATCGTGAATCATTACGGTAAATTATGTTAAAAGTAGAAGTCTATTGTTATACTCCATGGCCTACTGCTTGTTCGAACACTTTTTTTTTGTCATTTGTTTTCTGGCATTTGATTTCATAGCCTACTATCCTCAAAACCGTTTTTTACAAAATTGTCAGTGCAATTACAAGATTTTTCAAGCATGTTGTGGATAGTTGGAAATCTCTTTTCACGGGCTATCACATGAGCAAAAAATCCAATATGGCTACCATAATAAAAACAAAGGTTCATACCTGTAGCTCAAAAACAAATGACAATCCAAAGTTGAGAATAGCACAAAAGGATTACTCTGTAAAAAGTGTCTTGATAATGTGCAAGTCTTAGACATGTTAGATCAACGGCTACTTAGATATTGAAGAAAAAAAAATTGCAAATTTTTGTTTTTTAAAAATTACTCGAAAATAAAAAAGGCAGGCCAAAATACAAGTAGCATTTCGAACGAGCATGAAATTCTACAAAACATTGCTAATTTAACCGTCTCCCCATCTCTAATAATAACGGAGTTAGCAATACAATCTCATCCAGTTTGGGACACACTGTGTGTGGAACGGACATATCAATAGGCAAAACTGACGTTATTGGGCTACCGAGAATCTCCGATGGATTATGGAGTATCACACTCAACGTCTTCAGAAAGTTAATGTGTGGTGCGGCATAGTCGACGGAGGAATTCTGGGTCCCCATTTCTTTGACGTGAACCTTACTGGTGCAAAATATTTGGATTTTCTTCGCGAAGGCCTTATTCCTGAATTAATACCTTAATAGCCAAATATAGAGGAACGTGATCTTCCGAGAAATGACAATTTTTTCAACACGATGGTGCACCGTCCCATTATGCAACACCTGTTCGTGCTTATTTAGATGTGGTGTTTCCGAATCGCCGGATAGGGAGAAGGGGGCCGATTGAGTGGCCAGCTATATCGCCAGATTTGACATCCCTAGACTATTTCTTGTGGGGATAATTAAAAAGCAAGGTATACGTTAATGTACCGGAGAATTTAGAAGATTTAAAAGCAAGAATTCGTCAAGAGATACATCGTATACCTCCTGAGGTTATTGACAATGTTAAACAATAATTTATTAATCATCTTGCCTGCTGTCAGGCAGCCAACGGTGCACAATTTGAACATTTTGTTTACTTGTTTTTTTTACATAATTATTATCATTAAATTTAGTATTTCTTAATTTAAAATCGTTTTTCTTAATTTTTTTGACCAACCTACATACGCTAATGTAATCAGGTCAAAATTGGGGGTTGCCATTTAAAAAAATTGTCGGTGACGTCCTTTCTCGAACAACGATGATGTCACAAATATGGGTCGTATGTCAAAAACTGTCTTTGTTTAAAACAAAATCTAGAATTTTTTCGAAAACTCTTAATTTCAGAAATAATTAATTGTTAGCTACTTTTCGAAAGCACTGTATATATATATATATATATATATATATATATATATATATATATATATATATATATATATATATATATATATATATATATATATATATATATATATGTTTTTACGTAAGAAAGTTGAGTTACTCTGTATATAATTAAATTGACATAATATACAAATTTACTTACAGACCGATAAGTTACATATTTAAGTATTTTTTATGTCTTACTCTTCAAAAATTATTACAGGGTAGGTATGTAATGATACCATATACAATGTTTTAACGAACGCCTGATTAATCTAGAAATACTTGAATAGTTTTTATCTGATATGCGATATCTAATAACTTTGCATGCGATAATAGGACACTCCAAATAAGAATTAAATATTAATCGTTATTTATTCAGTTAACCTTCTTTACTGTTCGTGTGAGATTATAACATAATGAAACAATTGATATTAATTTTTGTCGCTTGGACAATATTTTGCGTAAGTAGAAATGTTATTTATAAACGTGTTATATAGTAAAATTGCTTATAAACTAGAAACATAGCGTCAGATTGTATTGCTATGTGTTGGATGCGTCGTGTTATTCTATGTAGTATCTCCCATGCAAGAGCCTGGTGTCTACCAGAAAATAAACTTTAACTGCATACACATAGTTAAAATGGACCTGCAGTGACCTCATTAAAATAAATTTAAGCTTGAAATTGAAAATATATATTCAAACAAGGAGTATGATTGAAAAGCTTTATAACAGCATTGATTTATAATATAGTTTTATCTAAAAATACAAAATATTTTATTGCCTTGGTGTCCACGTTACTACATAAATACAGTTGGAGAACCCAAATCACCACAACACATCTGCACAAACCTGACGATCGTTTCACTAACCAAGCGAACGTCATCACCGGATGAAAAATCCTTAATGATTGACGACTATAGACTGTGTTTATATTCCGTGCAAGTACTGGGCCTAGGCGATTTAGGGTGGTTCGAATAAAACAAAACTTTCACTGCTTGCTTATCGGAAATTTATTCTACCCGAATTCGGTTACAATAATGCCCACGCTCCATTTGTTGACATATCTCGTAAAGTGTCAATGAATACACATAGGAGGCCGTGCCGAATTCATACAACTTTTATTATTATTATTAATATATTTAGTAATATATGTACTTTTGAAAGCATTTGACTATCCTAGTTGTCTAACGTTTATGATTAATTTTATGTTCCTTTATCTACGTGGTGATTATTATCCCAAATACGTCAGGAATCGCAAGGTCTATTTATAGTAGCGTATGTTAGTTGTGCTAAATGTTCTTTAAATCTAATTTCAATAGATCTTTTTGGTTGCCCGACCTATTTAAGATCACAATCTTTCCAACCTATTTTCTAGATCCCGACATTTTAGAGGTACTATTCTTGTCTCTTGGGTTACCTAGCAAGTTTTCAAAAGTAATTTTTTGTCGAAATTGTTTAAAAATTTTCGGTAAGCAAGAAGTGAATGTTGTGTTTTGTTTAAACCACCCTCAAACGCCGGTACCTTGACAAAATATAAACACAGTTGTAGTCGTCAAAGATTTGGAATTTTTCATCCTCTGATGACGCTAACTTTGTTCGTGAAATGATCGTTACGTTTCTTAAAATTTGTTGTGGTGATTTATGTTTTCCAAGTTACCTTATCAGTGCTCATCACAGGTTCAATCACTTAATCATGTTACTACATAATCCAGAAGTTACTTGTAAATGCTTATTTCATATATATATATATATATATATATATATATATATATATATATATATATATATATATATATATATATATATATATATATATAGGGATGCGCATAAGTAACTCAACAAGGCTATAACCTTATCTCTGAGAAATGCATTGGACTTAAAATAGGTAGGGTTGCATAACAGATTATTTAAGACTATTTGGTAGCATTATCTACATTTTAAGCACCCATTAAAATGTTCTGCAAAAACTTCTTACTGGTTATGAACCTTATAGGGAAAATACTTTTCCCGATGCAAAATTTTCTTTACGGAACGTCCGGAGATCTCGTTCGCTTTAAAAAAATTCGATGCAGAAGTTTTGGGAGTTTCTCGTACAGAAACAATACATCCAGCGTGTTTTCGTCCGAAGTAGCAGTTCCAGGGCTGCCAGACTTAGGGCGATCTTTTACGCTCCCTGTTTTAGTAATTTTCTGATGAAGTCTGCTTACCGTAGGGGTGGGCGGTCAGGATATATATATATATATATATATATATATATATATATATATATATATATATATATATATATATATATATATATATATATATATATATATATATACTTTTGAAAGCGTTTAGCTGTCCTGGTTGTCTAACATTTTTTATTAATTTTAGATCCTCCTTATCTACGTGGTGATTATTATCCTATATATGTATGGAAACGAAAGATCTATCTACAGTACCGTATCTTAATCGTGCTGAATGTTCTTTAAATCCAATTTCACTACATCTTTTTATTTGTTCCACGTATTTAGGATCACAATCTCACTATATTTCATCAGTAATATCCTTGTCTTTTGGGTTCACTAGCAAGTTTTTAAGCTATTTTCTTTATCGAAAATGTAAGTTGCACATCATATTTTCTAAAAATGCCATCTAAACGCCTCAAAATTGTTTGTTAACAAACAGAAAGCAAAGAAAATGCTAGCGGAATCAAAAAACTTTGGAAAAGAGAACGGCGAAAAAACTCTGTTGGCCTTCTATTTAAACTACGAATCACGAGGGGCCTAGACGGCATTTATACGAAAGCTAATTTGCAACTAAAATTTTTGACAAAAAAACTTGCTGGGTAACCCAAAAGACAAGGATAGTATTGCTAAAATTTCGGAAATTTATGAAGAAAGTCATAACGATTGTGATCTTAAATAGGTCCGACAAACAAAAATATCTATTGAAATTGGATTTAAAGAACATGCAGCAACTAATATACGGTACTATAGATATATCTTCCGTTGCTCGCCATATTTGGGATAATAATCACCACGCAGATAAGGATAATCTAAAATAAAAAAAAAAAGGTTAGACAATCAGGACAGCCAAACACTTTCGAAGGTATATATATATATATATATATATATATATATATATATATATATATATATATATATATATATATATGTGGGATCCACCCGCACGAGCCGCCTATGACTATTCAAAAGCCGCTCGAAGTAAAACAGTTACGTGTGGCCAGCCTGTTTCGACGCGAAGGCATTTCCGTTCTGGAAGAAGCACGGGAGAACGACGTAAGACGCGAGGGAGAGAACGACGAACGACGCGAGAGAGAGAACATCTCAAAATAACGACTCTTTAGTGAAGCATTACTTATCCCTTTGTATCATATATATCACAAGTTATCTCTTATTAGTTTAGTTACTTCAACATTATAAACATTAAAGTGTAATTTACCCCTAGATTTAAAATAAAACGAAAAGCCAAAACGTCGGGACAATTATTTTTGTCAGCCCTAACCCTACAAATTTGGGAGCTCTGCCGCGATGTGAAACGCATCGGGAAACGTGTGAAATAGATTTTGTGATAGTGAAATAAATACGTACGAATTAAAGTGATACTATACCGACGTAATTCGTATAAACGCGACGAAGAATCGAAATAAAGTTTCGAACTGAATTTTCGGAAGTGTACGATTTATTACTTTTTATCGTAATATTGAAAACCGATAAACGAAGTGTGAAACCATCTACCATAAAAAACAGTTCAGTGTATTGTCGAAAATTGCAAACTTTCAAATTGAGTAAACAAATTGAAGTAAATCAGAATTGGTGAATTGCTCCATAACAAAGAAAAGTGCATCACAAAGCCGTTGCAAGAAACGCCGACCCATCTACAAATAGCTGTTATACCTGGATGTTGCATCTCACTCTACCCCACGATATCTTGCCGCCAGTCATCGACTTTCACGCCACTCAAGGGCAGACGCCATTGTACAAAGAGGACCTTTGTTTGGTATTGTATGATCATTTTTAGTGTTCCTGTTTGAAGCCGTACTTTATTTGATTTTATCAGTGCCGTAGACATTTCTTTGAAAGAACTTTTTCAGATTTTGAATAATTTAACTATTGAAATATTTATTCCATTTATATTTGTTTCCAGTCGCTTAGAATTAGTTATTTTAGCATATCATTACATCTTTATTATTGTCATTAATTTTGTAAAATACTTCCGAGGAGAGTCGTTCGAATTCGGTTACTTTAAATTATTTTTTTTCATTTAGCGCGTATATTATTTTGTTCAGAAAACACATTAGAGGCACGCACATTGTTTCAGATACGAGTATTACGACAGTTTCAGAATTTATTTTCGACATTTGATATCATATTTGAATTTAATAAAACGACGACTGATTATCAAAAGACGTAGGTTACAAGGTAGATTAGGTATTGTTTATTATTACAGACGGTAATAAGACGACGAAAAGGAAGTAGAAATAAACTTTTTATAATCTAGCATTTGAAATTAAAGACGCTTACGCCGATCGATTGAACGTTTAAGTTATAATTCAGCAGAAATGGCAACGTTAGGAGACATTGGCAAAATTGATTATAATTTGAAAAATTCATCATTGAAAGCCGTAAAATCTTTGTATATAGCCGCGTTTGGTGAGGAAGGTCAACCTCGCTGGGTTCGAAGAAAGCTCAGGAATTTCTCCGGATTCAATTTAGAAGGAAATTCTGAAGAATTTAAAACGAAAGTCGACGATGTGATTTCTAAATTAGATTTAGCTGATTTGATTGCTGTATGCCATGTTTTAAATTTGGATTACTCTGGAGATGAAGACGTATTAACGAATCGAATATGTTTATTTTTGAATAAGATAGAAGTCATAAACGCAGAAGAAGACGACGAAGAAAACATGAGAGGTAGACAAAATGACGTAAGGGAAGAAGAACAAGACGACGAATCCATTCATAGCTTATCTAGCCGTATTCAAGATTTAGGAAGTAATTCAGGACGAAGAACACAGAACGATCGTATGTCATTTGCACTTACATTCCGTGACGTTGAGGATTCTATTCGATCATTCGATGGCCAGTCGGACTATCCAATCGGAAAGTGGACTGACGATTTCGAGGAAATTGCTGCACTTACTGGATGGAACGAACTTCAGAAGTTAATATTTGCGAAAAAGACTTTGAAGGGGACAGCGAAATTGTTCATTCAGGCCGAAAAAGGAATCACGACGTGGGACAAACTAAAGCAGTTATTGAAAGTCGAATTTGAAGTGAAAATTAGTAGCGCACAAATACACAAGACGTTGATGAATAGGAAAAAAAGAAGAGACGAATCATTTCAAGATTACGCTTTGAAAATGAGAGAAATTGGAAATAGGGCAAACATTGAAACTGAAGCCTTAGTTCAATATATTATCGACGGCATACTTGATGAGTCTTCAGACAAATTCATATTATATGGATCAAAGTCATTCAGTGACTTCAAGGAAAAACTCAAGTTGTATGAAACGATTAAATCAAAAAATCATTTTCATAATAACCCTAACAAGGGACGAACGGAAAAACCAACGAAACACACAATGGACCGATCAGATGACGGTACTTTTAAGAAGAATATTTCGGACGTTAATAGATGTTTTAATTGTGGGATCAAAGGCCATAAGTCAAGATTATGTCCATCTAAGGCAAAAGGACTAAAGTGTTCAATTGTAACGACTATGGGCATATATCTAACTACTGTCCTAAGAAGATTAGCAAGGAAGATACTAAGACGACAACGATCAATGTCTTGCAAAAGTCCAACATTATTAGCATGACTATTGACAACGTTAAATTATCTGCTCTTTTCGATACAGGTAGCGACATCAACGCTATAAGAGAGGACGTCTACAAAAAGTTTTTGAGTAGACATATCCTTATGCCGAATGTAACTCAAATATCGGGTATAGGTTGCAACTCCATCAAGACTTTAGGTTCATTTACCCCACGTACTATTGTTAGCGATGAAGAATTGAGATTAACATTTCATATTATTCCAACAAATTCAACAAATTTCGAAGTGATAATAGGAAATCCGATATTAACGCAAGCTGAAATATTTATGTCCAGTGACGGAATTGTGATTCACAAACTTAACGAAGGCAATTCTATGATGCAAATAAATATTATTGAATCTGAAAAGGAAATCGACGTCAGCCACATACAAGATTCAAACGTAAAGAAAAATTTGGAAAGAATGGTGCAAAATTATATCCCAGAAAAGACGAAAGAAACTGGTGTACAGATGAAAATAATTTTGAGTAGTGAAGATCCAATCTATGAGAGTCCAAGACGTCTACCAATGCCAGAAAGACGCATTGTCGAAAAACAAATTGACGATTGGTTGGAAGAAGGTGTAATTAGACCTAGTTGTTCTGATTTCGCCAGTCCCGTTGTACTAGTTCGAAAAAAAGATGATAGTTACCGGTTATGCGTAGATTACAGGAAACTGAATAAGAAAATAATCAAAGACAGATTTCCCCTCGTTTTAGACAAATTGCAAAACGCCAAAATGTTCACGACGATTGACCTGAAGAATGGATTTTTCCATGTTCCCGTAGAGGAAAACAGTCGCAAATACACTGCATTCGTAACACACGATGGACAATATGAATTCTGCAAAACCCCCTTTGGATTATGTACTAGCCCAAGCGTATTTCAAAGATTTATAAATGAAGTCTTCAGACATCTGATGATTAAAAATATAGCAATCCCGTATATGGATGATATTATAATACCTTCCAAAGATGAAGTCCAAGGATTAGAAAGACTAGGAATTATGTTAGAGACGGCGAGCAAATATGGTCTTGAACCAAAATTCAAGAAATGTCAGTTCTTGTGCTCAAAAGTAGAATTTCTTGGCTACATAATTGAAAATGGTACGATTCAGCCGTCGCCTGCGAAGACGCTAGCTATTGAAAAAATTCCAATTCCGAGATGTGTTAAAGACGTTCAAAGTTTTCTAGGATTGACCGCGTATTTTCGAAGGTACATTCCATCGTATTCGATCATTGCAAAACCCTTAAGTGACTTATTGAAAAGTGGGACGAATTTCTCTTTTGGAATAGAACAAGAACAAGCTTTCGGAAAATTGAAAATGGCCCTTACAACTAAACCAGTTTTACATATTTACAGACAAGACGCGCGTACTGAATTGCACACTGACGCCAGTAAGCATGGTTTTGGTTCTGCATTATTGCAAGAAGGAGATGATAAGAAGCTACATCCAATTTACTACATGGGTAGAAAAACAACAGCAGCTCAAGAAAAGCTTCATAGCTATGAACTAGAAGTTTTGGCCATAATTGAGTCAGTCAAAAAATTTAGAGTTTATCTTTTAGGAATCCCATTTAAGATAGTAACCGACTGCGAAGCGTTTACGAAGACTATGGAGACAAGAGAACTTACTACTAGGGTAGCAAGATGGGCTTTGCTATTAGAAGAATTCAGTTATGAAATAGTCCACAGGAGTTCGGAAAGGATGAAACACGTTGACGCTTTAAGTAGATATCCAGCGATAATGTTAATCGTAAAGAACTCTATACTGAATAAAATTCAAGCAGCTCAGCAACAGGATGCGTTATTAAAAGCTATTATGAGAATTTTAGAACCAGAGGCTTACGAAGATTATGTGTTGCAGGATGGTATTCTTTATAAAGAGCAAAACGGAAACAAGTTGTTAATCATACCGAAGAGTATGCAGACGGATATCATTCGAAATGCTCACGAACCAAGTCATTTTGGATCAAAGAAGACGAAAGAAATGATTTCCACAAACTACTATATTCCGAAACTTAACAATAAAATAGAAGAATTCATTTCTTGTTGAGTTCCATGCATTTTGGGTAATAAGAAACAAGGGAAGCAAGAAGGATTTCTACACTCAATACCTAAAGGTGATCTCCCGTTAGACACATATCACTTAGATCACTGCGGACCTTTCGAGTCAACGAAGAAAAGCTACAAATATATTTTTCTTGTTGTCGATGCTTTCACGAAGTTCACGTGGATTTATCCCACCAAAACGTTGAGCAGCAAAGAAGTGATAGAAAAATTAGTCTCGCAACAGACAATTTTTGGAAATCCCAGAAGGATAATCACGGACAGAGGAGGAGCATTCAGATCCGATGATTTCAAACAATACTGTGAAAGTGAAAATATCGATCACGTACAGATAACGACAGGAGTACCACGAGGAAACGGGCAGGTTGAAAAGGTAGTTCAAACCGTGACCAGTGCGTTGAGAAGAATGTCAGTCTATAAACCTTAGGAATGGTACAAACATACAGCAGTCCTACAGCGACACTTGAATTGCAGTTATAATCGAAGTATCAAAAATAACTCTTTCAAACTCATGTTCGGTGTTGATATGAAGAGGAAAGAAGACGTAGAACTTTTGGAAATCTTAGAGGATCTTAGGAAAGACATTTTTGAAAATGAACGGAGTGAATTAAGAACAGCTGCTAACGAGGCTATATCTACTGTTCAGAAAGAAAACCAAAAGACGTTTAATCGACGACGTAAGCAAGCAAAATTATATAAAGTCGGTGACGTAGTTGCAATTAGGAGAACTCAATTCGGTTCTAATATCAAATTGCACCCAAAATTTTTAGGACCTTATAAAGTGATTAAAATTAGTTCAAATGACAGATATGACGTTGAACGGATCGGAGATGAAGAAGGACCGAGAGTCTCTTCGTCAAGTTCCGATTACATGAAGCCTTGGGGAATAACCTACGATGACTATTCCTCAACTGAGTCAGATGAGCCGCAGGATGACCGAGTTGTGGGATCCACCCACACGAGCCGCCTATGACTATTCAAAAGCCGCTCGAAGTAAAACAGTTACGTGTGGCCAGCCTGTTTCGACGCGAAGGCATTTCCGTTCTGGAAGAAGCACGGGAGAACGACGTAAGACGCGAGGGAGAGAACGACGAACGACGCGAGAGAGAGAACATCTCAAAATAACGACTCTCTAGTGAAGCATTACTTATCCCTTTGTATCATATATATCACAAGTTATCTCTTATTAGTTTAGTTACTTCAACATTATAAACATTAAAGTGTAATTTACCCCTAGATTTAAAATAAAACGAAAAGCCAAAACGTCGGGACAATTATTTTTGTCAGCCCTAACCCTACACACATATATATATATATATATATATATATATATATATATATATATATATATATATATATATATATATATATATATATATATATATATAATATGTTAAGTTTTGTTTTGTTTCACCGCACTAAACCTTATAGACCGACTACCTGCATAAGAATATAAACAGAGTTGTAGATGTAAAATATTTAAAATTATTCATCCTTTGATGACTCCAGCTTGGCTAGTTAAACGATCATCAGCTTTTTGAAATATGTTGTGGTGATTTGGGTAGGTGCAACTGCACTTATGAGTAAAGCACATACTAAAATATAAACCTCTATGTTACATAAAAAAGTGATAAGCATTTCATTATAATAATGTTTGTTGCCAGATCATTTGTATGAAAATTCACTGCCATAACATGCTTGTTGCGTCCAAACTTTTTTGCATTCCGTCTATTTCCGCAAAATTTACTGGAACTGAAAAGCTTAATTATATTTCCCATCTCCTTTGTCGCTTTTTGTTCTCTTTCTCTCCTTTGGCAAATACCTCTTTTTTAGGATTTTTGTTCTTTCATTTGGAAACAGAGAAACTTCTCTTCGCATCTTTCGTTTTCTTTTTGTCTTATTCTGCACTAGGTTTCTTTTTTTTTTCAGAGGTATCAGTGTAGACTGTCGGTTTTTTCCTCTCTTCCATCCCATTGTCTCTTTTTTTAGGTGTTGATTTCGGAAAAGTTATCACCATTGCTGACTTAAACGCGTCAATTGGAATATAACTTAAAGTTGACGGTGTGGGCTTATCTATCATTCAAATAGTAAGTTCAATTGGTATACAGCAGGGAGTTGATGAAGCACGTATTGTTTTTCCACTTGAATGTTTAGTTCAACTACTTTTTAGTCCATACATACTAGTAATAATACTAGTATTACTAGTATTAGTTATTTACTGCCCATAAAAAAATGTGCACAAGGATCAGGAACAAGATTTAATTTGATATAAACCTAACCCTATGTTAAGAAATAATGTGTAACACAATCTAATCATAAACCTAGTTTAATGCTTCGTTCTAACCACAGGGATAATATTTTACCTTCTTAATAATTATACTGTAATTATAAACATATCTTATACCTACTTAGTTCTAACAAGTACAATTTGGAGAACCCAATACATCACAATGCAGTTTTTTTGATCCGACGATCGTTTCGTACTCATCATTGCTCATTACAGGTTCTAATCTTCACTCATACTTAGTTATAACTATACAGGGATACTCTTTGGCTACTTTAACAGGTACATAACTAATATATACTTAAGTCTACACAGTCTTCAAAATGATTATTCAGGACTTTGCCTTTTAAATGTTTTAAGTGTACTTTTATTTAATATTTGATTTTCTTCTGGAGGTAAATGGATCAAAGTATATGCTGCCATGTATGTGAAAGATGACTTAAATTTTTGGAGCTGATGTTGCAGTATATCATGTCATGGATGCATGTCTCAGTGTTCGGTCATGCATTTCATTTCTCTTTTTTATTTTATTATACAAATAATCTGGTGTTCCTGCAAGTACAATTCCTCTAACTAGTATGTCATAATGGAGAAACATTTTTTCGTTCACCTTTAATAAATACATCTCTCTAACGGCTGGTTGACATGATCTTGACATTTTTAACGTATCGAATACAAGAGTTTTTAATCTTTTGTAACCTATATCTATATTCTGTTAAACATGGGCCATACACCAAATCACAGTAATAGAGGTAAGATAACACCAGAGATTCTGTTAATAATAATTTTTAGGAGGTATTTCAGTGAGTGAATTTGTTTCAGGCTACCCTATGTATTTCCAGTAATTGTTGGAACATGCTGTGTAAATTATAGCCTACTGTCTAAAGTAACTCCTAAATTTGGCCTAATATCATGGTCTAACCATTACTAGAGATACCATTCGCGTTACCGGCAACCCTAATACTGTCACCGAACTTAATACCAGTTGCATGTTTTACGTTCAGCACTAATGAATTCATTGTTGTCCACAATCTTAGCCTCTCCAAGGCATCATTTATTTTTTCAATCTCTTTATCTCCTTCTTCTGGTGTCATCAGCATACATTGCCCCGACGCCCCCTTTCAAAACAGTTCCCAACTTCAATCCCTTTAAAGAAAACCTGATAATGAATAAGTAAATAATTTAAATTGAAGTTAAAATTGTATAATTTCAAATAAAGATTTTATAGAAGCTTTTCCTGAGATCGTGCTGGTTACTCAACGAGTTAAAAAATGATGTTGACCAATTGGAAATCTTAAAAGTTTAAAAGTGGACCCTTACTTTTTTTGGGTTGATTTTGACCAAAAGTTCAACTTTTTTAGACTTTTAGTACACAATTCTAACACTTTAGATCAATAAGGTATTAGTCCGGTATCTCGATATTCACGATAACAATATATTGTTTATGCTGCTAATGAGCTTAGTAAAACCTGACAAGGAAGTTTATCTCAATAACAAACAAGAGTAAAACACAACAATAGTTTTTAATAATTGTTTTAAACATGAATAGTGAGGAAAATGTTAGGTTGCCAGTGTTGACAGCAAATCAGTTACTATTAACTGAATTTCAAGATAAGTCTTATACTGAATGGTCCTTAAATATATGACTGTACATGTATCTGGCCAGATAGGTTAATTAGTTTGTCGTAGTTGTATGCCCTGTTTCAAAAACAAATCGGTGCCTAATGATACCTATTTTATATTCATTATTTATCAGTTAAATTTGAAAGAAAGAAAAAAATTATAATATAAAGATTTTACTCAGGCAAATATTATATATATATATATATATATATATATATATATATATATATATATATATATATATATATATATAATGAATTTCTATAAAAATAATAAAATGACTGTTTCAATTTATACGGGCAGCACTTCTAAAATCGTTAATGTTAACTAAAAAAAATATTCAATTACAGAAAGTACTGCAAGTAATTTTAGATCTTTCTACTATATACTCATAATTTAAGTAAAAATACGGTGAAATTAGTATCTTGTAATTTTATTTCCGCAATGTCACTTCAAAAGAAAAATTTTAGAACTGAGTGGTTTCTAAATGGCATTTTTGTCCAAAAAAATTTACTGAAATTTTTTTTTTTGATTCATTCAGTTCAAAAGACTGACTCACTTGCATTCTTCTGCTTAGCTACGCATTTATTACCAAAATTGAAGCTGGGGATTGAATATACAAAAATTATATATTTATCTGGACTTATTACCAAAATTTCAACTCCAAGGCAATTTTACATAAATGATTAAACTCAAAACCAGGAATTGGAACACAAAGTTCAAAAGTTAAAATCTGATGACGAACAGCTAGCAATTTAATTTGACAACTAATGACCCACACATAACATCAAATAATTCAATTTGGCAACTAATGCCCTACACCTCTGTAATTAAAGACATAAACCTGTAAAATTTTTGAAATTCATAAAATGAACCTTATATGACTTACCATCATCCCCGATGAGGTTTTATATAAAGTTCGCAAACACAAATTTATCAGCTTTTACTGCAACACTTTTAGAACAATGATTGTGTTGACCATATATGAGTTGGGAATAGCAGTGCTAAGAAAGCAGTGTATTGCTTTGTTCTCCCCTGCCGAATCAAACATCCCCTTCTTTTCCTGCTCGAATCATGACAGTGTCTGCCTTTTAAAGTACGCAGCTTTGATTGGTTGCGAGATTAGGTGGCCGTCTCCAACGAAATTTACTGATTCTCAGTATTGTAAACAGACGTTTGAATTCTATATTTTTCCTCTGTGAATCGGGTGTTATTTTAAGCTTGTAACCATCGGAATCTTTCAGTTACAACATAAAAAATGTAGAAATGTTTCCTTATTTGAAACTACCTTGTAAAGAAATATATCCCCTTGCTTATTTATCCTTCAAAGAATTTAAATGTTTTTCTTACGTGATTTTTTACTTCACATAAATGGTTCTTTGTATTGAAATAGGTAGCAGTTAAATCCTTTTACTGCCAGCTAGTAATATTCCGCTTAATAATCTCTAACAAGAAAATGGAACGGTGTTTGCCAAGTAGCGAATTTCCATAACTCTGTATGACGATATTTTGTTCGCTCATTTCCAATCAAAAGACAGTAGCCATTAAAAATTTTTAAGCAGTTGGTAAGTCGAAAGCAACAACATATGTATAAGGTGCATAATCTAATTGCTATAAAATGAAAAATAGTGAATATTACAATGGTAATATTCTACTAAATTTATTTTACATTCATGGTGAATGTGGCACAATTGTGGCCAGCACCTGTAGGATATTTAACCAAAGGTATCCGAATTTGCCAGTAATTAACATAAGTAAGTTTCGTAGACTGGAATCCCTTCTGTTGGAAACTGACAGTATTAAGCTACGTAAGATCAACTCTACAAAACCTGTTACAGGTGATGAGCTAAATCAGGTAAATGTTTTGGGTTATTTGCAAGCTTATCCGCGTAGCTCCATATCGGCTGCTAGCCAATATTTAAACATTTTAAGAATGAGAATTCAACGCATGCATCCTGAAACCACATGAAATGCATCCTTATTTGGAGATTCCTGTATATGCCCTTTATACGGGAGATGAACCTACAAGGCTTTAATATTGCCAAGATATCCAATCAAAACTTCTAGATGACCCGGATTTTCCGTGAAAAATAGTTTGGGGGGACTAGTCTAAATTCACCAAGGAAGGAATCATAAATCATCGAAATATTCATGATCCGGCTAGACAAAATCCGCATGTAACTAGACAAAGGAATTTCCACGAACTATTTTGTTTTAATGTGTTCTGTATTATTCAAGATAGATGCATTACGAAATTTACAATGAAGCCTTACTTTCCAGAAGTATTTAGAGTTTTTGAGGCATACAGTAGTAAATTTCATTAATAGTCGTCTACCAGGAAAGTCACGTAATAATTGCTGGTATCGGCTAGATGGTGCGCCTGCCTACTCTGCTAGAGTAGTTCGTCAAGAGCTGACACATATATTTGGAAACAACCGGATTGGTCCAGATGGAACTTGCAGGTGGCCTCCACGATCGCCAGATCTCACCCCATTAGCCTTCTACTTGTGGGGATATATAAGGAGCAAGGTTTACTCCAGACCCGTGGAAGGTAGGAAAGATTTATTTGATCGAGCAAGGATGGTTTTCAACACATTAGATCCTAATGTAATACGAAAAGCATCTGCAAATGAGTCTAAACTAAGAATACTTATGTCATATAGAACACTTATAATGTTCCACATTATTCTATTTGTATTTACATAATTTAATTTTTGGCTTTTATTATCGTATACATAATATTGTTTGTTTGTTTGTTAATGTCTCCTTACTAATAATTATTGAAAGGAATTGTTTTTGGTTGTATGTTTTTAAACAACCTAATAATAAAAAAATGTTCTAATCATTTAATTTTAGTGAATTTTAATTAAGAAAATTCCCTAATAGAGAGGTATCGATGGTGAGACTCTTGGAAAATTTCTTCAAATGAGCGCGAATTAGGGCCGCTGGGACCTATTTCCATGGTCAGTTAATATATATATATATATATATATATATATATATATATATATATATATATATATATATATATATATACCTGTGCGTGTGTCCAATCGATAGCTCAAAAAATACTTCACTGATTTGGACCAAATTTGGGAATTACCCTGATTTTGTTAATGGCTTGGATGAGTTCGTGCATCAGATCTTAACGCCCAATTTTTCTTAACAAAATATTTGTTGAAACGCAATATCTCTCAAATTCTTTAAGTGATTGAAACGAAAATCTACAACTTAAAAGAAAGTAGAGAAACGTGGCTGTGTATCAATTTTTAAGTCTTTTGAACGTAGAAAAATAAAGTTATTCGAAATTAATACTAAAATAATCCTCGATATCACTTCAGATTCTGTAATGCAATCTCTACAATGTTGGACAAAGCCAGACGACGTTACCTGTATTGCTATGCTATTTAAATAAATAGTGGATAAAAATGTAAACAATGGAAGTTGCAAGTATCATTGCAAGATGTAGAACATTTGGAACGGTGCGATAAGGACGCCATCTCGCTGCGGAACCAGGTGGTATGTCGTCACAGCTCTAGTTAACACACACAACGTTATAGATGGAGACTGTATACAATCAACTAACAATTTTGTAAATTGTCAGCCCTGGCCCATTTCTTTCCTAATACAGGGACAATGTTTGCTTTCAAAAGCGCAAAATTTTAGCATGCTACTGCAAGCGGCTTGATAGCTGGTTGACGTTAAACGACACCGCTGATCTTTAGTAGCATCAAGTTGCTTTCAAGCTTAACAAGCGCATTATTTCTACGCTTCGTCGCGTTCGCTAGTTATGTAGCCTTGTTGACATTTTACAACTGAATTTTAACTAACTTAACATATTTAAAACATGGATATAAATATTGAAAATAAATATTGGACGATGAAAATTGTGAGATAATAACTTAAAAACAACACAATTTTGCGTAAATTAGAAAATCACAATGTCAGTAAATCATATTCTAGGAGCAGTGTCAACACTCGATTTTTTATGTTTCCTAATTGAGCCACGAAAACAGGACCCCATATACATTATCATTATTGTATAACCGGGGGAAATAACTAATGCATTATGTGGTGGCAGTAACAGTATAGGCCTTTTTATAGTCTGTCTCCGTGCGGAAGACAATATTCGTTGTTTTAAATTTAGTACCACGGGTCTCAATGTTCTTTGCAAGTTTCAAAACCTGCTTACAAGATGAGAACGGAACTGATAGATAAGTTACTAGATCCATCATTTCTATTATCAATGATTTCGCAGGTTAGTCGGTCAATATTTCTTTTTAATAAATATGACTTTAAAGCGTATTTCTCATATTGTATGTTTCAAACAGGTACAGTTTCCCGCTTAAAATTAGACATGCCTACGCTTGTTAACCGTTCAAGCCTATCGAGCTTAATTTACAAGCTGCTTGCTGCTTGACCGGATTCCAGTGTAGTCTTGGACAAAACCTAGATTCATTCACTCGCAAATTGCAAAATCGCCGCGAAACGTATTCCTGTTGGTTTATTAAAAGTAATATGGTAAAATTCTTGTATTCTGTTAGATTTTATAAATGTATTTTACTAATTTTTGTTTGCACACAGTTAGACACGATCTCAATGTCTTCTCTGCTTCTAAGTTAGTATAGTTATTTATTTGGAAATAATGGGAATGAAAATTGGAAAGTTATATCAGTTAATAAAACAATAACGTTAAAAACCGTGAGATGATAGATTTGGTTTGAAATATTGGTTAGATAAAGCATTGGTAAAAACTGCAAATGGCCTTCAGAAAATGCGAAAATTGTTATGAATCTGTTAAACGAACCAGGAGAATTTATTTTTAAACATTATTGCAACAAAATTTTGTAATTACAGTACAAGCACAAGTATTCCACATCTTTGTATTCACACAATGTATAATTACTCTGCTACAATAAGCAATAAACAATAATTGTATACTTTAGCATTTGTTGTATGTGTGTGTATGTGTTTTATATATGTGTATATGTTTATATATGTGTACAGATATAAAATCTCGACTTGTTCTGTGCTCTACTGGAGCGATTTGAAAGAATAAATCATCCATCTATCTATCTATCTATCTATCTATCTATCTATCTATCTATCTATCTATCTATCTATCTAGGAGGAACCAAGTTTACGGCAACACTTGTTTTAACACTGCCGACGTTTTTGCCAACACGCTTACTGTGAGTTCGGTTTTTTCAAAGTGACCTAACAAATAACAAATAATGTTAATTATACTTGAATTCCTTTTATTATCAATTACCCCTTAACATTTCAGATAACTGCTGAAGCCGCACCTGCAGATCCAAAAGACGACTTAATAAAGCAAGTGCAAGTCCTTAAGAAATTGGTTCAAAATGTTAGCGACACCGTCCAAACAATTATAGCACGCTTTGATACTGATGTTAAAAAAAATAAGACGAGCTTAGACAATACTTATGGTACTTATATAGAAGATATAAATGCAGCAAAAACTGAAGCAAATTTCACAAATACTCATTGCATTCAAGTAGAAAACTTTTTTGTCCAATATTCGTACCAAGAAATATTGGAGGTTGCGGTGAAAACGGAAAATGCAAGTTTTCAAATATCAGTGACAAATGCAAAAAAAGTTGTAGCTGATCAAAGCAGGAACATTGATGGATTTTCAAATGAAATTGATGGATGCAATGATAACGCGGATTGTATAAAAAAGTTAAGTGATAAATTCAAGAATATCAGTGTTGAAGTTACCAACGCAATAACACAATCAAATAATACAGTACAAACAACTTTTATTGAAACCGCTGAAAATATTTTTAAGAACATCAGCAGTATTAGCACAAGTATAAAGACTCAAAGTAATTTGGTGACAAGCTGTTACGTCAAATTAAAAAAGGGAAAGGAAACTATAGAAAGGGACGACAAAAGTTTAACATCTTTCATAAGTACATCCGAAACAAAACTCGAAAATACTAAGGGGGCAGCAGACAAATATGCAGATGACGAAAAAACTCAAATTGATAAAGATTTTAAAAACATATTGAATAAATTTATGGATGACATTGCACAGATCGAAGAGAAAGCTGCCGCCACGAAGGTTGATATCAAGGCTTGCACGGATCAAAAGAGTGATCTAGAAAGTATTAAAAATCAGTTTCTTAATTTATCTGATATCTTCATAAATACTTACAGACAATCTATAGAGTCCTCCATAAACGATATGATTTCTAAAGTAGATAATTACAATCAAATCATAGCACCCATATTGAGCGAATTGAAAAAATGCGAAACTGAAGAGTGCTTCGAAGAACCAATAGCAAAATCATCAAGTACATTAGATGTAACTGAAAAAACAATCAAATCGCTACTAAATGACTCAAAAAAGGATGTCGAAAAACAGCAGAATAAACTCTCGGATACCAAAAACGCAACAGAAAAAAAATTCGAAAGTGCGGCGTCTGAGAAAACCAACGTGATAGTGAAGTGTATTCAAATTTCTCTAAATGAATTAGACCTTAAACAAACAGAAGAGAAAATATTTTTGGAAATGTCTGTTATTACAACAACTATAAAAGATTTATATTCCATGCCACTTAATTTTTTGAATACCTGGTCTGAAAGAAAACAAAGTTCAATCATTCTTCTGGGCATGGTCTACCGAGATATGCTAGTAAACGTGACAGATAAGGAAAATGAAGCTTTTTCCCACCACAAGAACATCTCTGCCTGTGTAGCCAATAAAACAGATTTTTATGATGTGTACTTACCTACAGCTCAATCTAACATTTCCCAACATATAACAGAATCTGAAAAAAAGTTAAACTCTAAAGTGGAAGAATTCAATAAAACACTTAATATTTTTCACGAGAACGCAAAACAACTTTTAAATGATGTTTATAACTGTGATAAAGGGGACACAGATTGCGTGGAAGCTGTAAAAAGTCAGGCTGAGGCAAAAATAGAAGAAACACAGAAAACGAAAGATGGAGTTCTTAAAGAAATGAATAAAGAAGTGGAATCATCGTCGACTGATCTAGAAAATCTTGTAAATGAAGTTTTTCAGGAATGTAAAGCCACTGGAAACTTAACTGCTTCTGGTATAATTGATTGCATAAACCTGCAGATAAATGGTGGTTTAAGGTTATCACCCAGTATTGTTTTATTTATTGTTAATTTTGTTATACTAATTGTTTTTAAACAGTTGTAATCATTTATACGAACTTAATGTAAAGTAAATCTCAATAAAAATCTCCAAAGATCACATAATTTATAATTTTGCCTTTCTTTAAAGTAAAACCCTTTCAAGACAGCAAACGTGTTCTAAACGTGTGTCAAATATATGTCTGACAATTATCTATGATAATCAAATGAAGCATAAACTTATAAAATTTATTCTGGTTATGTTATAAATTTTGATCATACATTCATTCTTAAAGTTGCGGCATCTTTTGATCAACTAGCTTTACATTTTTGGAATATAAAAATATTTAGGCTTTATTTAACAATATAGGCGAGCGATATAAGAAATAATTAAATGCTTATAATACCATCCTTCCTTAAACCAGAATTTTAAATTTCTCTTTGTTATATAACTTTTATAAGGATTATTTGTGTTAAGTACGTGTGTGTGTTTTTGTTTCTTTAACGTCGGTCTATTCCGTGACTGTGGCCAATCACTGACGCCAGGGGGCAGTTTCCATTCATTATCCTGGATTTTTTTCCGAACCCCTGCCTCTCTGTATGGGGTTAGGGATCCTTAACGTGCCCAACGTCGCATGGACACGGCACCGATGGCCTTACGCCCCTTCCAAAGGGCAGAACGTGCAGACATGCAACTTGCTTAAATACAATGCTAGAACCTCGGCTGATGTTCGGTTACAGTATGTACTGAAAAAGTGAAAGGAGAACCAAGTAGCTTTCAGTTCAGAGGCACTCGGACTTACCATTGAACTACCGAGGCTCTATGTTAAGTACAATACTTTTTTGTTGTATTTAATACAAATGGATACAAAGTAGACGATTTTATTGTGAAATTAAACAGTAGATTTGACTCTATTAAATTCACCCATGCAATAGAAATTAATTTAAAAAAACCTTTTCTTGATGTATTAGCCATCAAAAATAGAGACACTTTAGAATTTGACATCCACAGAAAGAAAACCACTACTATGAGCTACATTTTGGTTAACTTTCACCATAGTTTTCTACAAAAAACAGCTGTTTTGAATTCTCTGGTTCATAGATTAATACAGTTTTTCTTAAATAAAAAAGATACAACCGAGAACTTGAATATATTAAAAATATAGCTAAATATAATGGCTACTCTGTCTGTTTAGTGCAAAAATTAGTCAATAAACATAAAACAAAACAAAAATGTTACCCGAATCTACGACTTTCAGAAAAGATAAAACCGAGAAAACCGTTGTTTGTTTGAACCGCGAATCACTAGAAGTTTTAATAGCATTTTAAGGAAAGTCAATTTTCAGCTAACATTTTCTACAAAAAAATACATTAAAAAATTTGCTAGGTAACCCAAAGAATAAAGGTGAAACCACAGAAGTGTCGGTAATATATGAAATAGGTTGTAAGGATTGGGAACTTAAATATGTTGGGCAACATAAAATAACTATTGAAGCTGTATTTAAAGAACATTTAGCACAACTGATATATAAAACTTTCGAAATATTTTCTGAAATGATTCCAAGATAAATCATCGAAACATATTTTTTATCTTTTGTGTCTCTACTATTTGGATAATTTAAATAAAGCGCTAATTTGTCTTCTTTTCTCTCTACTATTTTATTTAAAAATACACGACGTATAATTGAATGGTAGGCTGACAGTGAAAAAAGGTGACATCTATGGTGTGGTTGTGGCTGTGTAAGTAGATTTGCTGTATATTGAAAAGAGAAATGAATTATTTTCTAACTTTCCAATGGTTAAATCTACAAAATTTATATAACTATTAGCTTCTTCTTCTAAAGCAAAGTTGATATTTGCATGGAGGTTATTAATAAAATTAAAAAAAAAGTCATTTAATTCTGTGACGGTACCATGATTACATGCTAAAATATCATCTACATACTGTACCAAAAGACAATGTTATGTGAAATTTCTGACGCTAATGTTAATATAAAAATAGATATATCAAGATTATTACTGTAAACACATACTTGTTTTGCTCTTATTTGAGCTCATCAGTGCGTTATACCAGTAATAATCAAAATATATCTAAATTAATTGGCTTAAGGTAGCCAAATTCTGGACGAACCATGAGATGTATCGAGCTGCTGACATATAGGACGCAACAAGGAACATTGTCAGATAACTAGGGTACAAATTCTATACGGACCCTACATGTCGGGTATAGGGATTTTCATTCACCGTCACTTTGAGAAAATTGTCAGAAGCTCCAAATCCCAGGTATTTTTTAAACGGAAATTTAAAAAAAAATTAAATGTCTCTAAAACAAAAGAGGGATACTCAGGTTGTTAAGGCACAAGCCAAAAATTTATTGCATTTTTATGAAATAATCCTTCGACGTGATTCGCAAAGTATAAGAGGAATGTGTCAACAGATTTGCTTATTGTCAAGAAGTTTGTAGGTTGAATTTCGACATTTATATTTAAAGGAAGCAATACTTCCTAGGTTCAATTCCGAGTTGCAGCATGATTTTATTTTCAATAGATACTGCAAAATTAACATCAACGCAACGTGGTGTTGAGTAAGTTAAATTCTTCCTACCCTTTCTACAAAAGGAATGTGTTCGGTAAAATATTCAAAATATTGAGGTGAAATGTCCTATAGCGTTGGTGGTTGGCCATAATTGTGGAAACAGACAGAAGAAATCAAATGCAATACAATACAGTAATAGAGAGAAAATTTTCAAATATTCTCTTTGTGAAAGTATACGATGAAAACGCTAAAAAAACCCTAACGCAGCAAGTGCAAACAGTTAATAAACTTGAATGAAACAAATAAAAATATATATGAGGTGTATTTTAAAAGTTGCCACAACATAGAAAATAAGAATAAGGATATACCTACGAATATTTGCATTTGGTTAGTTGTCAAAGTTTCTTTAAAGTTATTTAATCCGTCAGTTGAAAATTAAATCTCACATTTGTCAAAAAATATAACTTAAACAATAATTTATGACAAGCAGCGTAGCCATATTCCTTTTTTTACTTCAATGTCGGTTTAAGTCCGCGACTAAGGCCAATCGCCGACGACAGGGAGAATTTTCACCTCACTATCCTGGAAATTTGTTTCTTGTGTTACAACCAATATTTCCAAATTAAGGAAGCACATCAATCAGGTGAGGTATTTGAAAATGATCATCAAACAAGACTTGCGTCTGCTTGGACTTGGGGCGGTTGTTAAAAAGTTAAGAATTATTTTATGTAAGTTTAAATACCTAAAAACATTCTTGATGGCAGCATATCTTAAAATAGTGTGGAGTGGATTTTCACCTAAAAAGTTTAATACTAAAACAAGAAATTTTTCTCTTTAACGTCGGTCTATTTCCGCTGCTCTGGCCAATCACCGACGATAGGGAGCAGTTTCACCTCAATATTCTAGAAATCTGGACAACACCCGCCTTTATGTAAAGAGGTTAGGTATCTTTAACGTGTCCAACATTGCATGGTACACGGGACCTACGGCTTTACGCCCACATTCAACTTTCTCAAATACAATTCAGTAGCCCCGATTGATGTTAATGTTACAGTATGTACTGAAAAGGTGAAAGAAGGACACTGAGATCGAACCCGGTATCCTTCGGTTCAGAGGCACGCGTTTTTACCATTTAACTGGCGAGGATCTATTTGGTCTATTCAACATGCATATTATATCATGATTGCATTTCACTTCTTTGGTTTCTGATATTATATTTATTTTAAATGGTTTGGTACTGTTCAGTCCCTTGGCTCGAACTTTTTGTTTTCTTTATAAATATAACAGATCTTATTATTTATAAAAAAAATGTCGTAAACAGTGTGCAAAGTTAAAAACTGTCTGTATTTTTTGAAAACAATGAAAATACATTAACAAAATATTTTATACGCAAGTTTACCTTTTATATTTTATATGACAAAATTAATTATATTATGTATTATGCACACTCTAAGCAAAAATGTAACGGTTTGGCCGATACTAATAAATTATTTTACTTTCTTAGTAGATGAAAGCCATTAAAAATAAGTTTGGAAACAGCAAGTGCATTATGGTACAGAATTCTCGTGAAATTGATTTAAACTCATAATAAATCCGTATTACGCTAGAATATTCAATTTTGATACATATTAAATCCCTTAATAGAAGCATAAAGAAAACCATAAATTTTTAATAATTTTTTTCGATGTTGAGCCTTATTTATTGCTTGTGGTATACAGAATGAAAATACAAAATGTGATCTCCAAAAGTGGTAATCATAAAAATAATACGTGACTAGAACCGCGTGGCCTTACCATCGATTCTAAATACTAATTTACACATTATCGTCACAGGCACAAAATATTTGCCAGTGGTGTCAACTACGAATTGCTCGAATGGCCGGTATTCAAACGATGCAATAATAAAATATATGCGTTAGGCTCACACCTCCCTGTTATTCTCATGCGGCAGTGTTGAGAAACTTCGACTTGAAATGCATATACTTAGGCTTCAATAAAGCTGGAAACTCTGAATTTGTTATGTATGACAGTCTCCATAATGGCAGCGTATTATATATATTACATCTTATTCAAATAACTTAGTATATATGTATATATATATATATATATATATATATATATATATATATATATATATATATATATATATATATCAAACCCAAGCCAATAGAAAATTCATAATTCATACAATCCTGGACCACCTTTAAATAATGAAAATAACGTACTATATGTTGCATACATTTAAAAATTAATGACTTATTTAAGTTGAGCAACATATATACATCCAAAAATATAATAAATAAAAAAGTTGTATATGATGCTATTTCTACATTTAAACCGTACAATGCTTAACCAACGTATGTTTCTAACAAATAGGAACCAAAATATACAAGAATATGTATGCCACTGCATTATCCCGAGCCAGTGCGATCTTGTCAGACCTACAAAGTCAAGTTATGGTAGTTTTAGTATAATAATTTGAATTCAAAGTAAACATATTTGCTGTGACTTTAATCTAAATACATTATATCAAGGGCTCGAAGCGCTTGCAGTTACCCAGTTCAATACTGATTGGTGTTTTAAGCTTTTTTTCCCTAAGAACAAATTCTACAACTATGTTATATTATAAAGATTGTGTATTTGGTGTATTTGTAAAAACACTTTCACACTTCTTTTACACCCTGTATAATAAATAATAGTGCAGATCAAGTTGTTTGTTTATCTAAGTTATACATCTGTATTTTAAGTTGTACAACTGCTGCAGGGGTTCTTCTGTTTAATAAAATGATTTGGCTATTAGCACCTCTTTTAAAATAGTATTAGACATAGTCATTTTTGTTTACGTATAAAACTAAATAAGTGTCTTTTGCTTCTTTCGATTTTATTAACGTACTAACTTTAAAGCTAATTTTTGGAACTATCTAATTACATTATTAGGAAATCAGTCTGACCAGATTACCTATAAATTATTATTATTAAATTGATTTTTCCAAACATTTTAATGTACCTACGGTTCTTATACCTTTTGTATATACGGCTAACCAACGCATATGTTGAAAAACATACATTATATACAGGCTATGCCTATTAAAACTTCCCACCTGATAAATATCGCAATTAAAAAAAAGAAAAGGAAAAAAAGAAGCCGAGACACGTCGACTTTGTTTTCAACCGAGACACATGGTGGCGTAAGTTTTGGTGTCTTGGAACCTACCCCTTAGGCAGGGGCGTAAATTTGCTCTTAAAATTTAAATGGCTCCCTATGTTGAGTGACACCTCATTTTAAAGCTTTCTCAATTCTGTTCACGAAAACATACGATTTTTTAAATTTTGGTTTGGATAAGGCAACAAAATCATTAATTAAAGAGTAAGACAAAATATGAATTAATAAAATAATGTTATTTAATTAAATTTTCAAATTGTTTTCCCCTCCCACTTCCATAAAATCTTTGCTCCACCTTTTAACGAACATTTCGAAGCATTTCGGTCGTTATCTGACGACATTCTTCAACAATTCGCCGAGGAAGCTCCTCAGGTGTGTTTGGCCGTGTTGTATAAATTTTCAACTTCAAATGTCCCCATAGATAAAGGTCTAAGGATGTTAAATCTAGCGATTTAGGAGGCTACTCAATTAAACCTCTGCGTTCCATCTAGCGATTGGGAAAGTTCTTATTAAGAAAATCACGCACAGCTGCGGCATAATGTGGTGGAGCACCAATTTGCTGAAACCATACATCCTCTTCTGCCAAAGCGTTGTAATTTTCCAATACTTACACAATGGTCAGGTGGATATGCGTTTCCAGTAGATGCAGATACATGTTTCCATCAAGATTTCCCGGTAGGAAGAAAAGACACTATGGGGTGGTCTCCCAGTATGCCCGCTCAAACATTCACTTTCCCCGGATGCTGCATATGAGTTTCATGAAATACTCTTGGATTTTCAACCCTACAGGGGCGGCAAATATGTCGGTTGACTTGGCCATCTAGTTGGAACGTACATTCATTAGAAAAACAGATGGGTACAGGAAGGTTGGATTCCTTCTGGTACGATCACTTATTAACCAAATTAATTTTGTATGGCTGATATTTATTACTTTTTAAGATTAGGCGGCAACTAGCTACAGCAATCCCTGAAGTACTTGCATGTTTCCTGAGACTGACATTTGGTTCTATTGCAATCTGACGATAAGACCGGAGACATCTACTTGATTACCTTCATTGTGTACGACCCGCTCACGTTGATACTTTTGTTTGCAACAAAAACTAGTTTCCCAAATTTATACATTAAATATAGGATGTACCGATGCAAAGTGTTTTTCTCAGGATGACGATCATTAAAAGTATGTGCTGCCTGTCGTGCACTGTTTTACTCTTGTAGAACAACCTAATTATTTTTACTTTTTCAGCAATTGGATACATTATTTTCACGAATTAGAATGCAATCGACTTTGTGATGATTTTACTGAATACGTACTTGTCTCGTATAAAGTAAAACAGATAAAAAAATTAAATTAATAAAGTTTATTAAGACGTAAACGAAAAATCATAAAATAAAATACTTTTATCAAGACACTTTTGAAAAAAATCGTCAGATAATGCCCCAAATGCTTTGAGATATTCGTTCGGAAATAAAGCGAAGATTTTATAATTGTATCGAAGTGAAGGGAAAATAATTTGAACATTCAATTAAATAACATTCTTTAATTTATTAATATTTTGTCTTATTTGTTATTTGATGATGTTATTACCATATCCAAACCAAAATTTAAATAGTCGTATGTTGTCGTGAGCAAAATTGAGAAAGCTTTAAAATGAGGTGCAACAATATAGGGTGCCATTGAAAATTTAAGAGTACTTCACGCCCCTGCCTAAAGGGTAGGTTTCAAGACACCAAAACTTACGCCATCATGTCTCCGAAAACAAAATTGTCGTATCTCAGCTTCTTCCAGGAAACATAATCTAAAGTGAAAATAACTATACAATCTGGTCCGAAATATTAGTAAAATCAGGTTTTAAAAATATGTCGCAATTATATATTTTTAAATAAAAAGCCCCAAATATTATTCCAGTTTACGAACCTCTGTCTGGAAATATTGCAAAATATATTTCCTTCCCCGTATCAGAAGGACACAATTTTTTGTATGTTAGGTTAGGTATATAAAACTGCACATGACACTAAAAATATTCTATTTCTTAGTCCATACTCTGTTTTATAAATTAGCAACAATTAAAATAACTACTACCTACTTCGCAACAGTTATGCAGCCATCTTTTCATTTTGAGTTCTGCAGTAGCGGTAATTTTCTGGGCGGACAGTAAAAAATATATAACCTCAAAAAATACAGTGGACGCATGTCTGAAAAAATGTTGGCATACGTCGGGGAGCTATTAATTGTAGAGTAGGTAAATTTTAACTTCTCTGCATACGTATTACATTTTTAAATCCCAGTTACCGCTTCATAAAAGGGAGTTATTTTTTGTTTAACTATTGTTTTAATCTGCACTTAGGGTGTTCTATTTAAAGTAGAAAAGTAGTAGGTAATGGGACACTTTGAGCAGACAGTGACGTCACAGGAAGTGACGTCACGGCGCCGGCGCCACGCCCTGGCGCCACGCCCTGGCGCCTGCCCTGGCGCCGGCGCCACGCCCTGGCGCCTGCCCTGGCGCCTAGCCACGCCCTGGCGCCTGCCCTGGCGCCTGCCCTGGCGCCTGCCCTGGCGCCTGCCCCGGCGCCTGCCCCGGGCCCGGCGCCTAGCCACGCCCCGGGCGCCAGCCCCGGCGCCGGCGCCCAGCCACGCCCTGGGCCAGACAGTCACATCCGTGTTATTCTGCATTCTAAGGTCATTGGCCTGTCTAGGAAACTGTGACGTCACACGACTTGGGCCAGACAGTCACATGCAAACATTTCAAAAGTGTCTAACCTATTACTTCAAATTATTATATTTTGAAAAAAACCATTTGGTGCAGGTGAGTTTCGAACCCGGGGCATTCAGATGGGAGGCAACGATGCTACCCGTTAAGCTAAGCAGACGCTTGTTAATTTATTGTTTTAGGTTGGTATATATATACGACTTTTAATTACAAACCATACATGTAATAGAATTAAAGTTTATTATTAGACAAATGGATGATTTACAAAATAATGTTTAATATTAGAGGCGGAACCAAAACGGAAGAACCAAAATGGCGGAATGAAAGATGGAAGCCTGTGATACCTTAAGCTGACATTATAAAAAATGGCGGCTTTCTTTCTTAAAGATGGTGCCTTTCGCTGATAAAGATGGTTGAAGACTTATTTAAAAATAACACACAGAGGTCGTTAGCAAACAAAAGAAGGAAGTTCAGAAACATACTGTAGGGGGCCCCTTGATGGGTAAATGGTATTCGTGTTTGAGCTTGTCTAGAATACAGCCGTTAGAAGTATGACATCATCCACAAACCTGTTCCACAAACCTGTTTGAGTTTTGTCTGTACGGTTGTTATCTAGTGTAATTTCCGTTGAATGACATCACCCCATTATTTGTGTTTGAACTTGTCTGTGTATCTGTTTAATATACGCAAGAGAGAGGCCCGCTTAGGGTAAATAACGTGTCAGTTGATGACTTTGGTGAATGTTATCTTGTGTTATATCTGTTCAATCACCCCCATTACTCGTGTTTGAGCTTGTCTAGTACAAACCGAAAGGATGACATCATCCATGTAAATTGTTCACTACACACTGTTAAACTCATTCAAAATTTAGTTATCGTAGAGGTAAGACGTGCTTCAGTTAACTCTAACGTATCCAAGTGCTCAGTAGTGTGTTTAAAATGGCTACATTAAATGATGTGTGCTACCAGCAAATTAAAGACAACTTCTGGTATGGTTTATTTGCAGACTTTCAATTAATTATTGATAAAAACACTGGTTATTTTAATGCGACTAAGCTGTGTAAAGATGGTGAGAAAAGATTCAGACATTGGTTGGAAAATAAGAAAACTAAAGAGTTGATTACCTATTACAACGGTCAGGCGAAGAAACATTTAGGTAGCCAGAATACCGATTACCTTAATATTTCAACCGAAGATGTCCACTTAGAGTCACATCTAGGGGGCCGGAATTCCGGCCCCCTAGATGTGCTGGAAGCAACATCTCAACTAACACCTACAACCGCTACATACTTGGTGGACTTTGGTGGAACACAGACTGAAAACAACTTGATATCTGGTACATATGTCTGTAAAGATTTGATATTAAATTTGGCTTGTTGGATATCCAATAGTTTCTATGAAAAGTGCAACCAAATTATTTTTGATTTTTTCGTAAGTGAATTTAATCAAAAATACAAGGATAACCTCAAAGAAATTGAAGTGAAATTAATGGAGATAGATGATGAAGTGCAGCGTATGCGAGAAACAAATGCTAAAATCACAGAACATTTAGAAGATATATCTCCAAAACCAAGCAACCCTGGAAAACTTTGTGTTTTTGGTTTGCTTTCAAGAAATGAGAAGGATACTACCTATCCATATCATGCTGTAAGGACTCAGAAGAAAAGTTTTAAAAGAGCTGTCAAGAACTTTAAAAATAAACACCCTGATTCCGAAGTAGTTTTAAACATGTTGTATGATCCAAATTCTGTAAATCTCTTTAACAGAATAAAGACCGAAGTCGAATACCTCAAGGCGAAGAGAAACGATCTACAGATAGCAGATGTACCTCAGGAGAAGTTTATTCAGGATATTATTGATTTACGATATAAATTGTAATTGTTCACTTAGCTTAATTGTATGTAACCAGATGAAAAAATAAAATAACATTATTTTAATAAAGACTTTTATTTTATTCTAAGTACATTAATACATTAAATATATAAGCTTATTTAACATCATCTGAATTTATCCAAGAATTCTGAGATTTATCAAAACCCAGCCATTTTACATAGAGCTGCTTGCCTTTCTTCCTCAAGATGCGTTCAACCAGATAGATGTCTGTTTGTTTCATGGCGATGTTGGATTTAAAAGTATCCACTTATCATGTAAATCTTTTAGTTTGCTGTCTATTTCTCCCAGCTTATTCTTTAGCTTATTATTCTTTAATACATCAACATCTTTTAAAACTTGAGCAGTTATGTTCTTAGCTAAAATTTTCAATTTATTTTCAAATTCGTTTTTTAAATCTTCCAACTCAGGTTTGTGTACAGCTTCAAGTAGTATGGCAATGATTCTTTGTGTTACCTCATCTTTGTTCTTCTGATAGTCGTCTATCCATACATCAACAAATTTTTTATTTACACCATCTGTTGCATCGACTGGATCAGCTATGTTACACAATCTATGGCTTTGCAAATCAAAATCACCACTAGTAGTTCTTGGGAAAATCTCTCTTTCAATAATTTTAAACTTAGAACCTTTATTGGATTGGGAACGTCCGAACTTATCGATAGACATTTTTATACTAAGCACTAAGGTAGGTATATCTTTGATATATGTAGGTATACTAGGCGATAACACCAACCTCCTTCAGTTCTTCAATGATTGACTGAATTTCATTGTTATGAGCATTATTACCAGCAGCCTGGGAAGCTACTAAAAGTCTAAGTCTATCAACCAGCTCATTTATGTCATCCCAATAGACATATTCTATTTGTTTGTTATTTTGTAGCATATAGTTGTTAGTGTTGCTGCTTACATTCTGAGCTCTAGGTTCAGTTTTTTGTTCTGCGTTATGATGTGTGTCGTAACCAAAACCTTGAGGAGTTGAGGATCTACGACCTCGTGGATTTATCACCGGTTTTATTAGAGTCAGGTACTTTTCAGAGGAACAACCCTTGGTTCGTGCGTTAGGATCATAGTTCATTTTATGCACACTAGTTGCTTCTAGAATATCTCTATAGTGTTGAAGATCGTCATAGGTATACCCTCTAGGTGTTTTCATAAATATCAATTCTAGCAGACCTTGTGTTTGCGGATATCTCCGTTGACCTAGTCGAATGTCATTATCAGTAAAATCCAAGTGTTTATTGCCAAGACTCCAGCTACCGGTATCTTTAGCGTAGCGAGCACCATACGTTTGATCAATGGTAGCGAGCCTTGGTGGTTCAGTAAAATACTTGTCTACATAATATCGAACTCGTTCAGGATATTGCTCCAAAAATTCTTGATATGCAGGGTTGGATGTGACAGTTTGTAGATCTGCCTCAAGCTCTTCAAATGTTGGGATATCCTCATCGGAACTTGTCTCCTCAGCCTCTTCCCTAGGTTCAGCTTCAAAAACTTCATGGTCTTTAAGGAACTGTACTTGGGGTTTCGTTTCTGGTACCACTTCTTCTTTGATTTGTTCAGCCTTTGGTTGTTGCTGGGGCTGCTGCTGCTGCTGTGCTGCTGTGTTTTTAGATATTTCACTTAGGGGCTCAACAAGTGGTTTATATAAACGTTGCAGAGCATCATCATTCTCGGCTCTGTTAAGTTTAAGCATTAAATGTTTTTTTCGAATATTGTCAGCAAGTTGTAAAATCCTTTTCTTAACTTTTCGCTCTTCCTTACCCAACACTTCCATTGTGCTACAACTGGTCGGTATTACCAGCTGGTCTAATAATTTGTTTGAGCGATACAGGTTGTGTGGTGGTTTAACATATACTGACTCCTTCATGGTACATGCCTTCTTATTTATCACGATGTCTGGCTGTCTTGTTAGACAGCTGTGTTAGACAGCTGTGTTAGACAGCTGTGTTAGACAGCTGTATGACAGCTGTATGACAGCTGTGTTAGACACTTGTATGACATCTGTGTTAGACACCTGTGTTAGACAGCTGACTGTCCTGTCTATCATCGTTTGTTAGAATAATATATATCTATCGAATCCTTTTCTATATCGACCTTTGTGTACATCGTTTTCCTTCACAATCACCAACACACCATACTTATTATCTTTCCAGCATTGGTGGCAGATAGTTTTAAATTGTTTAAAGTCCATATCGGTGGTCACATGATCGTCGTACACATGTTTTAAATTGGTTTCATCTTGCTTGAATAACACAATAACATTGGTGTTGTCACGTACCAGATGTTTGGGTATTCGTGTATATGTTTGACAGAGATAGAATGAATCAATATTCTTATGTCTGCCCATACTGAAGTATGCTCTTATTTTATCTTGTTTGTCACAAGCTACATCATCAAATATAAACACAGAGTTGTCCTTGGCATCTTCCGGATCTAATATTTCATCGTTTTCTCGATAAGGATAGTAACCAACACCTTTTGTGGCATTCATCACCTCCTTTAACATCTTGTATTTCGGTTGATACAGAGACTTTGAATACACATACACGTTATCAAATTTTAAACCGTTTGCTTCAAACAACAAACTCAGCATGACATTAGTTTTACCACACCCACTGGGACCACATATGATACAGCGAACGGTGTTTGGAAAGAGAGGACCATGCCTCAGTTGTTGTTGAGCTGTGTCCGTAACAACATCGTCTATATTTGTAATGGGTAAGGCAGAAGCGTGTTTGCTGGTACGCATCTTAACTTAAACTAAACTATATTTTATTTGGGTGTGTATATATATGAATGCAAGTGAGACACCCAGTCAGTATGCATGTTGGTGTCACAGAGTGAGGGCTGTTATTAACAAAGACAGATACAGGTTTTGCTGAAACGTTGCGGGGCGTTACAAACACCATGAAAGTTAACAGAAAACTTAATGAGGGGTTTTATGTAATCAACTCGAAGCCAAAGAAGAAGGTTCCCTTTAAAAACATACTAAGTCTGATTGAGGAAGTTATAAAAGATAGAAATCTTATTCCAACAGCGAACGCCGTATTTGATATAGCTCATACAATCGTTAGAAACATTGGTGGGCGTAAGAATGTGCAGAAACCTCGAGTTATTCCAATACCTAAAAGTGGAGGCTTCCTTCCGCTGTTGCCTCTGATATTTGGTGGGCTGTCAGCACTAGGAGCTCTGGGTGGTGGTGCTGCAGGTATTGCCAAAGCCGTGAACGATGCCAAGTCTGCGAAACAGAAACTAGAGGAGGAAGAACGGCACAACAAAACAATGGAAGCCATCGCGATGGGTAGGAGAGGGAGTGGCTTGAAATTTAAGCCAAAATGCAAGAGACTGGGCACAGGCATGTATCTCAAGAAACAGCGCTCCGGTTATGGGTTGTATCTGCAGAAACCAAAAAACGAGTAAGATGTTTACCAGCAAGACCTCTAACAAATGAAGACCTTGTGAAATTTGCTGGTAAAATGAAAATTCCATATTTTAGAGGTGTATACATGCGAGATACTTTGCCATCGAATGGGCCACGCAAGAATGAATCACTTATCATGAATTTGCAAACAAACAAGCAACCTGGCAGTCATTGGGTTGCAGTTAAGAAACGTGGTGACACAGCCGTGTACTTTGACTCATATGGAAACTTGAAACCACCAGTTGAGCTGCAGCGTTACCTTAAAAACTCTACTTTAATGTACAATCATGATGTGTATCAGAAATATAATACTTATAATTGTGGTCACTTATGTTTAAAATTTTTAAATAAAAGCCTTAAACAGTAGCCTGTGTGTATCAGTCATGGCGCACACCTTTGTGTTGAAAGACCGCAGCTCCCATCTGTCGTCAGACTACCATCCACCAATTGTTTTGGATGGTAATTATGCTGTTGCCTTGATAGGCTTTCACACCTACAACAACATACCCAACATCTATGAAGGTAAAAACAAATTTCATGTAAAAGAAGGAACCGGTTGGCGAACCATCACGATACCCACCGGTGCTTATGAAATAACACACTTGGAAGAGTTACTTCAAAATGAACTTGTTGGTGCTACAGCAACACACGAACAAAAGCAACAGGCTCTGCTTCTGAGACCTAATCCGAACACCATCAAATGTAGACTAAAGTGTTATACAAATGTCAGTTTTGAATTTGATGGTTCGATTGGGCGAATGTTGGGCTTTTCAAAACAAGTTCTTCAGCCGGACACCTTTTATGAATCTGATTTACCTGTTGATATAGTGGATGTTAGACAGATTCGCATCGAAACCAATATTGTGTCTGGTTCCTATTATAACGGACAACCCTCACATACGCTGTATGAGTTTGCTCCGATGGTTGATCCTGGCTACGCAATCGACATAGAACCTAACAATTTAATTTACTTGCCGGTGAACAAGCAAGAGATTTCCAATATAAGCATCGACATCGTCGACCAAGATTCAGTTCCTGTCAACTTTCAAGGTGAAGAGGTGTCTGTTCGCTTAAAACTTATAAAAGTTGCTTAGTATGTTGGTCTTCAAGGATATAAAATCAAGTGCATCTACCACATCAAATTCAGTTGAGTCAGACACGTCAAAGGGTACGCTTCGTCCCGATAATATTGAGTTCCTGCAAAGCCTGGGTTATCATGTCGTCAAAACTAGAAATATTCAAAGAACCCGTGTTTGATGATGGCATCGATCGAGAAGAGCTGCGTTCTTACTATTCACCAACTAAATCGTTTGGTAACAGCGATGAAATTGAAATAGCCATCAACCAACAAGATGCGTTCGTATGTCTGGCCGAGTCAGCTCTAATAATCGAAGGTGCTCTGGAACCTGTAGCAATCCAAAATGCCACTGGTGCTTGTTATCTGTCAAATAATGGAGGAGCAGCTCTGTTTGAATCAATGACCTATGAGTTAAATAACAAGGAAGTGGAACGAGTGCGAGACCCATACACCACAACCATCATCAAAAGTCTGCTATCGTTCAGTAAGAATGAAGCCCAATCTCTTAGCAACGCCGGTCTGAATGTGTCGTCGGAGCACATCACCTTAAATGATAACAAGTTTCACATGCTCATACCTGTCTGGTTCCTCTTCAGTTTCTTTCATCATTTCAAAGGAGTTCTCTGTGGCAAACATACTTTCCGCTTTACAAGAAGTCGAAACGATTCCAACGGCTATTACAGCACAGGTACGGCACGAGCAAAAATTACCGTAACCAATATGTTTTTAAAGGTAAAACATGTATTTCCCAATGATAAAATGAAATTGGAACTGATGGATAAAATAGCCAAAGACACCTCTATATTTCTCGCATACCGCAAATGGGACATATATGAGTTACCAGCACTCAGAGATATCAACAGAGATGTGTGGGCTGTTAAAACTGCAACCAACTTGGAAAGACCTCGATATGTGATTATAGCATTTCAAACAGATCGTAAGGATAACGTGAAGAAGAGGTCAGACTATTTCGATAACATTGGTATGTTGGACCTCAGAGTGTTTCTAAATTCAGAATGCTACCCTTATGAATCTATGAATATGGATTTTGAGAAATCGAAATATGCAGAAGCCTATAACATGTATACAGATTTTCAAAAAAACTTCTGTTATAAAAACATGTCGGAGCCTATCTTGAATTATGACGAGTTTAAAGACAGAGCTCTATTTGTGATTGACTGTCAGTACCAGAACGAGTCAATCAAGTCTTCAACGGTGGACATTAAGGTGGAGTTCATGAGTCACGCCAACTTCCCAAAAAATACTCGTGTTTATTGTTTGGTTATTCATGACAGTGTAATGGAATATAAACCTCTAACGGGTATCGTTAGAGCCATTATGTAATAATAGTATGTCATTTATGTATGTCATTTATGTATCAATATGTACAACTTAATTAATCCTAATAAATTTTTATTGTATGTAAATCAGTTGTTTTATTTTTATTTTGTTGCATTTTTATTAACCCCTTTCTGTAAGGTTAACAACTGTAAAAAACGTTGTTTATCCTTTGTAAGACCCCCTCTCTCTTACATCAGTTTGTTTCCTCAATACAAGAGAGAGAGACACTTGTTCAGTATGTGTTAAGTCGTGAAACAAGGATGACGTGTCTTGCTGTATGTAAGTACACTCTTCTTATTATGTCTGTTTGTATTCAAATAACAAATACAAACATAACCTTACTAACAATTGGATGGCAGGGTAATCAGCCTGTACAAGAGAGTGTGTGTTGGTTTTAGGTGTTAATACAGCTTGTTCTAACTTACTTAAATATTATATTTCTTCTGTTCAACAAGACGATTATTTTGATGTGTCACACATGTATGTAGCTCTAAGAATAGCTATACCGGAAGTGTCTACCGGAAGTAACATTTTTATTGAATATGCTTATAGAGTTTGCTTTGCTGAACAGCGTGTATGTATTGATTCTATCGTACATCTCACGGATCTTCCGCGATAAGGGTTTGAAGTTTTTTATCTCAGTTTCTTGTAGACCTTGTTACGAAACATACATTTTTGAAGTCGGTTCCTTTCTATCACTTTCCATTGAAAAGATACAAGGATTTAAAGTTTAGACCGGAAGTGGCCATTTTATTGTATATTCCACTTTGATTTGGCCTCCTTAACACCGTGCATATGTTGGTTCTATCGTACATCTCACGGATGTTCCGCGATAAGGGTTTAAAGTTTTTTATCTCAGTTTCTTGTAGATCATGTTACGAAACATACATTTCTGAAGATAGTTCCTTTCTATCACTTGTCGTTGAAAAGATACAAGGATTTAAAGTTTAGACCGGAAGTGGCCATTTTATTGTATATTTCAATTTGATTTGGCCTCCTTAACACCGTGCATGTGTTGGTTCTCTCGTACATCTCACGGATCTTCCGCGATAAGGGTTTAAAGTTTTTTATCTCATTTTCTTGTAGAGCTTGTTACGAAACGATACATTTTTGAAGTCGGTTCCTTTCTATCACTTGTCGTTGAAAAGATACAAGGATTTAAAGTTTAGACCGGAAGTGGCCATTTTATTGTATATACCAATTTGATTTGGCCTCCTTAACACCGTGCATGTGTTGGTTCTCTCGTACATCTCACGGATCTTCCGCGATAAGGGTTTAAAGTTTTTTATCTCATTTTCTTGTAGACCTTGTTACGAAACGATATATTTTTGAAGTCAGTTCATTTCTATCACTTGTCGTTGAAAAGATACAAGGATTTAAAGTTTAGACCGGAAGTGGTCATTTTATTGTATATTCCAATTTGATTTGGCCTCCTTAACACCGTGCATGTGTTGGTTCTCTCGTACATCTCACGGATCTTCCGCGATAAGGGTTTAAAGTTTTTTATCTCATTTTCTTGTAGACCTTGTTATGAAACGATATATTTTTGAAGTTAGTTCATTTCTATCACTTGTCGTTGAAAAGATACAAGGATTTAAAGTTTAGACCGGAAGTGGTCATTTTATTGTATATTCCAATTTGATTTGGCCTCCTTAACACCGTGCATGTGTTGGTTCTCTCGTACATCTCACGGATCTTCCGCGATAAGGGTTTAAAGTTTTTTATCTCATTTTCTTGTAGACCTTGTTACGAAACATACATTTTTGAAGTCAGTTCCTTTCTATCACTTGTCCTTCAAAAGATATAACGATTTAAAGTTTAGACCGGAAGTGGTCATTTTATTGTATATTCCAATTTGATTTGGCCTCCTTAACACCGTGCATGTATTGGTTCCATCGTACATCTCACGGTTGAACCTGTTGTCTATTTTGTTTCTGAACTTCCTTCTTTTGTTTTGCCAGCGACCTCTGTGTGTTATTTTTAGAACCTACCCATATAACAATTGTGACGTTCTAGTCTGTCTAATATTAAACATATTAATTATTATGTCTTATGTCTACACTCTCATTTGTCGGCTAGGTTGGAGTGACGTATCTTTAAATAAGTCTTCAACCATCCTTGCACCATCTTTATCAACGAAAGCCGCCATTTTTTATAATGTCCGCTTAAGGTATCACAGGCTTCCATCTTTCATTCCGCCATTTTCCTCCGTTTTGGTTCAGCCTCTAATATTAAACATTATTTTGTAAATCATCCATTTGTCTAATAATAAACTTTAATTATGTTACATGTATGGTTTGTTTGTAGTCGTATATATATATACCAACCTAAAACAATAAATTAATAAGCGTCTGCTTAGCTCAACGGGTAGCATCGTTGCCTCCCATCTGAATGCCCCGGGTTCGAAACTCACCTGCACCAAATGGTTTTTTTCAAAATATAATAATTTGAAGTAATAGGTTAGACACTTTTGAAATGTTTGCATGTGACTGTCTGGCCCAAGTCGTGTGACGTCACAGTTTCCTAGACAGGTCAATGACCTTAGGAATAACACGGATGTGACTGTCTGGCCCAGGGCGTGGCTGGGCGCCGGCGCCGGGGCTGGCGCCCGGGGCGTGGCTAGGCGCCGGGCCCGGGGCAGGCGCCGGGGCAGGCGCCAGGGCAGGCGCCAGGGCGTGGCTAGGCGTCGGCGCCGGGGCTGGCGCCAGGGCGTGGCGCCAGGGCAGGCGCCGGGGCAGGCGCCAGGGCAGGCGCCAGGGCGTGGCGCCGGCGCCAGGGCGTGGCGCCGGCGCCAGGGCGTGGCGCCGGCGCCGTGACGTCACTTCCTGTGACGTCACTGTCTGCTCAAAGTGTCCCATTACCTACTAAAAGTTTCCAGTATAGACGGAAGAAAAACAATAACTATTTTACATCAATGTAGCACTATGAAAAAGTTGTTTAAACTATTTGCGCTAAAGTGGCAGACATTTTGGAAAATCGTGGTTTGCCCTAAACAATATTGTGTCCTATATAAAAATTCACCAAATTAACGAAACGTTTTTTACGATAACTGAAAGATCGAAGTATATCGTTTGCCAAATTATAAGAGCTGCAGAGGAGGAGAGAGTGAAATATGTTGTAGTCGTTAAATATTAATGTGAAAATTATAAAATTCAAATAAAAAATTCAAAGTCACAGTAGCTCATGGACAAAGACATGAAATTGTGTCTTTTAAAGTTTCACGTTATATTTGCAAACATTGCTAACATAACAGACTTGCTGCCTTATGGCTTTTGCTAAATTTCCCCTCTATATATTTTTATCGATAACGAGATAATACTTTTATAAATGTTTGTATGAGAAAAATTCCCAGAAAGCAACCTTTTTGGTCGTTTTTTAATAAAAAATGTAGAAAAGCATAAGACATTATTGATAGGACAATTTCGACTATAAATAAATGAGATCTCGGAACACCCTGTGACTAAAAAAGGTTTAATTTGTTAAGCGATCTACAAATAGTACAACAGAATTTAATAATGATAGGTTAAATAAATTTTTAAACTTCAACAAATCACTGAGTCATCAATTATAACTCATTTCATCCCAAAATTTAATCTGACGATTAAACTGAAGATGCATATACTTGAAAAAAACAATGTAGTACAAAAAATTGGCTACTTTGCATTCTTGGGTAGAATTTAACTTAAATCGTATTAGTTAATTATTTAAGGTGTATCAATACGGCATTTCACTTTTACACCCCGCTTGATTTATGAAGAGAATTAATACAAATAAGCAATGAATTCTTTTGAAATTGAAAAGGCAATGAGCATATCCAGCTGTTTCTATAATTTGTCAGGTTACATGATTTCATTTTAGGGAATTTTGGATCTAATTATATAATATTTAGAAAACTACTTTATTTTTCAAATTCACGAGTTATCTTGATTTTTTTTAAGGATAGTGACCTACAAAAAAGGGCCTAAATCATAGTATCAGGCAACAGTCCAACTGGCGAGTGAATAACGAATCCGACGAAAGCAGCAGAAACTACAGCATTCCACATTTTATTAAATAACAACTATTATCTGGCAAATTTAGCAAACAACTAAAAAATATGATTACAAAAGCAAAGCAGGCATTTCATGGCGAAATAGTAATCTGACTAATGAACATTTAACTTCGACTAGAGGAAGATATTCAACAAGCCATTGGCATAAATATCGAAAGGTGTCCGACGACAGAGTATAATGCCTTGAAATGTGGACATAAAGAACAATGACAAAAACTAGGTACACTATCAAAAAGACCAATAAAAGTGTGCCGAAAGCAGACTTATGGTCCTCATGGTAGAAATATATTAAGTAATGGAGCATAGTAAAAGTTTTTAAAATATCTCGGGCCATTATATTATAGTTTTAAACATAAACACGTTTAATCATTTAAGATGCCTTTATAAAATATTCTGCTGTTTCCATCATGATGATTTTTTGATGACTTTTAGTAACGACAGTTAGTCATCAATTCTTGACCTGCCTAGGTAATAAAAAACAGTTTACAGTGCCTTTAGTGGCATTGACTTGTCTCCTTAAACCGAAAATTTAACTCAAATACGATTAAATGTTTAATTATACGATACAAACAGCTATAGGTTTTGTTACTTCTCAGTTTAGGTATCCTGAAAAGGGCCTGCTATTGTATTTAATAACTTTATTTTAAAATCAAAGGATAGGGGCATAAAGAGACAACGAGAAACAATTTCCAGTGTTTCAAATAAATACAGTTTATTTACAAATACATACTAAATGTTACATAAATCTTTTAAATGATATAGAGTAAATGATATTTTTTGCTGTAATCAACGATTGCTATATTTGTAGGCTCCATTTAAATAGTTGTCTACTAGTATACATATACTGTAAAATTTCAGATTATACAGGGCTACTATTAAATATTTATAAAAAACCACAAAACTACAGATCTGCAAATTGTGACCTATTGGTTTTGCTAATTTGTAAAATTAGTTTCAACGTTTTCAGTTCTTTGAGGGTATCTCTGCTATTTAAACTAACACGGTCCACTTTTTTAAATTTTACCCTAAAGAAATGAAACTTGAGACTTAGCTAATATAGTTAATTGTAACAGCTACCAAATAAAAATGACAATAAAACATTAAAACAAAATCTCAGCTAATTATTCATTATTTTTACTTTAAACTAATATTACTCACCAGTAGCAATAAGTTGGAAAATTCTAGCCGCTGCTATTCAGGGAGCAGAAGAATATTTGACTACTAAATGTAAAAAAAAACCTAATTTATTTCAAAATATGCAAGTGCTCGTAAGCCGGGTAGTAGTTTAAAAGTAAAAAAAAAAACAAAGCTAGAAACTTACTGCCAGTCGGTAAATAATTTAAATTAATATTATCATATGGTTATTTGCCCTAGAATTTTACGTAGAATCTGAAACTACCATAGGATATGTAAACTTTCAAAAAAATTCTCATACCCAGTAACAGTCGAGCAATTTGAATATAACTTTCTATACTAGTCTGTTTGGTCTCTGACAAGAAATGATAAGAATACGGACACACAATTTTAACAAATGTACACTTTTAGTGATTTTCCGTAGTTTCAATTTTGTTTTATCAAAAAATCATCTTCTTAAATTTGCGTTTCCTTCATTTTGAATCAATATTTCATATCGATTTGTGCTAACTGATTATGCCTACACGCCGTTTGCGGAACAATTACATACATTTAATTAAATTCAAAAGGAGGGCGCATTGTTGGTATGTTGGCACCAGTTTTTTAATCAGACAAATTTCCGACTGCATATGACGTAGTGTGTCAACAGTGTTACAGTGTTGGACCAGGTGGTCCAAAGAAAGAATTAACAACCATCGTCATGGACCCGGACGACCTCGACAACTTCAGCACGGGAAGATATTCATTTGAAGTTTGCTGCTATACAAGACAAAGTTCTTACAACACGGTCGATTGGAAATGCCTGGTTGGGAGTTTTACAACAAAGAGTCTCAATGTCTACAATATAGCTCAGAGTACGGCTTTTCAGCTTCATTCGTATGGACCATTTTTATCTCTCCCACGGACATCCCGACATTGCGCTGCTCGCCTCGAGTGGTGTAACGACAGATCAAATTGAAATGGTGAATAGAATCATGTTGTATTCTCTGACAAGCCCAAATTATTTCTTTGGGTTCACGATAGTCGCAGAAAAGTGAAACGATTACGTGGAGAAGGCAGAAATTTAGAATTTGCTGTGAAACGTCCCTTACACGGGGGCTAATGGTATGGGTTGCGATAACATACGGTAGCGGGTCACTCTCGTTTTTATTGATAGAAATTTGCACTGCCATACCCACGAGAGTTGAGTGAACCCCATTTCCAACAAGACAACGCACGTCCTCATACAGCAATGGTTACTACAAGGTTCATACAATAAACTAAAATGACCCTGCCTCCATGGCCTTCACGCTCACTAGGCTTGTTACCAATCGAACATATGTGAAAAATGATTGGCAATCGACTGAGTAATTTAACCCAACCACCAAATAACCTAATTTACCTTCGTCGCCAAATTCAAGAAGGCTGTGGTGATATTCCCCAGGATGCCATAAATCATTGAATTTCAAGCATGCCTCAAAGACCCAATCATTGTTAAATAACTTTGTTATTTTCAAATATGTTCGTTTGAAAAGGTATTCACTTTTTAAGTTTGATTTTTAATTTGAATTTTATTAGAATTGATCAACTCTTACTAGGTGTAATTTTTTTTGAAAGTCAGTATATGTTGTTCTATACAAAATAACAAAGGTAGTGGGGGCAGACATTGAGGAAAAACAAAACTGAGTCTGGAAATTGAAAATACTCAAGTTCAACTTTCAGATCTGTAGTTAGAATAATCTCAGTAAGTGAACAACCCTGCATTGTAGACGTTATGTTGTTTCTAAAATGTTTCTAAAGAAATTTAACAATTACAAAGCTTTTTCAGTTACATTTATTGTATCGTGCAAGAAACTAGGTATCAACAAGAAAGTACCTGTGGAATATTTTCTTTATTTATATAAATTAACTAAAATATGCACTTTATTTCATAAATTAGTTTTTATGTTAAATATTAAGAAAAATATTTTGCTTGATTGATATTTGTGAACGATATTTGTGTAAAATCAGCCAACATTGTTTTCAGTTGTTAGATTTTTTAAAGTAAACGAAAATTTGAAACACTTTGCCTACTACTTACAGCGTCTAAATTAGAAATGGCTTGTAACATATGAAAATATTATTGGTTACAACAATAAATTTCACTATGCACTCCATTGAACACCTACATTCATTCGTGCTTTATATAAATATAGTAATATTATAGAAATACCTAAACAATAACATAAATTTGAATACACCGATACAACAATACATCTAAATAGTAATATAACTTTTATCGAAAAAGATTATAAAATGTATCGCGTCTACTACCAAACAAAGTTTGACAATATTTTCTTATCTAGTTCATTGTCAATGTTATGTTTAATATGTTTTAATGACATTTAAATGTATCGAACACCTAAACGGTAAACAATATAAACTAAAAAAACAGAGATTTTGTAAATATTCTTTTTAATTAAAAAATCAGCCTTATAAAATAGATCACACATCTTTATAGCGTAATTCAGTGTTATATGCAAAAAAACAGATTACCTAAAGTTTGGTTTAAAGATAATGACACGCATTTGAACACTCCAGCATTTTCAGGGCATATAGAATCTTGTGGGCTATTTGAAACTTATTATATTTAATAGAATATGCAGTAAACATTTTAAACGTCGAGACTGTCGAATGATACATGACAACCAGTTACAAACTGTTTATGTAGAGCTAAAAATTAAAGTTACGCGCTATTCAATTATATATTTATTTATTATGAGTTGCAATAAGGCTGTATCCTAACAACATGGAACAATACAAATAAACAAAAGAATAATTCAACTTTATTAAACATAAATATTTCCATGGCTATTTCATCAAAATTCGAGAGAAGACTATCTTAGAACTTACACACTAAGAAAATAATCATACAACTGATTTTTGAAATATGTCAACTTATTACAAAACTCTATGTCAATCTCATCGAAAAGACGTTTAACCAGCTGTCACATATAAAGCAAGTGACCTTTTAAAGCTATTCTAGAAACGGTACATTAAATATTCGTTATTTTCTTGGCGGTCTACAAGGCACATGGAACTGAAGTTGCGCCAATACGATACTATCTTTTACTAGCTCAAGGCTTATCAACTGAAACTCTCTTCGCAGCCTCACAGTCCTCGTTTTATTATATGGGCCATTGTCTATATTTATTGTAGCAGAAATATCTTAATACCTTATTTTGAACTTTTTCAAATACTTTCGTGTGACTGGTAGGTTGTGTATGCTAAATGGTCGAGGAGAGTTCAAGTTTGGGCGCACTAACTCAACAAAAAGCGATTACTCGTCGCCATATTTAAAAAACGTTTATGAAAATGTGATATCATAAGTAACCCCAAAGTTTTTGACTAACGACATTCTACACAATTGCTGGTTATCTACAATATAATTCAATTTCGTCAGATTTGTTCTATGTGCTATAGACATGACGCTGCATTTGATAATCTTAAGGCCAAGTCTGTTACACTCACTCCACGTAGACAGATAATTAATATCCTGTTGCAGTATATTTCAGTATAATCGGTATTGTCAATAGTTCTGCAAAAAACAATATAGAGGAATAAGCACCATAGGAAGATTACACAAAATATGAGCTTGCGAGAGCAATTTGAGCCTATTGACCTCATGTTTGCAACTCATAACCTTTGCGTTAAAATAAAACGGTCGTTTGCCAAAGTATTTCTTAGTCAAGTCGGGTGTGTTCCAGGTTTAAATCTGGGGGCGTTATTGTTTTAAATACTTATAAAAACTTTTATAGCTTTGACAAACGACCGTTATATTTTACCACAAAAGTTCTGTGTTGCAAGCATGCGGAAAATATGCACAAATTGCTCTCGCAAGCTTTTTGTGTAATTTTTGCAACAATATGTCATGATTACCGAAAGCCTTCTCGAAATCCGTGTAAACAACGTCCACCCGATCGCTATTACCAAGAACGCTCTCTACATTCTCAGCAAATGTGATAAGGTTAGTTTCGCTAGATCTATTTCTAAAAAGCCATGCTCTGCACTGTCAAATAAGCTTCAACATAAGCATATAGCTTTTCACAAATTATTTGCTGAAATTTTTTTAGCAGGCGTCGTGACTACCAAAACGTTTCTATGATTTTTAGCAAAGTTTACTTCACCAGATTTAAATATCGCACACTCAACTGCAACTTTCTCTATATCTGGCACCTGACAAATTTTAACATAAATATTATATATATCAAGCAATGGTTCAGACAAAACTCGGCGCACCTCTAAATGCCATAGTGCGAAATTCCACGGAACCTGCCGTTTTTTTAGGTTTTAGTTTCTTTACTGCCAAAAAAATTCGCCTCTGTACCAGAGTGATGCTTAGAACAGTATTTGTCACAGATATATCACCAAAAATACAATGGAATCTGGGAGAGAATCTGAGAAAACGACACATACCTACACAGATTCATTAAAGGAGTCCGCAACGTTTTTCTCAGTAAGTTCACAACTATCAAAAAACATTAAAACTGTATGTATTTGGCTTGCCAGTATTCGTTGCAATTTGACTTCATTTGTCAAGTGAACGCCGTATGAGCGTTTTATTACATAGGTTATTTTCCATCAGTTTCCTTTAAGTAAAAAATGTATTAATAATATCAAGTTATGTTAGCTTATACAGATACAATAATTATTCAATATAAAACCTTTAGTCAAGGAAATAAAATATTCGAATATGTTTCTTCAACCAAACTTTAAGTAGTTCTCAAACAATAAAATCAAACACTACTAAAACTAGTTCGACTACAAGCAACTATTTGTACCAAAATATAAAATCAAGCACAAGAGTTGGTTCTTTACTTTGCTGAAATAACAACTATTTTATTAGAAAGTTTGCCAATTGTGACAATAAACGCCTATAGTAAAGGAAACTCTTACGTTTTGTGGACAAACTTCAGATGCACTCATGATGTTACCAGATTCGAATCATGTAACCTCTGCACGCTTTTTGTACTGTTGAATCGATACTTACGTTCCAAAACATATATATATATATATATATATATATATATATATATATATATATATATATATATATATATATATATATATATATTGTTTTTCTTCCAAAGTAATGGGATTTATAAAAATTGTTAAAGGCTTAAACTTTGCGGAAAAAATAAATCTGTTATTACCACACATGTAAAGGGTGCTGATGTGCAAAAAATCTACGATTTCCCAGATCATTAAAATAGATTGCGTTTGATAGAGAATTCAATTCCAAATAGATTTGCTCCTATTCATAACTTCCATAAAATCAACTGTTTTTTAAATTCATATTTCACGTTGAGTGTAGCACTGCTTACAAGACCAAATCTCCGTAGTTTTTTAATACACGTACTGGACACTAGGTTCCTTGAAATATTTTACATGAGCAAATGGATATAATTGTTTAACCACAATAGTGATGTCACTGTAAAATTTCAGGTTTTGCCGGAAATTTGAAATTTTATTACAATTCAAATAGGTCAGATAGTATTTGATTTTGCAGTCACAGAGATCATACACTTTTAGGCAATTTTTTAAATACAACCATATGTCAATAGATAGTAGCTTTCACAAATTCATAATTTTTTATCTTTTAATGCAACTACTTAAATAAAAAATTCAAGTAGATAATGAAAAACAATAAACTAATTTCTTAAAGGTTTTGTCGGCAAAAAGGATTCATTAAATTAAATATTCAAAAATCTGCTTGTCCGTTTTGATACACAATGCCATTCTATTCGATAGTTCATTATTACAAACCCTTATAATAAAGTATCTCGATTAATAGTCATCGCCCCTGCATATTATATTTTATAGTAGAGATCCGCTAGATAATCTACGAAATTTTTGTTGATATCGTGTATTAGGTTACCCTAAAGAAAAAAATCATTGGGGTTGAACTGACCACCTCATAACTGTATTAATAGGCAACCAGTTTTCAGGATATCTCTGATGTAAATATTTTCGTAGCGTGGTTCTATTGTCTGTAGGTGCTTCATCCTATTGAAGTCATACGTTATATTCCTATATTCTACGGGCACATGACACATCAAAGCTGCAAGTTACACCAGTTAAGGTGTCTTTCTGAAGATATGGACCAATTATGTGACGTTGACCTCAAAAACAGTATGATTTTTATTTTGTCGCGTCCATCTGAGATTATCGCACCAGTATTTGAAACGTGGGGGGAGGGGGACACTAATAACTGCTAATCTGCTGGTCCTCAGTTTAGTACAATTTTCTTCATCCAATGTAAATATGGAAAAGAGAAAGAATTCAATAAAGGTGTTGCTGAATTATTTGCCTACTTTAGTAATACTCGTCTACTTTACTAAACATATAACAAAAAATATGACAAATGAGTCTGCTGTCAAAAAAGAACAAACTATACAAGTATGTTTATTTGCATTTTAGGCAACAATATGTCTAGTTTAAGGAGTTAAAAATAACCTTTTAGAAAAGTTTTTTTTTATCGTACGTTCCATAAAAAACTCATGTTAAAGTATACTGAGATGCCCAGATGACAAAACACATCAAAAAAAGTCGTGGATTTATGAAATAAATTGTAAAAATTAGAATCTTAACTATGCCTGACAAAGAAGAGCTATGAAAATCAGATAACGCCAACAATAATAACAACGACTCCAAAAGTAAAAGTTTAAACGGAGACAGCCGGAAGAGAAAGTTAAAGCCCCTTTTTATCCATATTGGTGACGCCATGGGCAACGCCGTTACTGCGTGTTACGCGTAGGTCGTCCACGATCATTCAATCAATACAGGATACTAGATCATCTTCAGGTATCGGAATAGTTAACAGAGAAATGTCTGCTCAGTTTCAGTCCAAATACTTAAAAAAGTCTGGACGCAGCAAGTGCGTTATGGTAGTGAATTTTAATAGAAATGATCAGGTACCAATATTTTTTATAACTTTTTTCTCTTTTAACATAGAAATATAAATTTTGGTATGTAGTTTTCCTTTAATATTGTAAACTTACGTACCAAATTTTTTTATCATGACTTTTCTATTTTTTGAGATAAATTTTTTTTTGAAAGAAAACCGAAAATTTTCCCGGAAAACCTAGTTCGATTTTTCTGGATAACTAACTTATCCAAGCCACTTACAGAAGAAAGGTACTTGCTAAATTTTATTAAGATCGCTCCATTCTTTTTTGAGTTATCGGTGTGACATATATATATATATATATATATATATATATATATATATATATATATATATATATATATATATATATATATATATATATATATATATATATATATATATATATATATATATATATATATATATATATATATATATATATATATATATATATATATATATATATATATATATATATATATATATATATATATATATATATATATATAAATTGAAACTGACCCCGGATATGGGTTCTAGGGGTCCTAGATCGCGCTCATTTGAAGAAAATTTTCCAAAATTCAAAAGTTGGGATCTCCCCATTAGTTAATTTTTTCTAAGAAAATTCACTAAAAGGCCAACAACTGTAGTTGTCGAAGCGTCTAGCGACTCAATAAATGAGTTTGAACGGAAAAATAGCCCGAAAATCATTTATCAATGCAATTAGTACCGGCCTTGAAGGCATAAAATCATCAAAGGCCTAACTAGGTAAGCGAAACCACTGTCAGATGCAAAAATACGATTGTGGTAGAGTGGATTTCACCAACGTGATTTAAAGTAACAGTTCTTTAGTTAAGTAACTAAACAACCTGCAAACAAAATCGTCAATGGATGAGAGAACTACGTTTTATCTTCTATTGCCATAATTTAGTCTTACTTTAAATAAATGCTTTGTATGTTTTAGTTGGATAAGACGTCTTTTCTTTCACGTCAGCATAAGCAATTGCTTAATTTATTTGACGAAAGCTTATTTCAGCCTAAAAATGTGACTTTACCCAAACAATATTGATCTAGAAGGTTCACTACACCAATAAATTGAAAAACTTATAGGTAAATTGTGTCACAATAAATTAATCCTTGGTCCAAAGTACGTAAGAGTTGTCTTTACTAGGCTTCATGGTTACAAGAAGTTAGACTTTGCGACAGAGTTGCCTATTAGTGTAGCAATTCAACATATTAACATCAACCTTTTTAATCGAATGTGGTCATTACAATATCTTCTAAACCACCAGTTTCATCGGTTCCTTGTAAAAGCTAGTCTTAATAATTATAAATTTTACACTTATGTATGTACAAAAATTGTAATAGTTGGAAATCACAGTGCGAATGGAGGAGTGCGTTTTTATTTGTTAATTTGAAGAATTTGCAACACCTAAACTTATAGCAGTAACAAGATATGGTGGCTTTGGAAACATTGAAAGAGAAATGCTTTCTTTAAATTGTTAGATTTACATCAAAATTACCTACAAACAACTTACATTACAAATGCTAATAGATTATTTTAAACTTTTGTTTGTGTGTAATTAAATACTTATTTAAGATTATTCGTTAAAGCACCTATATGTTAATAAATTTTGAAAAATCTAGTTCACTTTATTACGGAACATGTCTAAAATTTTAGAAGCGCAATAATTATTTTGTTAGTTGAACTTTACATAATTTTTAGTAATAGTAGTTTTTATGTAAGATCAATGTTACTGGACACATTTAATATCATGGTTCACATATTTCTAGTGGCTTATCAAAATAAAGTAGAAACCAAATAGACAAGATCAATGTGATAGAATAATAAAAAATTTGGACGCAGCAAGTGCGTTATGGTAGTGAATTTTCATAGAATTGATCTGGAACCAAACTTTAAAAAAAAATTAATGCTTGTAATTTTTTTCTTGTGATATATCTGAATTTTGGTATATAGTTTACTTTTTACAACGTAAACCTGCGTAGCAAATTTGGTTACAATAGCTTTGCTATTTTTGGAGATAAACATTTTTTACGTAGGAAAACTCAACATTTTCTCAGAAAACCTGGTTCGATTTTCCTGGTTAACAAACTTATCTAGGCCACTTACAAACGATAAGGATTTTTTCTACGAAAATTCACTAAAAGGATATTTAGCAGTTGCAAGTGGCAAAAAGTGTGAGTAATACACGAACAAGCTTCAGATCCACTGGAATGTTAAATACATTCCAAGATGTTTTGCAGTGGTCGAAGTTACTTAGTCGGTTGCTGGACGTTTCGCCAATCATAGCTACTGACTTCTATAGTAGGTGGACTGAAACTATATTGGCATAAAAACTTTATTATATTAACTACAGGTCGTTTGCTAGAGTTACAAAAACTGTAAGAGCTAGAAGTAGACGCAAGGCTAAGAAAAAAATCTTTTATAGAGGGTGTTTCAAAAAACATGTACCGTCGCCCGTGCTTAGGTTCTTCATGTGAATATAAGATTAGAAATGGAAAAATAGATTGTGGTTTCAACACGATGGAGCATGGCCACCAAGATCACCCAAATTAAATACTTTAGGTTTTTGTCTATGGGGGCACATAAGGAAGCTTGTTTACAAGAAACCAGTAGAAACAATTGAAGAGCTTTTACAATACTTATTTGTAAGGCGCTATGTACTATTATTCAAACAATAAACTATAACTATAACTATAAACTATAACATAGAACTAGCATATGTAAGAGTTCGGCAAAATATTCGTATTTGTGCCAGAGTAGGAAGATCTTTACACCCACGATTGTGGGTTTATAATGAAGCTGCAGGTGTTCACTTTTAACACTTGATGTGATTCCATTCAGGTAAAGTTTTCCCGGAAAAACTCGTTTCTTGGTCAACCTTATAGGTTAATAGCAAATTGGGCTATTCAAATATGAAGCATTTGATCAAAATTCGCTACTATAACGCACTTGCTGCATCCAGAATTTCTTTTCTTACAAGCATGCATTATATTTCGATGGAAAACGCAATAACATAAGGCGTGTTTGATTAAAAAAAAAGAATATTTGTATCACCATTTGCCACCTGTGATTGTAGAAATATTTTTTAAAGATGTAGCTCAAGACACCCTATAATTAATGTATAAAGATTTTTCATATCTTGTATAATAACGAATATATTGTGCTTTATTGATTTTTTACGAAAATTCGACAAAAATTATATACTATTAAACGATAAACTCTATAGCTAAGACTACTGCCAAGCATCAGAGAAAGGGTCTATTTGAAATGAATTTTCTGGAAATATTTTAGTAAAATGAAGGACAATGACGGTTGAAACTAAGACTCCAGGGTTTGTAAAACATCCTTCTTGAGACATTTGATTTCCGTAGCCCGTATTAGATTCAAGTTATTTGCCTAAATGTTGCCGATATTGACGTTTTAAATCGCAACTTTGACGTTTTGAGGAAAACCCCAATTTATTTTTATTTAAGTGCCTATAACTTTTTTGTGTTTTGACCTACATAGCTAAATAGGTAACTTACCTATAAGAATATAAACCGGTGTACCAAATTTAGTTGCTTTTACTTTGTTAATTTCGGAGATATAAATTTTTTTAGAAAGAAAACACAAAATTTTCCGAGAAAACCTGGGCAGATTTTCCTGGCTAACGAACTTATCCAAGCCATTTGCAAAAGAAATTTATTCACTAAATTTAATCAAAATCTGCTCATTATTTTTTGAGTTATCGGTGTATATATACATACATATATATATATATATATATATATATATATATATATATATATATATATATATATATATATATATATATATATATATATATAAACTGAAACTGACCCCGGATATGTGTCCTGGGGCGCCTAATTAGCCCTCATTTGAAGAAATTTTTTCAAAATTCAAAAGTTGGGATCTCCTCATTAGTGAATTTTTTTAAAGAAAATTCACTAATAACGATAAAAGAGAGGTAGAAAAATTTGATGTGAAAAAGCTTAGTGTTTTTTTTCAAACCAATAATTTTAATCACATCACTTTTTTTTTTATTTTACCGGAAATTATTGCTCAGTAACGCAATTTCATAACGACTGTGATCCATTACGTAACTCAGAAACAATCTCTCTTGAACAAAATGTCCTATTTTCGTGAAAAGTTGGTAAGCGTTAATGCAAATATGATGAACATCTATTCCCCGACTTTTCCTGAATATTCCCTTTTTTATGTAAACAATACTGATTTATCAAATTTTTGTGATCAAACGTTAAAACTGTCACAATCAATAAAGTTACATAAAATTTAAAACATGAATTCTAGGTAAAGATATTGCCCTTCACAATCAGCTTAAATTTAACAACAAATAATTATTTCTCGATGCAAAGATTCCTACATACCAAATTTTATACGTGTGTTATGAAAAATAAATTAATTATGATTAAAAAGGTAAATATGAAATTCAAATTTGACACCCCATATCTCAGTAAATATCAACTTTTGGACATACCTTTATAAAACAATTGTTTCTTAAAAGTACATTTACTTTCAGATTTTGAGGTTTGTTGCCACTCTAGTGCATCACCCTTTGTGATACATAGTTTCAGTCAGTTTTAGTTACTACCTACATAAGCTAGGAGCTATGGCTGGCGAAACGTCTCACAGCACCCTAAATATGTTCAACAACGGGGTGAACACCCAAATTCATTTAAATACATTATGCTATTAATATATCAATAAGCTAGTAGGTATCATAAATATTAACAATATAAATTAAACGCCCAGAAAGATTTACGATTAGAAAGAAAGGTGCTTTTAACCATATGGTACATTTTGAGTGAGGAAACCTTTTCTGGCTATTTCAACTAAAAAGCTTATATACAGGTATCCCCAAATACATGAAAAAATATCAGTTGAGGTAGTTATAACAGATTTTTATTAAGTATAGACAAGTGAATACATACATATCGGTAAGTAAGCTTAAATTGTGACATATTAGACGCAAATTTCTGGTCGGAGAGTGTCACGGCCTATTAAAAATATTTATTGTGAATTGTCCGGTCAGTTATTGGACTCAACCAACATCGTCTGTGCTATTTGGTTTATAGGGCACGAGGTTCGATTCTTGTACTCTGTTGAGAGGCTTGATTTAAGCATCGATAATTTTACCAGACAAATTAAACCATTTACCGGAATAGTTGACGGTATGTATCTATGTAATCCTAAGTTTTTGTGAATTCAATTACCCAAAAATCAGGTCATATTTAAATCGATTACTTATAAAATGTTCCAACTGCTCTACTGAAAAATCATTCAATTTCAAATTTCATATCTTAGGTAAATGTAATTTTGTCACATGAAAGGTACAATTTCTCAAAAAGTAAAAAAATACATCCTTGCCAAATTTAGGAATCAGCCAATACTAAAGCTTTGGATTCAGCTTCGTTTATAGCACCATAAAATATCCCAATTAAAGGTTATCAGAAAAGCAAAACATGTTACTCAATATAGGGTTCGCTGTCTAGTGTAATAATTATCATTGTTTTCTTAGTTTTTACCAAAATATTATTGACCACAAGGAATGCCTACATGTCACCCATCTCAGAGCTAAGTTGATTTTTTCACTCTCATTATTTGGAATAATATTATAACCTCAATTAAAAATATAATTTCTTATACAGCAAAAAAGCCATGACAGAACCAGTGCGTTACGGTAGTCAAGTTTTAAAAATGTTACAATATATTAGAGATGAGCGATATTTCTATACCGGTGACTTCTACCGATGATTTAGATGGTCATCGGTGACACCAGCGATCAGATTCTCCGCGAAGCAGAGACACTGGTCTCTGTTTTAAAATTCGTCGTAATAGGTCGGCGCGATCGAGTCTGACCTAATGTTCATTTTTGAACACCAGTGGCCAGCGATCAGATGCGCCGCGTAGTAGCTACCAGCGACCCTTGACGCCGTTTTCCAAATTTTAAAATCGCAGAAATAGGTCGTCGCGGTCGAGTCCAACCTAATGTTTATTTTTAAATGATTTTAACTCTGATAATTTATGATTCTCGTCCGTCATCGTTACGGATGGCCAATGCAGCGATGCGTACGGTGTAGAATAGTTTTTCAACAATTTTTCGTATTCACTTGTAGAATGCTTTCGTTGTTTTGTTTTTAATAAAATTTACGTTTGTTTTGCTTATTTGTAGAATAGAAAATACATTGAAAAATATGCCCTTATAGGGTGTTCTTTCTTTCAAGTGAAATAAATTTGAAATTTTATAATACATATCTGTTAAAAAATTGTAGGTAGCTTAATTTTCGTTAATACACTAATGATAATTATGTAATAAATAAAAATGTAAACATCAAATCTGTTAGCTGGCACTGGTACACGCAGTCGATCAGCCGACACAGCGATACCCATATTGTATGTGATACTAAACGCGACACGAAACAGAATGTTAACTTCGTTTAGCAACGACCTAAATATAATAGTAAAATAATAAAAATAGTTATATCAAGATTATTAATGGAAACACCTACTAGTTTCGCTCGCATTTTAGCTCATCAGTGTGTTATATCAGCAATAATCAAAACATATCTAAATTAATTGGCTTAACGTAGCCAAAATCTGAACGAAACGTGAGATGTACAAGCTACTGACATCTAGGAAGAAACAAGGAACTTTGCCTGTAGGACGACTCCGGTACAAATTCTGTACGTCAGCATATATATATATATATATATATATATATATATATATATATATATATATATATATATATATATATATATATATATATATATATATATATATATATATATATATATATATATATATATATATATATATATATATATATATATATATATACAGAGGTTTTGGCCAGAAACGGTTATGGGAAATGTAGTGAAATTACTTTCGTACTTGTTACTTACATAGTACTTTCGGTTATAGCAGAAGTTCTATGTACTTCGTTATTTTAAATAGAACACTCATATAATAGAATTGCTAAATCCCACGTGGAAGCCTAAATCAAATAAAGACACTAAGTAAAGCGCATTTAATTTGTTCACTAGCTTTTACAGAGCATTCTATACTAAGCGCCCAACTTGAGCAATTTCTATAATTCATAACTTGGTAATTTCAAATGGAGCGCGCTATATTTTTTTACTTCATCTTGTTGATGAGTTGAGAGAACAGTTCCAAAATGTAACAACATATTTCCTCATTTGACTTCAGTGAGTATAACAAAATTCAGCACAATTGGAAGTAAGTTCTCAGGCCATAGAGTTTACCGATACGACCCGTTAAACGTTTTAAAATTGAAGACAATGAAGGATGTGGAATTACAGATTTTGCCTATTTTCAAACATATCCACAAAGACTGTTAAGAAGTGGGCCTGACGATTTGGATTTATATATTTGGGCAATTTATAGAATATCAAGAAAACACCATATGCATAATTTCTCATTTCAGCTCTTAAAACAATTTCACCCAAGTAACTAGCAAAAGGCTAAACTTCTGTCAAGACTTATTAAAAGAGATATAAAAAATCCAGAATTTCTGAAAAAAAAACAAGGACGGGAGATTTTATATATGACACAAAGCAAAAATCCAGCGCTATGGGACTAGAGAAACCCCTCATTCAATGAGACATCGAAGTTTCCAAACAAAAATCAGCTTCAGTGTTTTATGCTAAATTATAATTTTGACGATTGCGAGTATTATTTCATCAATGACGAAAACTTACATTTTAGAGGTATTCGCTGGATATTCTCCAAATTTTCCAGTTAATACATTATCTAGTTGTTGGTATCAACTAGACAAGGCACCAGTTCTTTGTTAGAGTGCGGTATATCAAGAATAAAGTACAACGTTTGAGGACAAATGGATCAGCCGCGACGGTTCTCTAGGAAGGCCGCTAAGATCACCAGATCCAACAGCTTGCGATTTTTATCTCTGTGGCAGGATGAAGAGGAAAGTCGATGCTTCTCTAGTGAAGACACGCGATTCACTGATTTAAAGGATCGTCGAGGCTTTTGAAGAACTAGATCCCCACGAAATATTAAGAGCAACTTTACGTTCATTAAATTCGAAGATATTAAAATAACAGAAACGGAAAACACATTGAAAATTTTTCATAAACCTGTATCCATGATTTATTTAATTTGCTATTTATTATTTTTATTCGGAAGCAGTCTATATGGGTCGTGTTCTAAAACAAATTTGAAGAAATTGCAAACAATACAAAACAAAGCACTAAGAATTAGCATAGGGGCTATGAGGTCAACGCCTATTAATATTGTTACAGCAGAGTGTAGAGAGCCACCTGTACATATCAGAATCGGTACATTGGCCGCTAAATATATGTTAAAAATTCGAGTCAGATTTCCAGAATTATTGACAAAAATGCAGTATCTACACACACAACAGACGACCAACAAGTATTGGCAAAATAAAAGAAGCACGCCACTGGTCGACGCTTATAGGGAAACTATGATATATGAAACATTTATCCAAGTATCCGAAAAACTACCAATGCACAAAAAAGACTACAGTATTTATCACAATGACCATACAATCATCATACCCAAGTATGAAGAAATCCCGGATTTAATGCTAGCTGATGCAAAACATGAATTAGAAAAGTATCCAGAACACCTCCACATTTATACGGATGGATCAAAAATGGAAAATGGTACAGGGTGTGCTTATTACGTATCACAACTGAATATAAGTAAGAAAATCAAACTCCCACATCTGGCTTCAATTTACACCGCAGAACTAATAGCCATACAAGAGGCACTACAATGGATGCTCAGCAATGATAAACTAAAAGCCATCATACTCACTGATTCACAATCCTCGTTAATAGCCATGAGAAGTAAAGCAGGATCTTACTACGGAAATAATGAGAACATTATTAACATCATAGACTCATGTAGTAAAATCACAAAAAAACAAGGCAGTGTAGCTTTTCTTTGGATAAAGGGCCACTCCGGAATTCGGGGTAATGAACTTGCTGATCTGCTGGCCAAACAAAGTATCGATGACTACGACACATACAAGGAAACGGTGCCATATAAAGATATATATCCATTAATCAAACAAGAACAACATAAAAAATGGAACGAAGAATGGAAAGATTTCTGTTTAAACACTAATAACCCATACAAAATACTCCACCCTAACTTACCTACTGAACAAGATTTTCACATGTATTCCGGGAATAACAAAGAATTGACGACATTGATAACAAGACTGAAATCCAACCATGGCCGGTTTCCGGCTCATTTAAATAAAATCGGTATAATAAGCTCTCCAGCTTGTGATTGTGACAATGTAACAGTGGCTGATTTAAATCACATTATATTTATGTGCCCACGGCATCAAAACTCACGACTGAATTTAATAACTTCTATCATACAAATGAATGATAAAAATATCTGTATGCCATTTTCTTTAAATCAGCTATTGATGCGAAAGTCAAAATGTATAATAATGAAATTGTATAGATTTTTCAAAGAAATTAGTCTACAACTGTAGTCACTTTTGTTTTCATTAGAGACATTGTATAATGTAAAAATGTTTTTAATAACTATTGTTTGTTAGAATAAGTATGGCTCCTTTGTAATCCACTCCTTTGTGAATTTACCTACCTGCATGAAACCAAGGCCCAGTACAGTTTGTTCAAAGCCGTCCTGGCGGGTCTCTGGACGCACAGTATCCCAGTCATCCTTCACAATACTTAGGAAAAAAAAAAAAAAAAAAAAAAAAAAAAAGATATGTATTAAAAAAAATAATAAAAAAGGTATACAAACAATTTATTACAAAAAAAGAAAAAAAAAAAAAAAAGAAAAAAAAAAAAAAACAAAACAAAAAGTACAGAAACTGAATTTATTATTATATTTAAAAAAAAAAAAAAAAAAAAAAAAAAAAAAAAAAAAAAAAAAAAGTATACAAAGTAAATTTATTATTACAAATTAGTTAATTAGGTATAAAAATAGTGTAAGATAATAAAATTGGCTGGCGATATAGCTTGATGCAAATTTATTGTTTATAGATCTCATAAACACCACTAGACATAAATTTAAAAAAGTCTGTGGCTAATGGACCTAACGGTCCGAGGCCAAACCAAATTACAACAACAACAACAACATTATTTTTATTAACAGTTCTTGAAATGTTTTTCTTATTATTAATAAATTGTTTGTTTCTTTTTTACTGATGCCAGACTATTAGTATTACAGCCACAGCTAATTTTGTAAAATTTGATGCATAAGGCAAAGCTAGATTGTAGAAGCGTGAGTTTATATTTATGGATCTTTATTCTAACAGACTTGAGCATTTACTTATATAAATTACAAGCAATTGGTCTTAGGGGTCAAGTGGTTAGTGTTCCCACTGCTAAGCCGAAGGTCGCATGTTTCATTACCGACAAGGCCATCAAAATTACCTTCCACTATCTTAGTACCAAGCGTCAAATTAACATAGGTATACTTAGGCTATAATATTAAGTCTGGGCAAGTTGGATGTTGACAACCATCGCTTATCGAAGAGGGCGTAGTGCCCATGCGTTGGAAATGTTAGGCACGTAACACATCCATACCCTGCGTACCGAAGAAAGAGGTTCGTAAAAATTTCTAGGACATTAAGATTGGCCTTAGTCACGAAAATAGGCTGGCGTTAAATAAGTAAAACATACATAACTACAAGTTATCTGTAAGACTAGATGCATTCTCGCAACAATTAGAACCGTAGACCGGTTTCGCTCTCATTAGAGCTCTTCAGTACGGCATACTAATTGTAGCAAAAATGCACCAAAAATAACACGGCTATAGTATAGCCAGTCTTAAAACACTAAGTGAGTGGTGAACGTGTCGCCACATAGTTCGGAACCAACCATCTAGTCTTACATACTTTGTCCCTATATTGGGGTAGAAATGGGCCAGGGCTAACAATTTTTTAAATTGTTAGTTAGTTGTATAATAGTACTTGGTTCCGAACTAGGTGGCGACACGTTCACCACTCACTTTTAGTGTTTTAAGACTGGCTATACTATAGCCGTGTTATTTTTGGTGCATTTTTGCTACAATTTGTATGCCGTACTGAAGAGCTCTAATGAGAGCGAAACCCGTCTACGGTTCTAATTGTTGCGAGAATGCATCTAGTCTTACATACTTTGTCCCTATATTGGGGTAGAAATGGGCCAGGGCTAACAATTTTTTAAATTGTTAGTTAGTTGTATAATAGTACTAGGTGGCGACACGTTCACCACTCACTTAGTGTTTTAAGACTGGCTATACTATAGCCGTGTTATTTTTGGTGCATTTTTGCTACAATTAGTATGCCGTACTGAAGAGCTCTAATGAGAGCGAAACCGGTCTACGGTTCTAATTGTTGCAAAAATGTATCGAGTCTTACATACTTTGTCCCTATATTGGGGTAGAAATGGGCCAGGGCTAACAATTTTTTAAATTGTTAGTTAGTTGTATAATTTAGTACTTGGTTCCGAACTAGGTGGCGACACGTTCACCACTCACTTAGTGTTTTAAGACTGGCTATACTATAGCCGTGTTATTTTTGGTGCATTTTTGCTACAATTAGTATGCCGTACCGAAGAGCTCTAATGAGAGCGAAACTGGTCTACGGTTCTAATTGTTGCGAGAATGCATCTAGTCTTACATACTTTGTCCCTATATTGGGGTAGAAATGGGCCAGGGCTAACAATTTTTTAAATTGTTAGTTAGTTGTATACTGTCTCTATTTTTAACACTCTGTGTTATTTGGAGCGGGCGTGATAACATAGTACTTGGTTCCGAACTAGGTGGCGACACGTTCACCACTCACTTAGTGTTACAAGTTATCTATTATTTGCACTAAATGTGTCGTGTACTAAGGACCAATTCAAAGCATAATTTGGAAAAAAAATGTTTATAAGATAAATTATTACTACGTTAGGTTAAATTTCGCTCTATTTTTGACGTTTTCGGATATACGTATGCAATTATGTATGACCAGATGTCTGAATATCTATAATATAATATAGAAGAAACAGTCTGAACGTAGCAAGTGCGTTATGTTAGTGACCTTTCATAGAAATGATCTGGCACCAAATATTTTCATATATATATATTTTTTTTTTGTTACATATATATCTAAATTTTCGTACATAGTTTCCTTTTTATATTGTAAACCTACGGAGAAAATTTGGTTACCATGGATTTTTTGAATTTTGAAGATACAATTTTTTTCCGAAAGAAAACCCATTTCTTCCGGAAAACCCGTTCCGATTTTCCTGAGCAAACTTATCCAAGCACTTGACAATGGAAAGGTACACGCCAAATTTTATCAAAGTGGGTCCATTATTTTTTGAGTTATTGATATGGCATATAAATATATATATATATATATATATATATATATATATATATATATATATATATATATATATATATATATATATATATATATATATATATATATATATATAAAGATACAAAAATTGAAACTGTCCCCGGATATGGGTTCTATCGGTCCTAGTTCGCGCACATTTGAAAAAATAATTCTAAATTCAAAAGTCAAGATCTCTCCCATATTGAATTTTTTCTACGAAAATTCACTAAAATCAACATATCTCGGAAATGCTCAGAAATAGGTATAGGAAAGTGCTTACAAATTTCAAAGAGACTTTAATGTGCCTTATGTAAGTATCACAAAAATATATAGGCTACTCTATTTGAAATTTTCAAGTTGTGAATTAAATAAGTTGCCCTAGTTGGGCACTTGTCTCTGTATAAGTTGCTGAAAACATTAGCTGCGCCTTACTAATAACCAGGCTTCTGCAGTCGATTTACCGATCTTGGTTAATAGAGGAGCTAATTCTTATTAAACACAGTAGTGATATTTTGAAAAATTTCGAAAAAACTCGAAAACGTCGCATTTTCGACATACACTGCTTTTATAATATTTGTTCTATGGTTACAAGCGGTATCTAAAATGCAGGGTGCTCCATTTAAAATAACGAAGTATATAGTATTTCCGGTATAAGCGGAAGTTCCATGTACTTTAAAGTAATTTCACAAGATGCTACATAAGGGCTTATAAACAAATCAAAATTTTCACCTTCGAATTCGGACTGGAAATTCATAAACTTTAATGAACGCGACTCTCCAAACACTATATATATATATATATATATATATATATATATATATATATATATATATATATATATATATATATATATATATATATATATATATAATTATTAACTTACTGTTACTTTCTTGCATAAAATATAATTTAATGATAACTTTCCATCATGACAGAAACTTAAAATATAATATATGCTTTGTAAAGGCAGCTTACCTACCAAATTCAATCAGAAGAAACTCTATATATACTATTTTGGAAACTACAAAAAGATTGTTTCAATTTTCTGGCAAAAAAAAAACATATCTCGGAAATGGTGAGAAATAAGTATAGGGAAGTGTTTACAGATTTCGAGTAGATTTTAATGAGCATTTTTCTTGCATAAAATATAATTCAATGATAACATCCCAACATGGCAGAAACTTAAAATATAATATACGCTTTGTAAAGGCAACTTATATACTATTTTGGAAACTACAAAAAAATTCTTAAAATTTTATGGGAAAAAACTGGCTTGATCAGGTTGGTCAACAGACTCATCAAAACTATTAGTAAGGGTAGGTGCATCCCGAATCTCATTAAAATCGGAATACTATTAGTATACCTATAAAAAATTTCAGTAAAATTTATCAAAAGTTCCCTAAACTGCGATAAGAAATAATTATCAGTCAGTGTATCAGGTTGCCTAGGAGATGAAATTTTAAACGTCATCTTCCGACATTTAACGTAATGGTTGTATTGTTAAGTACGTTTGTCAATTGTGTTTTAATAAAAGAGAGTATTTTCCACGATAAGGGCACGCTTCAATTACTCAAACGATGGCCTTTTCAATTTAATTATTATTTACGGGGAGTGTAATCGAATTGTTAGGAGAATATGTCGTGTGTTTGCAGAGAGATTTCCAGATAGACATAGACCAACTCTTAACATGATCAGAACTCTATTGAAAAATTGTTCTGAGAATGGAACGTTTCGTTCAGAAAGTAATAAAAATAAACCGCTATTGGACAATGAAGAGACATAAATAAAAATTTGGGCATTTTTTACTGCTTATCCGCATGCGTCAATCATAGACTGCAGTAGAAATTTGCATCTTTCAAGAGGAACTATTCACTGTATTTTTCAATGTATTTTTCGCAGTAAAATACAATAGAATTTTTGCCCTTAACATTTATTATAAGAACTTAACAGGTTGGTACCAATTATATTAAGCAATACTGAGTTTCGTTTGCGTATTAGTACATTATGCTATTAAAATATATCAATTTGGATAAAATCTTAGTTTATAAAGTTATCAATATTCTACTTTACTTCATTACAACATTCGCAGATAATATATAAAAAAATAGAATTAGTCACATCCTAAACGCCGTAGTTGTGTCATTTTTCTTTAAATAAAGGGTAAAAGTAAAAGTTTCTAATTATAATTGAGTAGATTTTAAAGTTCATAGGTTGTTAGAATGCTATTTTGGTTTTATGACAACAATGTTAGTTATTTTAGTGTTTACATTTTGTATAATTTTCTCGAGTTTTCTACTCATTTTATCTAATCGACTTTATCTAAGAGTAAATATATTAATTATTAAGACTCTTATGACACATCCTTGTAAATTGTTTACTGCTATCTTTCAAGATTTGATGAAGCAATTAATCCGTAGCAGAGCAACACAGGTGATGATGGTATATTTTTAACTTTTTTAATTAAGTCAACTTCTAAATCATTTAAAATAAAAGTTTGGTTTTAAATATTAACACAGAGTCTATGTGCAGACACAGCCACAGCCACAGCCACAGCCACACACACACACTCAGATATCATTATATATATATATATATATATATATATATATATATATATATATATATATATATATATATATATATATATATAGTGTGTCCAAGATAAGGATCGGATAGCATTGGAATATTGGAAATGGTAGAAGTTACAATTTTCTTCAAATTATGAAAAGTTGTGCAATTTAAATATCTTTTATGTTTGCGAAATTGAGCTATCTTTTACCGGTTTCGAGTTTTTTTTTTGGTAAAAGTAATTTTCTAGAAATTCATTTTAATTTTTTTCTGGTGTCATTTTAATAAATAACAAAAAATGAAATATACTCTTCCATCGTCACTTTATAATTTGCATTATATGACGCACATGGATTTTTTATAGGACGTTTCATCTCCGAGAAACCATGAGCAACTTATTTTTTTTAATAGTGCCCTGTTATTTTTATTAAAAATATAAAACCTTTTTTAAATCTGAATTTGAGCATGTACTACTTTTAATAGTTTAAATTTGTTTTCAGCTTATTTCAGCCATAAACGAAAATTATTCAGGAAAGATCCCCGGAGTACGGCTCTGAGGCTCGAAAAACATATATTTATAAATAAAATACCTGGAATTTTAGAAATGTAGGCACGTAGTCACTAACGAATAATATAAATAGTAGATTATCAGTCTTAAATATAAAATATGTTCAAACAAACCACCATTATTTTCTAAGCATGCTACATCGTCTAACTGTGGAATGCAAAACATTGTTAAGTGCATCTGGTGTAATGGTTTGCAATGCTTCTGAAACCAGTTGACGTAATCGTTTGCCTGTATAAAAATTACGTCGGTACACGTAGTTTTCGATTCACCCGCAAAGATGGAAGTCAAGGCGTGTCAGATTCGGCATTCATGGAGGCTAAAAAGAAACCTGTTTGATAGGTATTCTTGAACAGTTGCTGGAACCAGATGTTATTGACTTCTTCTAATAGTAAGTTAGGATCGAGCCATTCTTCCAAATCATTCTGAAGCAAATTTCGTTGGCGGTCGCACGTTAGTGATCTATGATAAAAAAATGGCCTAACTATGGGAACAACCCAACACTCCTAACCACATGTTGAAACCAAAGAGTTCATAGGAATTTTGTATATACAAAAATGTGCATTTCGCCTGTTAAAGATTCTTTTGTTTGTAACCACTCTCATGAGACTATAATATTTTATTAACAAAAATTTTCATCCTCTTGACATTTCAAGTGTACGACTCACAAAATGTTCTTCGTTTTATATCGTGCCCCAGCCTTAATCCTTGGCAGATTCTATATATGTAAGGATGATATTTGTTCTTACGCAAAACAAAATTTGCTCTTGATTTCGGCGTCCCAGTTACTCGTTCAGTATTTCTAACCGCTGTTGTAAGGTCTTGTGCTACAGCTAACATTACATTATGTTGAGTTACTTCATAGCATGGTTTGTTTCTAGTAACAGTTGGTTTCTTAAATGAACTATACCTTATACATTTGCTCAGCCTCTCGGGTATTACTATGGCACAAAATGAAACATTTTATCATGTCGAACTTTTCCCGAAAATAAAAATTCCCAGCCATTTTTATCCAAATTTACCCAATCAACTGTATTGTAATAAAGTAAAGTAATTGACAGTGACATTTATCTTTGTCCTTAGAGACCTGTTTATTTGTCAAAGCTCACTATGTCTAGAACGGTCTTATGATAGTACGGTTTGTGTTACCTTTTAATGACTAGGAAATCCGATGGAAAATGTGATGGTGTATTGACTTTTCGAAAGGTACGACTTTCTGAAATAAATGTTTTTCAAGCTTCAGTGCCGTACTCAGGAGATTTTTCCTGAATAATTTTCTTTTATAGCTCAAACAAGCTGAAAAATATCTAACCATTACAAATGATACATTCTCTAATTTAGATTTGACACGGGTTTATATTTTCTAATAAAAGTATCAGGGCCGTATTTAAAAAAAATTAAGTTTATGACGGTTTCTCAGAGACGAAACGTCGTATTAAAAATCCGTGAAGGTAATCTATTTCAGCTTAGGAAGTGACAATGGAAGAATATTTTTAATTTTTTGATATCCATAGAAATAACGCCAGAAAACAATAAAAACGAATTTCGTGAATGTCACATTCAAAAAAATCGAAACCGGTAAAAGATAGCTCACTTTTTAAAACATTGTCTAAAAGGTTCTTAAATTGCGTAGTTTTTTTAATAATTTAAACAAAACTGTAACTCCTACCATTTCCAATATCCCAAAGCCATCACATCCTTACCTTGAAAACACTGTATATATATATATATATATATATATATATATATATATATATATATATATATATATATATATATATATATATATATATATATATATATATATATATACTATTTCCCTGTGGGTCCGGGGATTAACTAAAGAATAAGCCCAAGGTAACTCCTGCCTGTCGTAAGAGGCGATTAATCGGAGGCAAACCCTGGGCTTAGAAATGGACAATTGCCCGCGCTTGGTTGTTATTCGGGAGCAGGGTTCCGCCTTGGGTTGAGTGCTGGCGGGTGTCGTGTGACTAGACTTCCCGGAGGGGGTTGACAACTTTGATGGGTGGTATACACCCGGAGTTTGAGGCCCCCACTGTGTGCTTCGAAATGGACGGACGGCCTCGCTTGGGCGATGCTCGGGAGCGGGACTCGATGGGATGTCGCCTTGAGTCTAGCACTGGTGGGTATCGGGTCTAGACGAACGACTTCACTGTGGCCTCAGAAACTGACAAATGGCCTCGCTTGGTTGTTACTCAGGAGCGGATTTCCAGATGATACCGCCCTGGATTGAGCCCTGGCGTGTGTCGTGTGTCTAGACGATCCGGAGAGGGTTTACAACTCCGATGAATGGCAAACACCCGGAGTTTGAAGCCCCCACTGTGTGCTTCGAAACGGACGGACAGCCTCGCTTGGGTGATGCTCGGGAGAGGAACTCGATGGGATGTAGCTTTGTGTCTAGCACTGGTGGGTGTCGGGTTTAGACGAACCCGGAGGAGAGCTGAGATCTTTAGGGGTGGATTACAACTGGAGGTTGAGGCCTCTTCTGTGAGCTACGATGGATGCTGCTCGGATGCGGGACTTCATGATACCGCCTCGAGGCAAACACTGCCGGATGTCGGGTCCAGACGAACTCGGAGAGAGGTTATCTCTCTTTGAGCTTCGAAACGGGCAAGCGACTTCAGTCAGATGGCAGTACACCTGCCAAACAAACTTTCACCCTCAAGAAAAGGTCGACTCCCACAGGGAGCTGGAATCGATGGGTGAAATTTGTTTAGCCACGGCCTCCATGAAATATTTTAATTTTGCATTTTAAGAGACACATTTAAGAATACCTAAAAGAACTAAGAACAAAAACTTCTGGGGTGGACAAAATACGAACCAAAAAAATTCTCGTAGAAACGAATAAAGAGTTTTTTCAACTGATTGCAATTGATTGCAAGATTGCAGTAGAGGTCTTGCTATTCCAAAAAAAAAGGGAAACGTACAAAAATCTAACCAGCAAGACACCATAAATTTACAGTTGCCTGGCGAAACTTATTCTAATCATAGTCAAATATAAAGTAAAAAGCACAATTAGGAGCTGGCTGGATGAAGACTTGTTTAGATTTAGACTTTGCCGAGAAACTAGAGAAGCAGTGCTGGTACTTAAATAGAGCAAAATAGGATTGGGAAATATACGTTTATTGCTTCTGTCGACCTGGAAAAGCATGGTATAATATGGACTCGAAAATAATGTTTCATGCATAAATATTGTACCCCTTTAATCCACTTTTGTGTTGTTAGAAATTTTTATATTGAAATTAATGAAATTAAAGAAAACTGATTTTTGTTTGGAAACTTAACTTTAGATAGATTCGGTTCTGTAGACATGGAAGCTGTAATTCACTACGTAGAGATTTGACCCTGTGATGAGCACTGATAAGTACACTTGGAGAACCTCCATTCGCTACAACACATTAAAAAAACCGTGACAATCGTTCCACTAACCAAGTTTGCGTCATCAGGGGATGAAAAAACGTTTAGAATTTTTCATCCTCTGAGGAAGGTAACTAAATTAGTGAAACGATCGTCGGTTTTTTAAATGTGTTGTGGTGATTCAGGTTCTCCGAGTGTACTTATTAGTGCTTATCAGAGGTTCCAATATTCACTCAGTATAGTAATAAGGGTAAATGAGAATAGGGCTGCGTAAATGTATCTAACGCTAACTGGCCAATATAACTTCAACAAGTTGGATGATAGTAATTGTAGCAAAGAATTGAGAAGCAGGAGTGCGATGGCAAAGCAAGAATGCAATAGACAAAATGGTCTTCTCACTAACAAACATTTAAAACTGGATCTGAGAAAGAGGTTAATCAAGTCATACCTATAGAATGTAGAGAAAATCTGTGCTAGCATAGGTAAAAGAAGGAGTATCAAAAAAATTGCGAGTGGAAGCCAAAACTTGTTGGGCATAAACTGTGACATAAATAACTTTCAAACTATATTATTTAAAGCATATATACTTGAAAAAGGGAACATGTAAAGTAAGGGAAGCTTTTTTAAACCTGTCCAAATTGATTAAGTTCGAAAGCTGCAATGGAATGAAAAAAGCTTGTGGAAACATAGAGTCATGGTTGCGACGACAATGCGACATAGCCTTTAAAGTGTGATAATAATAATAGTTTTACATGCGATCCAAATAGTCTTATCCAAAATCTACTAACGGAATTGCTAATTATGTTTTACAATATTTATGCAAATCAATGAATTTAAACATAAGGCAAGTTAATGTATATATTTCAGTTAAATTTTACGAAAGAAGGATCTAACTCATTAACCTGCTATGAAACTGTTGGCCGTAAAATAAGGCCCATTAAAATTATGAGATGAAAAGCAAATAGGGCTCTGCTATTGCTAAGACAGTGGGGCCGTTAATATGCAAAAATCGTACAGCAAAGTAACAGTGGAAAATCTGGAGTTTTGAGGGTTTTATAATATTTACTTCCATCGTTGTAAATCTGACGAGGAAGTTCTCCTTGATTTCCAGTTATAAATGACGAGGTAACATTATTGTAAAAAGTTCTCCGACAACCTGAGAAACAATTTTTAAGGCATTGACATTTTAGTGAATTTTCTTAAAAAAATTCACTAATGCAGAGATCCCGACTTTTGAATTTTGAAAAAATTCTTTAAATGAGCGCTAATTAGGCCCCCTAGAACACACATCCGGGGTCATTTTCAATTTTTATATGTTTATATATATATATATATATATATATATATATATATATATATATATATATATATATATATATATATATATATATATATATATATATATATATGTATGTATGTATGTATGTATGTATGTATCACACCGATAACTCAAAAACTAACGATTGTGATAAAGCTTGGTGAACACCTTCCGTTTGCAAATGGCTTGGATGAGTTCGTTAGCCAGGAAGACCTGCCGACGTTTTCCCGGAAAATTTTGTGTTTTCTTTCGAACAAAATGTATATCTCCGGAATTAACAAAGTGAGGGCAACCAAATTTGCTACGCGGGTTTATATCATTATAGGTAACTTACTTACCAAAATTTAGCTCTGTAGCTTAAAGGACAAAACAGTTACAGGTATTTAAAAAAATAAATTTGAGTTTTCTTCAAAACGTCAAAGTCGCCATTTAAAACGTCAAAATTGGTAATATTTAGGCAATGAACTAATATGAGCTATGGAAAGAAAATAGCTCAAGAAGAATGTTTTACAAAGCCTGCAGTCTTAGTTTCAATCGTCATTGTCCTTCGTTTTACTAATATATTCCCAGAAAATTCATTTCAAATAGACCCTTTCTCTGATGCTTTGGCAGTAGTGTTGGCTATAGAGTTCATCGTTTAATGGTATTTCATTTTTGTCGAATTTTCGTAAAAAATCAGTAAAGCTCAATATATCTGTTATTATGCAAGAGACGAAAAAAATTGTATACATAAATTATAGGGTGTCTTGAGCTACATCTTAAAAAATATTTCTACAATTACATGTCCCATAAGCTGTTGGTTATTCAAATTTTCTTTTTTTTTTCAATTGAACACGCCGTATGTTATTACATTTTTGCATTGTCCATCGAAATATAATAAATCTTTGTAAGAAAATAAATTCTGGACGCAGCAGTTGTGTTATGGTAGCGAATTTTCATTAAATGCTTCAAATTTGAGTAGCTCAATTTGCTATTAACCTATAGGGTTGACCAAGAAAACATTTTCAAACAATAAAGTTATTTTGATGAAACATGGCACATTGCTTCTACTATATAGGTTATACTGGTAACCAAATTTGATGCCTGCTTTCTTGAAAAAAAAAACATATTTGCTATTAAAAACATTTTAATGAAAATTCACTACCATAACGCACTTGCTGCGTCCAGACTTTTTTATTATGAACGCACTTAATGTCTAAATTTAGAACAATTTGTATTCGGCTGGAAAATCTAAATATGTGTAATATTTAAATATTGGTTCCTGCTTCATCATATTATCTTGCTGCTTTTGTTGATTTAATAAAAGTGAATTGAAAGCTTACTTATAAATAATATATCCAAGAAAACACCCATTGCATATAAAAAATCGTATTCTCTTGAAAAAAGCTGATATTCTTTACTTATCGTTTTAAATTAGACATCTTTCAACATAGTTAATATTTGCACAGAGGATGCTCCTATTATTAGAAGTGCGCTTTTCCCGTAAATCATAAAATTTATTTCTCTTAAAAGAATATTATTCTGACTGGCTACTCTTTAAAGCTCAGAAAAAAGCAGAAAAAATTAAACCGGGCGGGCTCAATTTTTGTCGCGCCACATTTTCTTACTGCACAATTTTAAAATGTCTTCAAATTTCGAGTGTTTTGTCGAAATGTTATTTTACCTTAAATCCATTCATTAGCAAAGTTATGTTACAGTTACTCGTGGTTTAGTCGTATTCTGGCACCTAGCTTTGCACAATCATTTCAAGCAGACAACCTCAAATAAGGCGACTTGGCTTGCCATTTAAAGATCCTGAAAATTATTTTACTCGAGGCGCTGGCCAAACCATTACACCAATTGCCACTTAAACTGAACTTTATTCTGGCATTCAACGTGGTCATTAATGACCATCAAGTATGGAATAAAGAAAGTGTAAATTTGTGAAGCAATGCATCCGTATGGTATACGGATGGTTCTAACCACAATGTGAAAACTGGAACCTGTGATGAGCACTAATAAGTACACTTGGAGAAGACCCAAATCACCACAACACATATTTCAGAGACCTTACGATCGTTTCGTTGACCAAGTCAACATCTTCAGAGGAAGAAAAAGAAGAATTTTTCTTCCTCTGAAGATGTTGACTTGGTCAACGAAACGATCGTAAGGTCTCTGAAATATGTGTTGTGGTGATTTGGGTGTTCTCCAAGTGTACTTATTCTAACCACATTTAGAGAGTGTGACTGAGTAGAGGATAAGACCCTTATTCTAGACGCTCCAAGTCCCCAAGAAAAAGTTCCTTCATGTTCCAAGCAGACATTCTTCTTATAAATCTGTGCGTACCAGACTACTTACGAAAAAATATTCAAAAATGTAAGGTTTATATTCTTTGAGAAAGTTAGGCAGCAGTAAACACTCTAAAATCATTCAGGATCAAGTCTAAACTGAGCTGGGACTGCAAGCAGTGCTCGACGCAACTGGATACAAACAACAAAGGAACTTTGACGTGTTATAATGGCAGCAAGGTATATAGAAGTGAACAGAGAAGCATACAGTTTCGCATAAAGGGCCTCACCAACACCATTTTATGGTCCGGAGCACTAGTGTAGCTCAGTGGCGGCTCGCGTGACATTAGGAGTGGGTGAAGCAGAATCCGCGTGGCCCTAAAAGGAGATCCAGGGAGACGAAGACCTCCTCTGCGCCGTAAGCGTTTTTTTTAATTTTCAAGGTCACGCGTTCTCCTGGCATTTCAGTATTTAAATAAAAAATCCATTTGTACAAAAATATAGATTTTCGCAAGGAATAATTTTCGGAATAATGACCAGAAACATTTGATGAGAGGACACTGTACACGGACGCATACGGTAATATAATACGGCGCGTATTACCTATTAAAATCTGTTTATAGAGGGAAGAGCTACAAGCATATTTTTTCAAATTCATGGCCCTTCTCTTTTTTTACAACTTGAAATTTTATATCTAATATTTTATTATTTTGAAATTATTCTTTTAGAGGTGATAATAAACAAATCAATTCCACCTGCCGAAAAGAAACATGAATAGTCCAGCTTTTCAAAGTCTGTAAATGTGACACATACCAGATTATTTAACGGCACCATAGTAAAAATAAAAATACGCCTCTGATCCGACTCAATCTAAACAAACGACGGAAACGGAGATATGAAGCAGGCCCAGAAGGCTGCATTACGTTTGTGGCCCAACCTACCACTGCGCGTGCCGTTGCCATGTCTTATGCACGCGTCCTGAAGCAGACGTTGTATACGAAAAAATCTGGCTCAGTCAGTCCGCAGCTGCTTGACGCTCTACAGTAGGCTGCAGCAATACGTAATCGCTGCGCGTTGCGGCATGTATACATTCAATTCGGTGATCAGGGACGCACTTGCAAATTATATCGTACCATAAATTACTATAACAATACATTATCAACTGCGGCGCGACATAACAAGACATTTTTATGTGGTTGTACCATATGAATTTGAGAGAATGAAAAAAATTAAAGTTATGGTGGATTTTGAATAAAAAAGTTTAGCTTAACCGAAAGATATAGGTGAAGCAGCGCTTTACCTGCGTCATCTGATGAGCCGCCACTGGTGTAGCTTAACTAAAAGCCATTTAAGAAACTGGCAATTGGGAGCAGAAGTAAACGGTGCTATATTAGATAAAAATGTCAGTAAGTTACCTAAAAAAGCTAATTTTGTTCAAAATATTGCCGTGGTAATAATGTTTGGCTTTTGCAAAATGAATAAAAGAGTTCTTACAGTTGTATTAAAATAAAACTCAAATATCAGTATTTACTTATTTACTCATTTTTTTGTTGGTCATAGTATTAATTGCACAAATTGTGCTACAAATTAAGTATCCCAATTTATTTAAATAAATAAAATTTATTTTATTATCTTTAAAATCTTTGTGATTTGCAACTATGTAATTATTTAGTTCACCAGTAAAATTTTATTATTTATATTTATGTATTTTATTTATTATTTCACACTCAAAACGATCAAAATGCGACTGCCAAAAATTCACAGTTATCTATCATATCTAAGATCATGTTTAAAACTTGTTTTTAAATCACCGTCATTGAAATTTTAAAAATCATTTCCAACAAAATCTGTATACATAAAAGTCTAAAAATAATAAAAATTCATAGATTAGGATACAAATATCCTGTTCACGTAACAAACTTAATTCAAACAAATTACCTGTTTTTATAAGAACAAGCATTTTAGAAGTATTTACATACTCAGCGACAATTTAGTATTGTGCAACGAACCAATACAATTTTGCCAGTTTTAAATGTGTCCAGTATTTAACAATAAACTTACTGCGGTACATTGTCAATAACATATTTTTTATGTACTATAATTTGTTTATTTGTTCAAATGGATTAGCAAATCATAAAACGTGGTTCAAAAGTCGCTAAACCTACAAATATCCTACAAATACCACTGGATTAGTTTGTATTAGCGACACGTAGTTTGCTATATGTAAATATTGGCTCAGACTAAATAGCTCTTTATACTTAAAACGTATTTGGTTTTAATAAATATAACTGGTTACTGTTTATCTTGTATACATTTAATTAAGATATGTTTTGATTTCGGGATTTGCAACATGTTTTAAATATATATGGTCGACTCTAAAATTAAAACACAAAGTCTAAGATAAATGCCACTAGGCATCATCTTCTATCAGTTGTTTCAAGACAAAGCCAGAAAATTTTGTCACCCGGTAAAAATGAGAATTGATCGATTTAACGAAATACCTACTCTAATCATAATTATGAGATATTAATTTAGTTTTCAGTTTGATACGTTTTGACATTTAATAAATAGTTTCGATAAAGACAATTATAAATATTTCAAATATTTTGTGCCAGGATAATATTTCTCACTATAAATATAAAATAAGCTTTGACATTAACCAAAAATGTTGGTCTAATTCAGTGGTATTTTAGTATGACGTATGACTGACTTTTGATTTCTATTTATAGAATATTCCATCTACTCAACTGACTGTCAAATTGTATCAAAACTTTAGTAATATAAAAACTGCGTTGACTTCAATTCCTATGTATAATATACACCAGGGCTTAATATTGCCTAGCATTTGAATATCGCCCGTTGGAAATTAATTCTCGGGTTTCCGAAGGTGTTCCAGGACTTAAACTTGCTGTTGTAGTATTAGACATGGTCTCCCTTACCTCTGCGTGTCTATTTTCATCGAACCTATCAAAACCTTCAATTCTTTCGAAAACTTCTTCTTCAAGAATTTTCTCCAGGGGAGCTTCACCATTCTGGATAGCATTTGGCGGTGCGTTCTTGACGTGAGGAGAATGAACTGGGGTTAAATCAGTAAACCCACGTTCTTTATCTTCTCGTTTGCGTTCAAGAAGTTTACGATGATTTTTCGTTGTAAGACAACCAGTTTCTACATCTCTTTCCAATCTATGGCCGCTTCTGGATCTTGTAAGTTGTCTTTGGACGTACTCATTAAGGTTATCTTCTTCTTTTCTCTGCATTACTCTGTTTAAAGCTATAAGAAATATTCCTAGAGCTAACACAAAGATTCCTGTTGCTACAAGCTCGTTCCACCATCCACCGCCACGCCACGTTACCAAATCGTCTGGTAGAAGTCCAGAACCAATCAGGAACAGTCCAAATACTACGAAACAGACTCCAAGATGAAGCATACCAATTGATGTAGCCAATGTGTTGTCTGTGGGTGCTGTTTTGATAACAGCCTTCGTTGGGATGTGTTCCATACTGTCAAAACTGCTAGTCCTTGAGGAAAGGCGCCGTTCTCTTTCAGCTTTCTTTTTGGCTTGTTCTCTGAGTCGTCGTTGGCGCTTGATGGCCATCGCCGAATGAAGTCCAGCAGACCCATGCATCTGCAAATCCCATGAAGAAATCAGTGTGTTTGGTAAATCTACATGCACCGCACAACACTTCACTAACGCACTAAACTTCACACTGTTCTCTTTCATTAATAAAACAAAGCACTTAAAAAAGTAACGTCCCTGTGTTTGTTGCTATTGTAATTAACAACACTTAAATTTAATCGTTATGTGAAAAACACTAGTTTGAGCCATTTTCATTAAAATTTAAAAATGAATTAAACATTGAATTTACTTCACTCTTCTACAGTGATGTATCAAATAACATTGCAAATAGACTTATTGTAAGTTTCAGTTTTAGGATAGAGCAATGTCACAAAGACCGTTCGTACTTAAGTTCAAATTTAATTCAATAAATAGCTTTAAATTAAATTTAATTTGTTTAACACACGATTACTTTAATAAGTAACATTTCAACTAGCGAAAATTAAACTTCTGACACAGCAAGGCAGGTGCCCATTTTTATTTGGATAGCTGGGTGAGAACTCGTACTGATTTCTATATAATTTTAGAATATATTCAATTTAAAAGTTTTAAAATTAATATTATTAGTATATGTGCCTTACAGTAATACAGTTAACTTCATCTCGTATAGATTTGTAATTATCACGGATACAGCAAAGAACTTAGGAGAAGGATCGTGATGACAAAGATAGTCTTTGGAGAAAAATGCAATTTTTAGTAATGAAGCATTTAACGTGGACATAAGAATAAAGATTCACCCAGTTATAAGTACAGAGTGTTACGTGCATAGCGCGAAAAGCTAAATTCTGAATACGCAGGCCTTGAGGAAAAAAGCTTTTTAAATGCATAACAAAAAACAAAAACAAGTTTTACTTATAGAAAGACGAACGAGGGGGAAAAGGCTGACACAAGGCGTTAGAGAAGAAACATGCTTGCTGCAATACATTGACAGAAAAAAAGTTTTAAAGACGCGATAACTTTCTGACCACGATATTTAAAAGGTACATATAAATAAACCAAGTTAAAACCTTGTGGAAAATATTGTCCAGTAAATGGAATGAGAAAGCTAGAGTGGAATGAGAATAACTGCTGAGAACATAAAGTCGCTGTTGCGCTAGCACGTGTTTAGACTCTGAGAATAAGGATTTTAATTATCTTAGGTGGCAAACAAATAATTACAGAATATTCTCTTTAGTTTTACATGAAGAATCAATAAAGGCATTGAAGTTTGAAATAAACATTTTACCTAAGGAACATTTAACAATTCACATGCCATGTCAGGACTGTCTTGGCAATGAACCTTTACGCACTGTCACGTTTAAAAATATCAATTCTTGTGTAGTTACTGTAACATAAAATAATGCTGATTTTTTTAAATAACGCCACGAGGACATTTATATCTTGAAAATAATCGATGTAGATAATTATTCCTCACAGTAAAAGAGTTGTGAAAATTCTACGGAGTAATTGGTATTCAAGTTATGATCTTCAGATTTTGAGTGTTTTGATTAATTGACAAACACGTACGTTGATGACGATTTTTTGCAGATTTGCCTTTGCTACGAAGTACTAAAACATTGAAGTTAAGGGTTGTAGCCTTATTACAGGTAAGTCATTAACAGTTTATGCAAGTGTCTTTTTAAAATTTGGGACTACGTATATTTAAATTAAAACTAGAGTGATCAAGGTCATTATTGCTACTATGTGGCAAATGTCATCTTAACAGAAAACCCAACATACTTGTCAGCCTTTTTAAATTATTATTATTAGCCCAAGAGGCTTTAGGTTGCCTGACCCTAGACGACAATCTGACATTATCTTATTTTTCAGAAGTCTTCAATGTAGACGAGTCCAAGAAGTATTGCTACCTGGAAAGTTATATTAACGTATTTTTCAAGTTTCAATCTACCAACGTTCCCAAGAAGATTTCTATGAACCACACCAGTGGCGTCGACACTACCTTACGAGTATTTTTATTGCAGTTTGCCTTAAAACCATTGATGTTCCTAGGGACCACATTAATCATCGTGGCTTGTTTAGAAGGCTTATTAGCTATTTTTACATGTGGCCTGTTACGAGTAACTTTAAGCATCAGCACGGTCAGATCACATGACAACTTACATCTGGAGCCTTTAGTAATTTTTAGTGGAGTAATAGAAAACGCCATTACGATTTAAAAGCCCAATTTATGCTCCTAGCTCCTGATAAAGTATTTTTGATATTGCGTTGTTCCTTTCTTTGTATTGTATTACAACCAAACCTTAACATTATCCAGTGGTAGGATCGACATTTTCCTGGAAAGTCCTATTTGCATGTCGCCCATTGGAATTTATATTATTAAAAAAGTTTAATAACCAAGGCAAACCCTATATTTAACTATTATAAACAAGGAGACAGTGTTAAAACCAATACTGTTTTAAAAATTGTTTAAGGTGCCAACGTTTAAATTTATTAACAAAGTAAGAAGTGTTTGTATTCCTGCAATGCAATTGTTAAGTGAACAGCAGTAATGTTATGGGTCATTAGGAAATGCACAATGGCCAGTCGTCTAAGTAGGTTGTATGCGTCGAATACAAAGAAAATACGTTCCAGTACTGGTCCCTGCGGCATTATTTTATGTACAACATGGTAACCTAAGTTTCCTTGCTAAATTTTAATACACTCCATCAGGAAGTACATGATATTCGAAATAATGAGGCAGGCCGAACACCATGACGTGTCCTAATGCCAATAGAAAAGTATTCAGAAATTAAAGACGTAATTAAAATGTACCTATATACGAATGTAGTTAGATGAATCAGGTTTGTAACAGCGATGTATTTGGAACCATGTCATAAAGAAGGAATACATTGATCAATAAACGTTTGAGAGGTGTAACATATATTGGAATGTGTTTGGTGTTTTCAAATAATTACCAAACCTTAAACCAGTTACTTGTCCGCTTGGGTTGTAGGTTTAACTCTCAGAGTTTCTATTGGGGAAGAAAGTCAGAAGGTCAGCAAACTAAATATTTATTAATATACGTCAAGAAATAGTATTATTTAATGACTACGCTTCCTGATTCCTGGAGAATTGTCGGATGGATATCTCAACCTGCATCTAGTAGCCAGGTGTTGAGACGGCTTTCGAAAATCTTATAGGGTGCATAGCTTAACCTTAAAAACTGGTATCTGGTTAGGATCTGGAGTCACTGCAGTTCAGACAGGATAGACTGGACATTTCGTCATTGGGTTATATTTTATTAGCAGAAATGGACTTTCGTGCAAAGTAAAAGAAATAATTAAAGAAGCAATTAAGTTTTTGACATAATGGTGGTTGGTTTCTTGTTCAGTGTATGTATATATAAGATATTCAGACCCGGATTCGGTCTGGATTATTTTTAGAATTCAGTAAAGATACTTGATATAACACAGTTTGCTGTGAAAGCTTAAATATATTTGACAAGTAAAAATATCCCGATTGTTTATAAGTACCATATTAAGGCCAAGAATTAAATGTTTTTGTCGAAATCGAAAAGGGAACAGTCAGATAACTAAACTTGCAAAATTAAAATCTTTCGGACCGTGATGTTATCATTAAATTTTGCTTACTTCGTAGGTTAATGGCGTAGCCAATATAGGAGGGAGTTTGGAATAACCTCTAACCAGCTGTTTCGATCAGCAGCAAAGAAAGTCAAATTGTAATAATCTCCAACCTTAAATAATAGGCAGAACATTAAGACGATACTAAATAATCGAATGAATGATGTCACTAGGTGAGTGTTTTTCCAAAGATAAAAATATATATAAGAATCTGCATTTGATCCTTCATGTGGAAAAAATATTTGAGCATTGTACGCCAGGCTACCAGGTGAATGTAAAATACATTTGAGACGACACTTCGCTTATAAAAACATATAGAGATTGATCTACAAAAGACTCAATATAAATAATGTAAAAAGTAAGCCATCTATACGATGAGAAATACTATGTTCTCGACTTGAACCTCGTCTAAAATTTATTTAAACTCAATGTTTTGGCTCCTGGTTTGGAGTCAGTTTACAGAGGTTAAGGAAATATGAAACGAAATGAACTTTAAGGCCTCAACCTGTCTACTCCTTCAAGTGGTGTAAGGTTAGAGTGGGTTGCTGTAGCTCAATTGCTGGCCCTCAATCTACCTACTTCCCAAATCTTATCCAAATCGAGTCTAAGGTCGCAGTGGGTTCAACCCTGAATCAGAGAGAGATATAACCGTCCATCGTAAGTCTTATATTATTTATAGCGTGGCGTCTACCTGACAAGTTTTACGTATATTAGTAGAGTCGGTGAGATTTACTAAGTCAGGTAGAGTTGAATTGTCTTCTGATTTATTGGTTATTTTGTGTGTTTGTAATGGGGATATAATAAGTCTTCAGGTAATCGGAAATGAAGGACCACCATCTCTTTTGTTTAAATCATCAGGTCGTTTTTTGATTTTGATTGCTTCGCTGATAATTCTGGTTTTAAAGCTGTAGACCTAGGTTATTGTTTTACCATTGCCAAAGTCTGTTTTCTGTCCTGTATGAACATGATGCATTACCAGTGCGGATGAGGGGTCAGATTTTCTACCTGCGAGGGCATGTTCATCTATTGTAGATACATCTATCCGTTTGCCTTATATAAGTTCGAGAACAGTTGGAACAAGGAGTTTCGTATACTCTATGGGATTCGTTTTGAATCGCACCCTTGATGGTTTTTATTTCTCTACTTCCGAAACTTATATAGGAGAAACGAATAGACGTATCCACTATAGAATATATGAACAAACTCTTGCGGTTGAAAAATCTGACCCCTCATCCCTAAATTCCATTAATCGTGTTCATATAAGATTCAAGACAAACTTCGGCAATGGCAAAACGATAGCCCCGGTCTTCAACTTCAAAACCAGAGTTATTTGCGAAGCGATCGAAATTAAAAAATATCCCGATTGTTTAAACAGATATGATGATGTACTTTGACTTCTGATTACTTAAAAACGTATTATAACCTCATTATAAAGACAAAATGGCCAAAACACTGAACTGTACCTGATTTAATAAACATTATCGAGCAGACTAACAATACTAATAACCAGTCAGGAAGACGTCTTCCTCTAAATAATGCAAGACTTACGCCGAGCGGTCAGATCTCTCTCGGGTTCAGGGTTAAACACACTGGGAGATTTTAGAGTCGATATCCAATGTAATTGGGGACGTACGCAGATTGAGGCCTTATAATCGAGCTACAACAACCCAAGCTACTAAATTCCATTAATCCTGTCCATATAAGATTCAAGACAAACTTTGACAATGCCAAAACAATAGCCCCGGTCTATAACTTCAAAACCAGAGTTATGTGCGAAGCAATCAAGATGGAAAAAGATCCTAATTGTTTAAACAGATATGATGAATTGGTTTAAAGCAAGAGCTAAAACGTTGAGTTTTAATAAATTATAGACGCAGTATAACCTGAGAACCAAGTATTTTGAACACTAATGACCACGATAACATTTTAGAACATTTCATGTTCAATTTGATGTTCAACATTTGTAATGGATTTAAAAAATTTAGCTTTGTGTAGCAATCGTTTGCATGGTAAACTGGTATTTCTAACAATCCAAAAGCAGAATAGTTGATATATTGTGACATTAAATACTGGAAACTGCAAACGGTATATATTATGGCAAAATTGCCTATCTTGCCCTTGAATGGTTTGTAATTAAAAGACTTGTATTTTCTGATTGACATGAAGCAACTAATTTACTACTACTGAAAGAACGAAATTGGTTGGTTTAAGTTTCCACATCGCAATACAAAGCGTGAAAATTCCATTAAAAGATTTGCTGTTACGGATTAATTCTGTCAGAAAACAGAACTATTTTGTACTGATCTTAACACCATACCAAAAAACTTATTAACCATTTAATAAAACATATCTGCTCGGCAACAAGAAATACTAAAACCAACCTAAAGACAATACAAAATACAATTTACCGTAAAACAGTTAGTATACTACAACATTTCGTTTGATTTCGTTGCAACTGCCGAATTTCATCAATTAAGCCAGTTTCCATATAAGTCTGCCTCTTTCTTTTTTCAAGTATAAAAGGTGTTCTTAAAACGGGCTTGTTAGAGAGTTATTGCTAAACAGAACACGTTCAACAGTCTTAGGTTTCCTCCTCTTAACGCTCTTCAGAATTTTTTTTCGCTTTTTGCAGGACAGTCTTATTCGCCATTCTGCCGGTGTATCTTTTATTTGTTAATTTTGTCCATATACACTTTCAAAAAGCTTCCATTATCTTCATGTCTTGCTTACTACGTTAATAATTTTCCCCTCATACATCACAACAAATCCTCCTCAGATCCAAGTTGTAACGTTTGTTGATGAGAAAAGTATTTTGTCTAACAGATATGGCTGCTTTGACATCGCGATCGCCGTGCCCAGTTTTTTTTTGCTACAATTAGTCATAGTCATAGCACTTTCAAGGTACGTCACTGTTTCTCATTATTTAAATCTTTGGCTGTTTAGCTTTATTTGATGTAGATAATGTAGATTATGTAATCATAGAGCACTATATCAAATACACAGCATAGTGGGATGTCAGTAAATTTATGTCTAAAATCTAGTGGCTTTGCAGGGTCATCTACATCATTTGTTTGGTGTTTTATTCATGTCATTACTTATATAAGTACCAATTCTTAAAGAGATGACTAACAATATAAACTTGTGAAATCGTGCTTCCTAGAGATGTAGAGATGTATACAAGGGATATCTATTTTTTTGTACTATATTAGACAGCACATCTTGTGCATACTTCTTTTATACCAAAACTGTAATTTATGTTGCTCATTTTTGACAGAAAGTCAAAAGAAAAATCAATAACCAAAACCAAACCCAAGCATAAATTCCTGATTTATTTGATGAAGCACCATGGACAACGGCATGCAGGACGCTACCTTTTATAAAACTAGATAACCAGAAGAGTTTGAATGGTAATCCATACGTAGGAAGTTTGTTGAGTAGTGGCGTATGACAAACCTCTCGAACTAAGTAAGTATCCAAGGAATTTACATGACTTGCTGCGTAGTTTTTAAAAGCAGAACTCCAAAAATAAATTTCATATACTGAACGGCAATTACCTTTTTAATATGTTTTAAAATATCAAGATTATATGGCAGTGATATGCAGAAGCCATTTTATAGAAAGTACATATTTGGCATACTTACATACAAAAAATAGCCACATATATTCTGTTCTTTTCACTTTTAAAGAAAGTTCCAAGATTTCGCCAGTAGCTATTACTCACATAAAAGAAATGCAAGGATCAGACTGCCTATGACATATTATAACGAGGAAACACGGTGCTATTTAATTTTTTGTACAATTTTAGAAGTGACATATGAATATAATTAAAGTTGTTCGATTTAGGGTGTTACAACTACAAATAGTATTATTGTTTTAAGAAAATTCCTAAATAAAAATAATTCCATTAACTGTACATTCTGCCACATTGCAGACATGTCAACGTCGGGCACAGGCACTACTTGGAAGCGTTACCACCTGGAAGCTCTGTCTGTTCTTATTGCCATCAAAAGGCAATGGCAAACCACAAAGTATATTTGTCAATCAACTTGCCTTTATGAAGCAGCCACACTCAGGTTGAGTTAGAGTATTTATTTTATTATTTACCATTTTCCAATATTTCACATTTTTTGACAAAGGTGCGCTTCTCAGCAAAGCCACGGGCAACAGATTAAACAAATGTGTAAATATTCTCATATTATTTTATAATTAGCTTATAGGACCTTCTAACAACTTCTTTGCTCAGTTGAATGTCTGCACGTTGCGCCCTTCGGGTGGGGAAGGGGGGTGCGTGAAGCCGTCGGTCCCGTGTCCTTGCAATGTTGGGCACGTTAGAGACCCCTACCCTCCTTACAGAAGGGTAGGGGTTCGGAAAAATTCCCAGGATAGTGAGCTGAAACTGCTCATTGACGTCGGTGATTGGCCATATTCGCGGAAATACGTCGATGTTAAAGAAATAAAACATACACAACTTCTTTGCTCTTCCTGCAACGGACAAAAAAAATTGGTTCTTAGTACCAGATAATTCAAATGATTAGAAAACAAGAGACAAAATAGTAGTAATATTTATACAAAATAGCTCTACTAAGTTACGATAATTTAGGCAATAAATTATTGGCAGAGTTTTTAGTTTTCCAATACATTCGTTAGAACACTATAAGTTTTAGAAATGCAAGATATAAATAATAATTTACCTAGAATTGACAAAACATATATTTTATTTTGCCTTTAATTAACTATATATATATATATATATATATATATATATATATATATATATATATATATATATATATATATATATATATATATATATAGTAAAATGAAAGATTTATTACAGAAGCCCTCAAATACACCGTCTAGAGAAATAACTATCTGGAAGCTGACTGAAAGCAAAGTTTCACACAAGTACAACATTAACCCAAAGGTAGATAATATTAAAACCAGGCAGTTTTTATAAAACATTAAAGAAAGTTCAGCGAACAGTATAAGGAAAACAATATGTGACAAAATATGTAAGTAAACGGCTTATAAAATTAAAATATCAAGTTCACGATGACATAATATGATAACAGGGAGAGTATCTTGGAATTCGACCAAATCTAAAATTGCCAATAAAAGACTGAGTAAATTAGTAAGAAACAGATAATCGAAAATTTCAAGCCATCTTAAAGACCATCCAAAATATGCCGGGAAAGCTAGTATTAATGTGTCTAGGGAAAATCATATGCAGTAAAATATAGGTAATATGCTTAGCACATGGAGGAGCGAAAATTTACTAGTAAACATATCAATGGACCAGGTTAACTTGTTTGAGCCACTAGACACAAATAAGCATAAATCGTTTGTCATAATAAATTTTCACTGTAGAACAGAGTGTACAAGTAAAATAACTGATTGATAAAAAATTTAAAATTGAGTTATTGTCAGTTTTAAATCCGTCCTTGCTAGTAAATACGAAGATATTATTTAACGTGGTAGTATTGCAAGTTAATATTTTTCATTAGCCTAAAACTATATCTCTTTCTGCAAGGAGCACTGCAGTAATATATCTTTTCTTCCTGGAATTTGAGAGGAAAAACATATTTTTTTTCAATTCTAGTAAAATTGGAAAAGCGTCTGATGGATTCACTAAAAGGCGTAGTGTGCGCTGTCAAAACCGCATTGTATTAATTTTAGTTAACCGAAATATTTCTCAAAGCCTAAAAAATTTAACACATCTATCACCACTTCCAGTTTCGTTTTCAAAGTGATTTCTAATCCTGTTATCATCCTATGCAACAACGCATCATGTAAGTACTTTAAGTTAACTGCTAAATATAAATTCAATGTTTTTCTACATCGATTCACGTATAAGATGTATTTATTATATACAATGTATTACATATTTCCTAATAGTGACCACAGATTACGTTGGCATAAGAAAAAAATCCATTTATGATCTTTACTTCCGTACAAGTTGAACTATTTTTTTTTACAAATAGGTAGGTAGAATTAGATTTAAAAAACCTTTAGCATTGATCAGAAACATATTTTTTATCTAATAGCATGATGACAATCTGATGATTAATAGAAAACTGCAAAATAATTAAGGAGGACCTCAAGTGCGTTAACTTTTACAGAGTCACTTACAATTTTAGGCTTTTACAGTCGGTGTTATTTGGAATGCTGAATGGCTTCTGGGCTGTTACGTCGTGATCGAATTCACGTGGTAGAATGCTAGACATTTCTGCAATTATAGCTTCTGTATTTTTCAGTTTCAGTTCAATTACTGAAGAAGCCACCAGCTATAGATGTCAAAATGTCTAACAACCTACTAAGTAAGTGCGACCACGGAAAGCCAGGTCAGACGCCAATTAGCGTTTGAAGTTTATAGAGAATTTAACAAATTGTTTAAGCCAGTTTGCAATAAAATATGTAGATAAAGAAAGTAGCGCCATCTCGCTATTTTGTCCTTAAACTGGTTATTTTCGACAACGTTGTTTGGTTGGCATGACTGTTCTCTTTGTCAAAACATTTTATCAGTTATCAGTTCATCTATTAATACTATTAACATTTTTATCATATCAGGTCACAATGAGAGCCTCGGTGGTTCAATTGTAAGAACGTGTGCCTCTGAACCGAAGGGTACTGGGTTCGATCTCAGGGCATTCCTTTCACTTTTTAAGTACGTACTGTACAATTAACATTAACCGAGAATATGGCAATGTATTTGAGCAAGTTGAATGTCTACACATTCCGCCCTTCGGAGGGGGCGTAAAGCCGTCGGTCCCGTGTCCATGCGATGTTGGGCACGTTAAAGATCCCTACCCTCCTTACAGAAAGGCAGCGATTCGGCAAAATTGCCAGGATAGTGACATAGTCGCGAAAATATGCCGACGTTAAAGAAATAAAAAACACACACAGGTCACAATGCTAATCTACATTGCTGACTATCTTTAAAGTTATTGTTCAAAGCACTGTATCCCTATTTTACGTGTACCTATAAAGTCCTTGCCACGCTATATTCCAAATAGACATTGCAATTACGTTTAAGTTGTCAGACTTAATTGACAAAAATATCCCAAATGTAGATAACAATAAAGTCTTATTCGCCGAATAAATCATTTAACGTAGGTAGTTTAAAAATTGAAAATAGCTGCAAAACATTTCTCGAACGTTATCTTTATTAGTGTTGCGTAATGGCATTTATGGATTTTTCTCCTATGTAAATTACCTACATATTTATCAATTTTACACACTAAGGGACATTACCTTTTAAACTAAGTTCTATATCAGCCATTCCAAGAAACAAAATAACAAAAAATCGGCCAAACGTAGTGATACTACATAAACAATGCCATACAGAACATACAAGCACATACAAATAACAATAATAACAACATAATAATAATAATAACAATAATAATAAACTTTAATTTATCCTAATACATACAGGCGAGAAGAAAGTAATTCAATCCAGCAATAATAATAATATTTTTTTAAATTAAGAATATATGTCATACATATCTGCCTTGAGCATTTCGTACGTTATCTAGTTACATGTAATATTATTTTAAAAAGAGCCATTGTGTGCCGGGAAGCATCGTCTTGTATGGCTGCGATCCTCAAAAACGCCTTAACTTTTTTTAATTGGAAAATTCATACCGCCTAATAAACGTTTATAATTTCATTGTTAATTCCATTTGTGTACACTAACTGGTATGGAGTTTAGAATCGAGTCATTTTTTGGGTTGTCCGGTTTCCTTATACCTTAAAAATGTATTTATACGTGGTCTCAGATGCACCTTATAATATTTGATATATCTGCCTTATCCCTTCGATAATAGGAAATTTATTTTTTCACTGGTATAATTTTAAATTAGAAGGCTAAGATATTCTTTAGTAATGATGAAATCTAACCATTGGCGTATTTTGGGATTTCGCTCCCTTGGCCTATAAGGTTTGCCGCCCTATAAATTAATTTAAAAAAAAAGAGTTTTTTAACAATGAACAAAGGCCACGCAAGCGAATAAACTGGCACTGTCATTATTAACGGATTTTGTTTAGTCAGTTTCTATATTAAGGATGGCTAAACTGTTAAAACGTTATTTGCTTGTATGGGAACGCAGATAATTTATAATTCTTTTGAGTGCGGAAAACGAAGGTTCTGCGCTGCAATTTGTCACTGGACAGGAACATACGTAATGTTATTCCCGTACATGGAAATGCTTCCTTTAAATCCTTGTGCTTAATAATTGGATTAAGTACCCTGAAAATCATTTTGTTTTCATGAAATGTCAATAATTATTGTAAAAGAACACATGCTTTTTGTAGATCATGCGCAAGATCGGTCGGATATAATTTTTGGAGTTTTATAACGTAAACTCCTTTCACTTTCCCTTTATTCATTGTATCCGATTGGCATCAAATTGCAAAATTTGCGGTTATTGCGTCATACGAAGATTTGCGCCTCCTCAACTCCTCCAATAATTGGTCGCATATTGCGAAGAAGGTATTACCCCTGAAATATTCACGTCTTTGTAACAACACTTCTCCCTCGCCACACTCATCGTCTCGTTTTTTCCTCTTCATAAGTCTCTTGTGAGCGCTTTTGTATTCGTCTACTTGGGACTTTTTTTACCAGCCTCTTCAAAAGCGTCAAAGATTCACGTTTATTATTGTACACGAAAGTGATGAGTAACTCAAAGAGCCTTTAAACTACCTCTACGGCTATGTAGACACCTTGTAGAATTTTAAAAACTATATTAAATTGTTTTAATATAGACCCCCAAAATTCCGATTATATGGCAATTTCTAGGGAAGTTAGTGGAGCTAGTAGTCCTGTAGATTCATTTTTAACCAAAGCTTAGATTGATTAGAAACATTTTGAAACGAGTAAACCTAGAATTGCGTGCGATTGTTTCCACCGGCCACCCGGCCTCCGCCGTCCCACGCCGACATATTTGGCATATGAACGAAAACAACACGAAATACATCCGGACCAACTCCCGAGTCGCGAAGGACATAGGACATGCCGGCCGACAACACGAAAGCCCTGCGTCTTGTTGTGTTTGCAACTAAATAATGAGTTTTAGATTTTGTTGTTAATTAGACTAAAGAATTAAAATATTAGATAGGTAACGAGCATAAAGCGCCCAAAGCTAAGCGCGAGCGGCGACGCAAGCTGCCGCCCCGGACCATGGCCCCTGTGGATCCATGGTAAATACGCCACTGCCTCTCATGCAGTTTTATACAAGTGTTTTCAAATGTACGCAAAAAAATTTCGGTGGTGATTTTTTTTGATTAATGGAGATGGTCTTTTCTAAAAACCTTCGTTATATGCCCACCAGTAGTGGCTTAATCGCCTTCGAAAATAGGGTAAAATAAGATATTTATTGTTTTTCTCAACATATAGATGAGAAACTAAAAAAATAAAAGATGATTTATATTATTCAAATCCTTATTTATAAAGTACCTTCAATCCAGCCCCCTCTATTGCTATCGCTGGGTTAAAATACACATCCTTATTTGAATAAGTGAAGATTGTAACCTGTGATGGGCACTGATAATTACAATATAGAGACTCCAGTTCATCACAATACAGTTTTTAGATGTGACGAACGTTTCTCTACCAAAGTTAGCGTAAACAGAGGGATGAATAAACTAAGCGAATAAAAACTAGAACTCCTATTTGCATGTTAGTTGTCAAGTAGTTACGAGGACGCTGTTCGTAACTGCTAGGCAACATATACATAGGAATTCTAGTATTATTCGCTAAGTTTATTTATCCCTCTGATGACCCCAGCTTTATTAGAGAAACGATCGTCAGGTCTGAAAAATGTATTGTGATGAATTTGGTTCTCCAAATTGTACTTATCCCTATTTGAAATTTAATCAGAATTTTGCACTGAGGTGAAATAGCATTTAAAAATTTTGAGATGAACTTTTTTTCCAGGTATTTTTATCTTCTCACATTTTCCGTAAAGTTATAGTTTTTAAAGAAAGTCAGCAAGTGTATTTTATGCACCGTTACTGTACTGATTAGGTCTTGGTAATGTTCACTAACTGGATTGGTTATCAAATCGGTTAATTTTTTTCTCTCAATTTATTCCACTCATTCTCTTAGTTACAAATATTTATCTCACAATGGCCGGCTCTATGTTAGTTTAGATTAGTTTTAAAATAAACGTTTATGAAAGACAAAGACTGTTTGCTTTCAAGGCACCACAAGCTTGATTACCGCGCTACACATTTTTACACGGATATGTTCGAAAATGCGGGCCTGGAGGCATTCCAAGACTAAGATTCTCTGGGAAATAACGAGAATCCGTAACGATCTGTTATACAAGTGGTTAATATGATACTAAAAGCGTGCGCTTTTTTTATTAAACCAGGTTTGTCGTTTAAAGGTTGTAAGAAAAGGTACCAACGAAACAGTTTTAGAGTAGCAAAGTTGTTGATAGTATCGATAGAAAAGGCACAGACGTCATATCTTTCTCCTGTGCTCTAGAGAAGTAGAGTTTTCAACTAGCACGAAAGTGATGGCAACTCAGATCGAAACTTAAAAAGAGGAATTATTACGCAATCTCTGCTACTTCTATGACTCGGTGGTGAACATAACTTTATATTACACATTAACAGTGACAGTTACATAATATTCACCACTTATAACTACTTTAGAGTTACGCAATTGCTTAGTTGCTTTCAAGGTATTAGGAGCGTCGTCGTTACTCATTGCACGACTCAAAAGTTCCAGGAACCTGAAGGTAACAAACTACAGTGGTCGAAATTATATTATGTTACTGAGATGCTACATCAAAGTGGCAGTAATTTTTAAATAGCAATAATGGCCGCCGACTTCTTCATATTACACCTAATAGTTGCGGGCATTCTTGATGATATATTCTAATGACAGTAACGTTTCCGCTGCCTCAAAAAAGTTAATGTAACTATTTGTGGTAACTATAAAGTAGTAATAACCTTTCAAATTCACGACAATATTTTTTACCCCGCAGTCTCTATGAATCGTAAAGGACGATTGGTCTATCACAACAGCATGTAATGCAATGCTGTGCAAGTATAGTAGAGTGTGTAATATGTGGGGTCAAATAATAACTTCATACGTCTAAAAAACTAGTCACAGATAAGCAAATAAATCATCAGTTTAAAACAGTATTACATTTGCTGTTGTAAACAAGAAAGCATCGTAATTGTCAGCAAATATACGAGGAAAATTGTTCCTACATGAAACATCAAGCATGTTTTAATTACTGTAATAAGAGTGACTGCACTATCCTTCCTGAAGGTGACAATTAATGTTATGGTGAAGATTAAGAAGAAGATAATATCGTTTTACGGATTTCACTATTGCAGCAACTTAGAATAAGGTATCAATGTCATAAAATAGGCCACAAAACGTTTATACATCTATTGCAGATAATAAAATTAAATGGTATTATTTTACCAATCCATGGTAGAACTTCAATAAAAACTCCAAGAACTGCTGATGTTTTGGTACAATGGCACTAAAAGTTATTTCCTGGCTTGACAGAGCCATAGCACCTTCACTGTTTTTAAATGTGGATGGCATAAAGCAGAAAAGAGGACGCATATGAACAAAAACAGCAATTGCCAAAAATATTGTTAGGTTAAAATGACAGGCAAGGCGCTGAATTTCAAAAGTATCTTCTGTTTTCAGAACCATGTGGTGAGTTGCAGTCTGTCTAGTATATATAGAATTGATTACAACGCAGCTGTTACTAGAAAGTGACTATACAATGTTCAGTAATAGTCCCACTTCGTAGTTTTTAGTGAAAGTGACGTTAAAGTTCGGGCTTTCAGTATTCGCCACGAAAGACATGTTGTAACTACTTTAATAGTTCCATATTTTAGTGAGTGCTACTTCACAGTGCTTATTTTGGAATGCGCTATTCTTATAGATGGAGATTGACGACGTCATTATTACCTCCGCTGTTAGGATCGATCCCTAAAAACTACTTTATTGCTATTTTTGCAATTATGGTACCAAACCCTTACAAAATTATTTTTTTCATGTATATAAAAGTAAACTAGAATAGAAATTGGGACATTTTGAGGTTGATGATGTGGAATGTCATATACCTATTAGGTAATATATAATTTTTATTTGAAACTACTAAATTCGAAGGAGCATAATTTCTGGATGCACAAGTCATTCTATTTTAACAGTAATCTTGCATCCAATAAGACTTAATCACTCAATACATCCAAATATAATGCATCAAAAAGTTGCTTATTAGTGGTGAGCTGTAGTCTCTCTAGTATATATAGAATTGGAATAAAAGAGAAAGATGGTTTTAGAACATCTGAGTTGGAGAGAAATGCTATTCTGTGGAATAATTTTCAAGACAAAGAAAACAAGCACAAGACGGAGTCAGGAGTGATAAGCCTGTGGTACTGGCTTTTACCGTTGTCTCTAGTGTTGAAACATAACCGGATAAGTTCCCGATATCACGCGCAAACGTCAAAATTATTTCTTATTTTGATGGTTGTTCCACAAGAGGAACTTTCCTATAACATGGAACTGACTGACGGCGAAACTCTAAGAAGTAATCACGATAGTCGCTGCCACGTTCCAGCGACTAATTGTGCTAGTTGGGTTGACTGCGATATATGAATCCCCTATAACGCAACCAGATCATTTCTGTATAGGATTTAGGATACACAAGGTTATCTTTGAGGCAGCACTCTAGAGACGAGAACACTATTCCAACTGTGGACGTATCTGTGTTTTATACATCAACAGCTGCAGTGACGAAAACACACTTGTATCTCGAAACAGGAACCCAAAATTATTTCCTGCTGCCTCTGCAGTATTGAAAACATGTAAATGACAGCAAAGATCGTCTGCGACAGTTGTATCAAATGTAAAAGGTGTGGATTTTTTTTCAGTAGTTTGCCAGACATATGAACTTTTATAGAAAAAAAAAATCATTAATGAGGAGATCCCGACTTGAATTTAAAAATTGTTTCTTCAAATGAGCATATATATATATATATATATATATATATATATATATATATATATATATATATATATATATTTACATATAGGTATCACACCGATAACTCAAAAAATAATGGGCTGGTTTTGATAAAATTTGGCAGTTCCCTGCCTTTTGTAAGTGGCTTGGATAATTTCGTTAGCCAAGAAAATCGGACCAAATTTTGGGTTTCTTTTTTAATATTATTAACATTAATTTGTCTCAACTATATAAAGTGTCACACATATAAGCGTATGCTTGTGCGTGGACCATTTTAATAAATGATCCTCTCCAAATATAATACTACCGAAATGATTGGATTAAAACGTCACTTCTGAAATTTTGAGTAACTCTTGCATAATTATCATTTTCTGTATTCACAACGGTTCTACAGCTACTAGTTATATTATTTATTGCGTTAAGCTGCAAGCGAGTGATTTGTTACCTAGAATTTTAGAGAAATACTGAAGTTTTTTTCTCATTACAAATTTGACGACTCATAAGATGCAAGTCTAAGCTTGGAGAAGTCATCATTTAGGATAGGCTACTACAAATTTTCAAGAAATAGTGAGTTGGGAGTATTTGAAAGATTTTAATAAAAATTGCGTTACCATAAGGCAACCAGCCTTTTCCTGTCATTTTTTAATTTCCAGTTAATAAAACACAAGTGCATAGTTATTTATTTGTCATTTTTATTTGAAAGCAATAAAGCTGTTAGCTTATCGGAAAATATGCAAGAGAAAAAAGGTTTTTGGAAGATATCAGGCATTTTTATTGAATTTTCGTAGAAAAAATTCACTAGTGGGGAGATCTCGACCGTTGAATTTTGAAAAAATTTTTGCAAATGAGCGCGAACTAGGACCCCTAGAACCAATATCCGGGGTCAGATTCAGTTTTTAGATGTTTATATATATATATATATATATATATATATATATATATATATATATATATATATATATATATATATATATATATATATATATATATATATATATATATATATATATATATATATATATCACACCGATAAGTCAAAAATAATGGGCCGATTTTGATAAAATTTGGCACATACCTTCCTTTTGGATAAGTTTGTTATCCAGGAAAATCGGAAGAGGTTTTCCGGGAAAATTTTGAGTTTCCATTCGAAAAAAAATTATATCTCCGGAATTTACAAAGTAATAGCACCCAAATTTGGTACGCCGGTTCACATCATCATAGGTAAGCTACCAACCAAAATTTAGCTCTTTAGGTTAAAGGACAAAAAGTTACATGCATTTAAAGAAAAATAAATTTGGGTTTTCCTCAAAACGTCAAAGTCGCGGTTTAAAACGTCAAAATTGGTAATATTTAGGCAATGAACCTGAAATTAATATCAGCTAAGGAAAGAAAATGTCTCAAGAAAAATGCTTTACAAAGCCTGAACTGTTAGTTTCAATCGTCATTGTCCTTCATTTTACTAAAATATTCCCAAAATATTAAATTAAAATACACTCTTTCTCTGATGCTTTGGCAGTAGTGTTGGCTATAGAGTTTATCGTTTAATGGTATATCATTTTTGTCAAATTTTCGTAAAAAATCATTAAAGGTCAAAATGGTATACATTAATTATAGGGTGTCTTAAGCTACATCTTAAAAAATACAGGGTGGCCTATAAGTTGTTGGTGATTCAAAATATTTTTTTTAATCGAACACGCCCTATGTTATTGCATTTTTTGATTTTCCAACGAAATATAATACATCTTTGTAAGAAAAGAAATTCGGGACGCAGCAAGTGCGTTATGGTAGCGAATTTTTTAATCGATCACGCCTTATGTTATTGCATTTTTGCATTTTCCATCGAAATATAATACATCTTTGTAAGAAAAGATATTCGGGATGCAGCAAGTGCGTTGTGGTAGCGAATTTTCATTAAATGCTTCAAATTTGAATAGCTAAATTTGCTATTAACCTATAAGGTTGACCAGGAAACCAGTTTTTTCGGGAACAATTTAAGTTTACTTTCGGAAATTTTTGTACATTTTCAAACAATAAGGTTATTTTGGTGAAACATGGCATATTGTTTCTACTATATAGATTGATGCCTGCTTTCTTGAAAAACATGTTAGCTATTAAAATCATTTTTATGAAAATTCACTACCATAACGCACTTGCTGCGTCCAGAAGTTTTTTACCATAATCTCATCACCTACAAAGTTCTGTTAAAATAAATTATAAATAGGTGGGTTATTACTGCAGTTATGGTTATAGAAGCTGATTCAAATTAGCTATTTTATCAATAGCAATAATCCCTTAAATTTATTTTGTACTCATTGATTATTGTTGCCCTTACTTTGTAAATCTGCTCCACACTACATACAGACTTGGAGACTACTTATTACTTCACTGTTGGTTTTCATTTTTGTAAATGAAGGACGTAGCCAGCGCGTAAGCTAACTGAAGCAAGCTACCCTTCTGAATTCTAGATGTTCTAGGATGTCCTTTAATGTTTCTGTAACCGGTTTTGCTGCTTGACAGCGTCCCCAGACAGAGGAAAATTGAATTAATACGAAATCATGACAACCACAAATAAACATCTGTTGCCATGTTATAAAGTTTTGATCAAAAAGCTCTTTAAAAATAAAAATAAAATAAAACAAAAATGAGGGAGGACGCCTTGAAAATGTCTACGTGATTTATGTCAATATTTATCATAAAGATAGAACTGACATATAACAGTAATAACTGTAATAACAATTACAACAATAAAATAACTAAACAATAATAGTAACAAATCAGACTATATACAATGAAAATATGGACACACATCAACTCATTGTAATAATATAATAAGTTGATTTGTGTCAATATTTTCATTGTATAGAGTCTGCTTTATTACTGTTAATGTTTAGTTGTTGTATTCTTGTAATTGTTGTTATAGTTGTTACTGTTATCTGTTAGTTCTATTTTTCTGTTTAATATTGACATACATCACGTAGACATTTTAAAGGCGTCATCCCTCATTTTTGTTTTATTGTATTTTCATTTTTAAATATTTTTTCGATTCAAACATCATAACAAAGCAACGGATTTTTATTTTTAGTTGTCATGATTAATAATTATTTTAATTTTCTTCTGTCTGCGAATGCTGTCAAGCAACGAAACCGGTTACAGAAACGTTAAAGAACATCATAGAACATCTAGAATTCAGAAGCGCCAGTTGCTCCAGTTAGTTTACATGCTCTCTACGTCCCTCATTTATAAAATTGAAAACGAACAGTGAAGCCAGAGAAGTAGTCTTGAAATATGTAGTTATTATTTTGTAGTATCTCATCTGGATTTTTTAAAAATCAATAAAAAGGTATATTTTCAGTCCCCTCTTCGGAAGCGCGTAACTCTGTAGAGGTGGGCGGAACAAACAACTTTATGTGAAAATCCTTCTCATTTTTTAACCAAAGAATCACATTAAGCAACACCCAGAAAACTAAATTTCAAAATAAAATATTTGTAGTACGCTAAATCTTATACATTTTCTCAGTTAATGTTCACCATTACAGTTCAATGGTGTTCACATATCTTTAGCATTTTGTGTGAATCATTTGTAACGTTGCTAATGAGAAAATAAATTAATGTTACTCATCATTAGGAATTATATATATATATATATATATATATATATATATATATATATATATATATATATATATATATATATATATATATATATATATATATATATATATTATTACACGTCTCTAAGCTGTCCTTTCTTAACCCTTTACTGGCAACTTCTTGCTTTAATTTGAGTTTTATCAAAAAACGAATCACAAATAATAATAAATCAATATGATGTCCCCTGATTAATTTTAGTTCCTATATGTAGCGTGGAACAGCCAAATGGAATAATTTCAGTATCACAATTATTGTTCACATTCATAAAAATCCCGAAAATTCAATATTAGTGTAAAACATGACATCCTGCAACGTAAAAACTTCATCCCCACATTCAACACCCTTCGAGTGACTGGTAACCACAAAATTTTTAAATAGGCAATAGGGACTTGTGATACCTTACTTGTAAGATATCTTCACTCTCTCTATTTGAAAACACTATGGTTTCAAAACGTATTGCAAAATTAACAGTAAAAAAAATCTTCTGACTGACGAGCTTTGCTACAGCATACTAAAAAAATAACAACTAACGATGAGTGTCTTGTTAGCATCCTAGTCGTAAATAAAAATGTTTACTAACATTGACCAACATCTGAGGTGTAGCCGACCTAATCGCTATCGTTTATTTTCTTGTTAAGTCAGCTCAATAGAGTGGTTTAGTTTTATATACCATACTTATCCCATATACCCCCCCCCCCCCCATAAGAAAAAGTCTAATAGCCTAAGATCAAGTGATCGTGCTGCCCACTTTAACGATTCTCGCATGCCTATACATCGATTTGGAAACACTAAGTCATGGTATGGCCGGGAATTGATTTGGTAATGTGCAGGTACTCCATCCTGCTGGAACCATATAACATTAGCTGGAACCATATAACATTAGCTGGAACCTGTGGGTTGGCTCTATTGGGATACAAGTTTTCCAGAGTTGGCACGACATTATTTTGGAGCAGTGCTATATAATTATCTCCATTAAAATTGCCACTAATGAAAAAGGGACCAATGACATGGTTTCCAACTATTTGTGACCAAACATTACCCTTTTCAGGGTATTGCGTATGTGCTTAGCTAATCCAGTGTGGATTTTCTTTTGACTAGTGGCGACAATTTTGTCGACTAGCATGGCCGTAAAGTGTAAAACTGCACTCATCAGAAAACAAAGCATGTTCATTTTCATCATTTGTTTACAAAAAGACGTACTTATATCAAAATTGTCTTTGATGAGCTTGTGAGTTTGTAAACCCCTATGTTCTGGCTGCTTGTCGAGTCGAAATATGTGAGGATTCCTCAAACTCAAGAATTGCATCTAATTGGGTATCATTGCCTAATGCATTAGAAGGTTGTATTTACCTTACATGTCGTGAAATCGCTTTAGAACTTTACTAATTGTCTCTTGGGATATAGGCTGCAAATCGGAAATTTTGTCTTGATATAAGCGGGCACTTCGATCTGTTATCGTATTTTATCTTCTTAATAAATCATCTCTAGAATTGTAATTTTATGCATTTATGTTTATTAAACGATGTTTTGAATTGCAGTTAACAACTTACAACTACTTGCATGAGGTTACATTCACACAGAAGGTTGCTAAGGCGTTGTAAACAAAACTAACATTGCCAACTACGAAGAATGTTGGCAACTTTTTATGCCTTGGTTTTAATTGATACCGTCCAAAGAGGACAGTTAAATTGTTTTTGCTTGCTTTCTCATTATCAAGACTGAAATGCGATTAGTTGTTAAGAGCGCAGCTTCCCGCCGTCGCCCCTAACCACTGCCTCCGGCGACGGCATTGCATTCTACTCGTCACAGCGAGTAACACGATACCAAACACCACACCTCTACGTTTACTATTAGCAAAGTTTGTCTGCGCATGAGCAAACCGTCATCTCTACATACTTCACCACACCAAAAATCAAAATGGCGGACCCTCCTTCTTTGACAGGTGGTGCCACCTCCCGGTTAAAACTTTAAATTCCCCGCGTTTTTCACTTCAGGTCGGCCATCTTGGATTACGTCACCCCAGGTTAGCGTCCTATTGGCTCCCCGTCCAGTGACGTTACTGTGACGTCACTCTGGCGCTGCGCGCCGTCGCAGTGGCCGGGTGGCGGAAGGTGGTGGTCTCAGAACCGACTATCTATACCTACTAGTATCTACTGAATTTATTAAAATTTGTTTTAACTGAAATCAGTTAGATAGTGTCATTTATGCAGGTCCTATTTAGATTTTAAAAAGTTGGTATGAATTATGGAATAGCTGCAACATATTTTTGTCTAAATGAATAGTGACAAGGTCAACACTTATCTTAAATGCAGACAAGGATTAACACATCAGATGGAAGGAGGAGTAAATTAAATTTATGTACGTACGTCAAACTCTATATATATATATATATATATATATATATATATATATATATATATATATATATATATATATATATATATATACATATATGTGACATTTTCACATAGTATGTAGCATATAGTACATACTATATGGTATATACTCTCCAGTATATAGTATATAGTTGGAAATACTTTGGTCCAAGAAGACAAATGCAGATTTGGGTGTCAGACATGAGAGACTATCCAGCACGTCATCGGGGAATGTTAAGCGTTTGCTGTAACAAAGTACAAAGAGGTGCATGACGCAGTTGCGAGAATACCTCTCTCTGAAAATGGGAGTTTTAATGAGTAAAATGCCCAACTCCTGAACCTGTTACAGAAAACTTAGAGCACAGGTTGTACTGCGATCGGAACATGCTATCAGACCAACGAGTTGCCCACATCAGTCCAGATATAATAATAGTGGATAAGTCCTGCAAACAAGTGACGTTGACTGATATAGCCATTCTGAATACCAATAATCTGTGGCAGATCATGTCGATGTGGTTCCTATAAAATCTTCGAGAGAACATTAAGATACTGGGCTTGGAAAGCACCTTTATAAGGTTATGCAGAAAGTGGCAATACTTGCAACTGATCACACCGTTCGGAGATTTCTGCGAAATGAGGGTGTGTCGCGTTATCGTTCAGACACCGATAAGTTGGAAAATGCTCCACCTGAGCTCAATTCCTTTGGTACCTGAGATACTTAGGATGAGTGTATGTTTCCCTTTAAGGGAGTGTAAAATCCTTTCAGACTAAAGTCAATAATAATAATAATTGTTTAATTTTTTCGACTTCAAAAATCCAATCGGGATCACGTCCCTACTGTTACTTCGCGTGTAGATGAGCGCCGGCGTGATTGTGGGGAGATGGAGCTGCATGGACGTTTCGCCGCATATCTGACGGCACCTCACGTTGACCTCCATGCATCAAGGGAGTGGTTGAGGACGGTAGGCTTGTTTGCTGAAACAGGGGGATTCCTATGCACGATACACGGTCAGGTTATTAGCATGCGCATGTACCAGCGACACATCATCGGGCAAGATGCCAGATATTTGTGTAGACTTTGTCAAAAAAAGCCGAAAACAATTCAGCATGTGACTGGAGCTTGCGATTCTCTGGCCCAGTAAGATTACAAGAAAGGTCATGACAACGTGGCCAAGGTCGTGCATCAGGCCCTGGAAAAATATTACGGCTTTATCGAGTCGGAAGCTCCCTACTATAAATGCACACCTGAATGTGTAGTTTGAAGGGCCAGGGCAGGCTGCTGTAGGACCTTCTGGTGGTCGCTGACACAGCAGTTGAAAGCCACAGGCCTGACATCTGGGTTACTGACCAGAAAAATCACAAGTCTTTCATTGTGGACATTGCTACATTAGGTTATTTTCATGAAAATATATCTCAAAATAAAATATAAATGCAGATGACGTCCTTAACATATATATGTGATGTATGTCAATATTTGACATGCAACTGAAACCAACTGATCATAACAATAATAACTACAAGGGTCGATCAATAACTTCCCTTGTCTGAATACAGGTGGCGTTGCTGAGGGAAGTTGGTAATACCATCGTGTATTGTCATCTGCCAAACAATGCTATACTAAATTTCAGACTGCTTAATTGGTTAGTTTTTAATTGGCAGCCAGTTGTATTTCACCTGCTTTGTGTTACGTGCCTCTCGATAAAATAAGAAACGTGCAATATAGATCGGTCATTCGCTTTTTATTTTTGGATTGAAAGACACGCGAAGAAATAAAAGCGAACCTGGATGCCCTCTATGGGGACGCTTCATCATCTATAACAGATATTGGTTGAGCGAATAGTCGTACATCTCTTTTTTGATGCGGAGCGGACATGCCGCCTGGCAAACGTGTTATCGAGGAAATCATTGAAAAGGTTCACGACATGGTTTTCGCTGAGCGCCATAAAGTGTGCGTTAAGCATCGGCCGTATGCATCGGCCTGATGGGTGCCGCAAATGCTCAGGGTGGACAACAAGCGGATACGCCTGTCAATGTCAAAGCAGTGTTTGAACCTCTTTAACTAAAATTTGCAGGAGTTTTTCTGTAGAGTCGTGACTGCTGATGAAAACAGAATACATTATTATACGCCAGAGACCAACCAACAGTCAAACCAATGGATTTTCAGGGTGAATCTGCTCACAGGAAGGCAAAGACGTTCCTATCGGCCAGAAAGGTAATGGTGCGTTTTTTGGGATTCGATGAAAATAATCCTCATAAACTTTTTGCGGAAAGGGAGACCGATTACTTGGCAGTACTAAGGTGAATTATTGAACCGATTCGATGAGAAATTGAAGGAGACACGCTTACACTTGAATAAGAAAAAAGTGCCGTTTCACCACGATAACGCACCAACACATTCATCCGGAATTGTCGTAGCCAAATTGTATTAACTGCACTACGAGTTTCTGCCACGCCCACCGTACTTGCCCGAACTGGCTCCCTGTGACTTTTTTCTGTTATCCAACAAGAAAGCATAGCTCGGATAAAAAAAATTCAGCTCAAACGAGGCGGAAACGGTTATTACCGAGACAGAAGCGTATTTTGGAAATATTGACAAATCGTATTTTTTGATGGGTTAAAGAAATGACAGAGACGTGGGAAAAATTGTTTCGACCTAAAAGCAGATTACGTTGAAAACTTAAAAAATAATGGTGAAAAACATGCGTCTCCATGCCTAACACGGGTATTTATTGATCGACCCTTGTATAAGAATATAATATAATAAGAAAACTAAATGCCAATGGTAGTAATACGACACAAGTTTCTCATCAGAATACCCTATTGTAGCAAGATATGGTTATTTATAGTTGTCATAGATTCATATAAATAAATTTAATTTTCTCCTCTCTGACGATGCTCTAAAAGGCGATACTGGGTGCAGAGAAGAAAACAACCACTTGGGAAGCTAGAATATAAGTCTTGACCTTTGTACCTATTATGGATTTCTCAAAGTTAGAGCAACATTAATTTGTGTTTTAATAATTTTCAATGCAAAGGTTATAGAATTTTTTTATTAAATTTGTATATTTAGTGGCGTTCTAATTTCTCAACGATGGCAAATCATTGATGTCAGGGAGGATACAGCACTGCATGATACAAGAACTGATGGACTAACGACCGCTACAAAGGGCGGAAGATACATACATACATACATATATATATATATATATATATATATATATATATATATATATATATATATATATATATATATATATATATATATATATATATATATCACCTTGTTTGCAGACAATACTACATCCATAGTCATTGTTTCTTTGTAGTATTCACTGATTTATTTATTATTAATTTTCTAGTGAAAGTAAGGCGTTGCGGTAAAAAGCGAAACCTAGGCGTTCTACATTACGAATTCACGTTTTACTAGTCGACCAACTCAAACTCTGGTGTAGGTATTAGGTATAATCAGTGCCTGTTAAGATTAATCTACAATGTAACATTTGCAAATATGTGCAATTTATTTATTTAACATTATTAACTCTGTTTTGATAATAATTATACGATAATCAGAGGAGCGTGATTTAGAGACTGACAATTATCTGTTGGTTGTTAATTCCTTGTTTTGCCCTTCAAATGTAACCCTGTTTTAATCTAAGACGGGGTAAATTGAATCTCAACTATTTCTAATTCAGTTCACACAAGGGGACAGCTTGAAGATGCGGGTTCGACCCTAACCATTTACTAAATAATTGAATACACCACATGAGCTACCAGAATGAGCAGATTATCACTAGTCTATACAATAAAGCACAAAATAGTCAGTGACTTTAAATGATTGATATCCGTCAAATGTAAGCGAAAGAGGCTATTAAAATAAGCCACAATTTATTGCTACATACAAACATCTATAATAACATCCCCAAGGTACGTGAATATTAAAGTTTGGTTGAGCTGTTAGGCGTCTAGCTGTATATCAGTTTTTGCTGCGCTGTCCTTACACATCTTCGCTGCTGTTGCTTCTACCATATCAATCGTTACTGTCTTGAGAACACTGAGTATTCCTGTTAATTTTTTAGTTTTTCCTAAGAAGGTTATGTTATCAGCGTACCTAATGCGATAAAACCACTACCCAGTTATTTCGACTCGGGATCTTTTGCTGTAGCCTATAATCTTCTTATAAAAAATTGTATAAATGTGACGATAGGGGACATATTTGCAGTACAGTTGTTTAGAGCCTTGGTGTTTGGTTCAGTGGTAAGAACGTATTTCACTTTTTTAGGACATACTGTAACATTAACATTAGCTAAGGCTGCGGCATTGTATTTAAGCAAGTGGAATTTCTGCATGTTCCGCCCTTCGGTGAGCGCGTGAAGTCGTCGGTCCCGTGTCCATGCGTCAGTAATGGGCTATTGTCGCGGAAATAGATCGACGTTAAAGAAACAAAAAGCACAGTACAGTTTGTTCTTATTTTAGCTCCAATTGCGTATCCATTATTGGAGTTTCCTTTCAAGTATGGATTTAGAATAATTCACCTTTTTTTTCAAACCTAGTTCACTTCGCTTCATGATATGAAATAATTTTTTCCAACCGACATTGTAAAATTATTTTTCTAAATCTACAAAAGCTATAAATATGTTATTCTTTTTAACAGAATGTTTTGCAAGTATAATTTTAATTTAAAAATATAATTTCGTACACACGATTTTTTTTAATTCTAAGCACTTTAGGGCTTTCTTAAATTCTTCTGATGAAAAAGGTGGCATTTTTTTCCTAATTAATTTCATGACCGTCATACAATTCTCTCAGGTGGGCTCTTCCAACGTTATCTTGTACGACCATACTCTTTCTCCTAGTTTCTGTTATTATTGTTGCACTTCCTAGAAAGTTTTATCAGGCCCCTATCTTTATTGAGTTTGCGACTTATTCACATTTTCTTTCCATTTATATATATTTTGCTTTTCTATATTTATGTCTTATTGTATTTTTTGTTAGTATTCTTTGCAGACATTTAAGCTGCATCCCAACATTACAGCTAACTAAAAGGGTAAAAACTCCTTCAATACATGTCGTCTAACATAAGAAGGCGAAGACGACCAGGAATATTCTGGAAAGATGGAATTTAGGATACCATAAGTACCAGAAGTATAAAGCCTAAAAACTGACAAAGCATAGATAAGTGGATTTGGAATTCAGGGATGTAAAATCTTTGCTCTCTTCATATATATATATATATATATATATATATATATATATATATATATATATATATATATATATATATATATATATATATATATATATATAGAGAAAGAAAGATAGGAAGAGAGCAAAGATTTTACATCCATTCCAAATCCACTTATCTATGCTTTGTCAGTCTTTAGGCTTTATATATATATATATATATATATATATATATATATATATATATATATATATATATATATATATATATACCATTACTTTAGTCCTGCTGGGACTTGTAAGATGTAAAGCTGGAGCCACAGGCCGGTTCGTCCCGTTGTGGACTTTTCAGTATGCCATACCTGCGTTCCAATAAGTCGGCCTTAGGGCAGGCATTGCCATGATATGCAATTAACTATAGCCTAAAGCGTCATATCTGGTGTTGTGACAGTTGTAGTGTTCCACATCAGCTTAGACGCTGACACAGTACAGCAAGAGGGAAGCTGTGGGAAGAAAACTAGCACGCGAAAACAACTATTATCGTGGATAATCCTTGGACGGGCATTGAATTACATCACTCATTGTTTTCGCGAGGAATATTTGTCCTAACCGTTGAATATTCGATTGATGATTCGGTTAATTTAATTAATCTTTCTTTTGGAAATATTCCTAACCTGATTTTTGTAAATATCTCAGGGTCCTTCTTAATAGATGCATGCACAGGATATTGCTTTAAAAAAATATATTTCATACAATTTCGATTGAAACAGAAATGATTTTGAGTTGAGATTGATGCTAAATGATGGACAACTGATAATCTGGGTTTTGCCAAAAAATATCCCCCCGCTTTCGGTTAAGATACAAATAAATAGATAAATATATATATATATATATATATATATATATATATATATATATATATATATATATATATATATATATATATATATATATATATATATATATATATATATGTGTGTGTGTGTGTGTGTGTGTGTGTGTTTATATAAAGGTAACACACAAGACATGGTATCATGGAAGGAAGCTCTCATTGCTGTGCACCGTTACGCAATGAGAAAATAATTTTAAAAAAATCTAAATTAATAAATAATTAAAGTATTAAAGGTTGAATCTAAATAATGGAAGATATAAAACTAGTTTGTTATGGTAGTGCCTAATCTTCAGTGTTGGATAAGACATGAGAGAAACAGGCGAGGGCCTATTTTGCAGTGAAATTAATTAATAGTTTCGTAAGCAAGTAAATTATTATAACCTAGAAACATAATTTTCAAGACATTTTGATAAGCAAAAGTCAACATTATGCGCTACTCAAGAATCAGCCCTTATAAAGTAAACCTAATAATTTAGTTGTCCCCTTGAGAAAAGGTTATGTTCATACTAATAACATTAGAGCCAATTATGTGACAATGTCAAGTTGTAATTTTGTTAAGTGTATGTGTGAGCTAGCATCAACTAAAACACGAGAACTGGCAGAGATAAAGTGGGCTAGTGAAGGAGATTCGCTAGGATTGGGTCCTACATAATAAATTATCCTTTCGACAGCCTGTCGAATCCAGGCTCTACTGCTTTCACCTTTAACATTTAGAAGATTAGCGAGGGAATGTTGCGACTTTGGTATCTACATCAATTAAAACACTAATACGCATAGCTTGGGGAGGTAATTAAGGCACTCGATTTAGTTGTAGGTTAATACTTGTCCCATCATATTCGTGATAATAATTTAAAATAAAACAGATGTGGTACTTTTACATGGTTACAGATTTCTGTATGATGGTTTCGTCCACATTAGGGGAAAAACATTAGAAAATCAAATCCATTAGAATCAATATTGTTACGTTTTCTCCGGGTTCTGGATAAGTGAGACTTTAAAGATTAACAAAACAACTTTATTTACACTCTAAATATGGATACAATAAAATTTCTAGAATGTCTCTCTCACAAAACACTTCATTTACTGGCCTTACAATTACTACTCTCAACAAAAGTCACTAATCTGGTACTACAGTCACTACTCTCTTAACTGCTCAAGTCACTACCACATTCTCTTACTGAACTGAACTGAACTGAACTAACTCGGGCTGGCTTGCTTTCGCTTTTATATACTCGCCGTACCTTCCCCTCCTTTCTAGAGCTTTCCATTCCAGAACGTTCCAGGACCTTCTTTTACTAGAAGGTTCTGTGAATACAGATCGGTCCCGTGTGTATACAGGGGGATGTATATACAGGGTGATCCAAATGTGGTCACCACTCCTATGTTACACAAGAGGTGTTTCTCGAACTATAAGATCTCTCTGCGTATACAGGGTGTAAGGGTTCTCTGCGTATACAGGGTGTATATACAGGGTGTTCGGAATGTGCAGACCTCAGTTATCCGTTCCGACGGGGTACAAGTTGGTAACTTCGTTATTTCTGGTCCTAGAGGGTTGAGACTTCGCCTGAGGGGGGTCACCCCAGGCACCCCAGGGGGGTGGGGAGGCGGTGTTGCCAGATTGTGCAAAAATTCCCAGATCTTGGGGAAATTCTGGAGATGTGGCAACACCGCACCTACGTCTATTGAAGTGCTTTGTAACACTGCCCCCCTCCTTAAGACTGTTCGTCCCGAACAGTATTTACCGGCCGCCAACTTGGGGGTTCGTTGCCCCGATAGGGACTCAACCTCTCTATGTGAACAACCTTGGGTTTAGTTCTTGGAGACAGCTGGATTCTGTAGACTAGGTCGTTAATTTTCTTAGTCACCAAGTATGGCCCTTCCCATGGTTTCTGAAGTTTGGGACTGAGGCCCTTTCTCCTTGTTGGTTGGTACAGCCACACTGCATCACCTTCCTTGAATGTATGGGGTGTTGCTCTGCGATCCAAGCGCATCTTCATCCGGTCACTGTTTAAGAGGAGCCTATCTCTGACACATCTGTGTATAGTGCGCAGTTTTCCTTCTAGGTCGGCGACATACTCAGGTAACGTAGCTAGGTCCGCTATGTCCTCGTTCGGTGGTGGTCTCGTCATGTCGATTGGTAACCGCATCTCTCTGCCGGTCAACATCATGGATGGAGTGTAGCCGGTAGATTCATGCTGAGAGCTTCTGTAAGCTAGGAGGAACAGAGGTATCAGCTTGTCCCAGGTTCTCTGATTCTCGTCGACAAACATAGCAAGATACTGATTGATGGTCCTGTTATGCCGTTCTACCATGCCGTCTGATTGAGGGTGGAGTGGCGTTGTTCTCGTTTTCTTTATGCCTAGCAAGTCCATTAGGCTCTTCCAGACCTCTGATTCGAAATTCCGGCCCTGGTCGGTGTGAATCTCCAAGGGTACGCCATGCCGTGATATGACATTTTCTATCAGGGCTTCTGCTACGGTCGTTGCCTCTTGGTTGGGGATCGGCGCAACTTCAGGCCATTTCGAGAAGTAGTCCATCGCCACCATTATGTATCTGTTCCCAGACTCTGTGATGGGAAAAGGTCCTGCGATGTCTACGGCAACTCTCTCCCACGGTGTACCTGAGATGTACTGCATCATTTTTCCTCTGGATCGGGTCTTTGGTCCTTTCTTTGAAGCACATTGGTCGCACCTTTTGCACCATTCTTCCACGCTCCTTCGGCAGTTTATCCAATAGAAGCGGTCTCTCACTCTGGCAAGAGTCCTGTTGACCCCAAAGTGGCCTCCACTTCTACTATTGTGTAACTCTTGAAGAACACTGCTTATGCACTCACTTGGCACAACGGTCTGGTATATACAGTCTCTACCATCGGCAGTTTCCCATTTTCGAGTGATCATGTCATTCTTTAGACACAATGAGTCCCATTGTAGCCAGTATCCTTTAACCTCCGCCCCAAACCGAGACACATCGTGCCACTCAGGTCTTTTCCCCTTTTGTAGCCATTCTCTAATATTTTTCAAGTCTGGATCTGTCTTCTGTGCGTCTCTGATGTATTCAAGATTTACGTCTAGATCGGTGTTATTCTTCTGTCCTGCCACCAGTTGTTTGATCTGATGAGTTACTTTGTCGATCTCTTTGTTCTCTTGTCGCTCACAAAATTTACATTCATGCACTGAACATGGTCTTCTCGACAGGCTGTCTGCATTGGCGTGACTTCTTCCTCTTCGATGTTCAATCCGGAAGTCGTAGCTCTGCAGTTTCTCTATCCATCGTGCTATCTGTCCTTCAGGATTTCTAAAGTTCAGAAGCCATTGCAGAGCAGAGTGATCTGACCTCACGCGGAATGTTCTTCCGTACAGGAAGCTGTGGAAATGTTCGATGGATCTTACAACTGCCAGCAGTTCTTTCCGGGTTACACAGTAATTTTTTTCTGCTTTTCCGAACGTTTTGCTGAAGTAGCCTATCACAACTTCTTCTCCGGCTTGGAGCTGCGAGAGTACTGCCCCAATGCCATACTGGGAAGCATCAGTGTCCAGTATGAACAGTCCTTCGTCCTGAGGATAAGCCAGTATAGGAGCAGTGAGAAGACGATGTTTGAGTTCTCTAAAAGACTGTTGGCAATCTGGTGACCAGATGAACTCGGCCTTATTTTCAGTTAGGCTATGTAAAGGTTTCGCAATGCTGCTGAAGTACTTCACAAAGCGTCGGTAGTAGCTGCAAAGTCCCAGAAAACTTCTGACCTCATGTTTGTTCTTCGGCACAGGCCAGTCTCTTACTGCCTTTATTTTCTCTGGATCGGTTTCTATCCCTTTCTCAGAAACGACATGTCCGAGGAAACTCACTTTCTTCTGGAAGAGGACGCATTTCTTGGGATTGAGTTGCAGATTGGCACCTCTCAGCCTGGAGAAAACTTGTTTCAGATTCGACAGGTGTTCATCGAAAGTCCTTCCAATCACCATGACATCATCGAGATACACCAGGCATGTTTCCCATGTCAGTCCTCTTAGCACTAATTCCATTAGTCGCTCGAAGGTGGCAGGGGCATTACATAAGCCGAATGGCATGACCTTGAATTGGTACAACCCATTCCCGGTTGAAAAAGCAGTCTTCTCCTTATCGTCTTTATGGAGTTCTACTTGCCAGTAGCCACTTTTCAGGTCTAATGTAGAGAACCACTTTGATCCGGCCAAAGTGTTCAAAGTGTCGTCGATCCGGGGCAGGGGATAACTGTCCTTCTTGGTGACATCATTCAGCTTTCTATAGTCCACGCAAAATCTCATAGTGCCATCTTTCTTGGTGACCAAAACTACTGGGGACGACCAAGGACTATTAGACTCCTCGATCACACCATCTTCCAGCATTTCGTTAACCATCGCCTTGATTTCTGATTGCTTGGCAAAAGGCAGTCTTCTCGGCGGCTGTCTAATTGGTCTTGCGTCGCCAGTATTAATTCTGTGTTGCACTAGACTCGTACGACCTGTGATTTTATCTTGAGCGAAAATATCGGCCTCCTCCAATATGAACTTCACTGCCATCTCCATCTCCATATTGTTCAATTGGCCCCATGAATTCTTGAACCGCTCTACTAATTCTACTGGCAGTCTTCTGTCTAATGCAGTGGGTGTCACGTTTTTGGACAACGTCACTCGGTCAATGGGTTCGCAAGTGGCGATAACCCCACCTTTCTTCAATGTGACCCTGTTAGTTTGTACGTTAGCCACTCTTATGGGTATTGTCCTCTTCGGGTCTACTAAGCATCGTGCGACGAGGGCACCATCATGTCTATCTTTTAGGGGCTCCGCTATGAGAGCAGACATACCATCAAGTTTCTTCTCTAGCCTGGCTCTGACAATCTTCTCACTGTTACCAGGAATCCGTGTATCTTCGTCGACAATAAGTCTCACCCTGGGACTAGCTTCGCCTGCTGTTGGAGATAAATACAACTCTTCGTTACCGATTTTCAAGATCTTATTCTGGAAGTCTACTGATAGGACATCGAACTCTTCCATTAAATCCAGGCCCAGAATAAATTCGTCACCGATTTCTGCGACGACAGCCCTTACCTGTAGCTCAGTACTGCCCAGCCTAATGTAAACAGTGGCCTCTCCATGCACGGGTATTCTATCTCCTTTTGCCGTCTCCAACACAGGCTGTTTGTTGGTAGTTAGTGCCGACATATTTGGCAACATGTCTGGGCGTACAACGGATGTAGTGGCGCCAGTATCGATGGTAAAACTGCATTGTCTTCCGTCTATGCTGCCAGGTATGACGAGGCTCTCGCGGCAGCGTCGGATAGTGGAGACCCTGACTTTGGGGCATTGGGTCTCGCATGCCACGTGTCGCCCACCTACACTGGCGTCAGGTCGTTTTCCCTGATGGCGCTCCCTGTTGGTGTATTCTTGTCTTCTGCATGCCACCTGTTGGGTTTGTGAGCACTGCCTACTTATGTGCCCTTTCCTACCACACTTGTAGCATTCTATGTGGGACCAATCTGCTTTCGTCTTACGTGCTCCAACCGTTGCAGTGAGCTTGCTTATGGCTTCCTTCATCAACTTGATTTCTCGCCTTAGTTCCTCTGTCGTGTCTGCATGGTCCTCTATCTCCTTCACTTCGCGCAGCCTGTTGCGGCGAGGTTGAGATGCATTCTTCGCTGCTTCAAATTGCAAGCCATAGATGACGCAGTCTGTAAGTGTTTTGAATCTTCCGAGCCTTAAAGCTTGTTGCATCTCGTTGTCAAGTACCCCATCGATGAAGGTCTGGACGGTGATCTGGTTAGCAAATTCTTCTGGGGCTTGGGGATACGCCAGTCGCACAAGTTTCTCCACTTCGGCACTAAATTCTTGCAGCGTCTCATTTGGCTTCTGGACCCTTGACTTTAGTTGTGTCTGGTAGACCTGGCTCATGTACTTGTTACCATATCTCAAATCTAGGGCCTGTATCACTGTTAAGTAGTTTTGCTGTTTCGACTCCGGGATGTTCTGGAGGATTTCTAGGGCTTTACCTCGAAGCGAGAGAATTAGAGCAGTTGCTGCCTGTTGTTCGCTCCACCCATTGCTGCGAGCTGCCGCCTCAAACTGCCTCCTGTACATGGGCCACGATGTTTCTCCGTCAAAAGTCGGCGGCTTTAGGGTTCCATGAAGCTGCTGCACGGCTGGCATATCTTCTTCCGGACGATTTTGAACTGGAGACATTCCAGTAACTCCTCTTGGCTGAGTTCTATCAGTCTGACCCATCACCTGTTCTGTCAGTTCTTTATGTCTGATGTCTGTGCCTTTCATCATCATCTTTATTTGTTCTTTCAATCCTTCAACTTCTTCCCATTGTTTATTCAAATCCTCTGTTACATTTTCTACTTTCCTGTTCACCACTCCTATTGCATTTTCCACATCTTCTACTTTCTTGTCCACATTTTCTATTTGTTCGTTGATCCGTTCAATTTCTTCTTTTACATCGACTCTCATATTGTGGAACATACTTCGGAGGTCTTCTTTGTCTTCTTCACGTTGCTTCTTGAGTTCTTCTTTATCTTCTTGTCGTCGTTGTTCGTCTTCTTCGCGCCGCCTTCTTTCTTCTTCTTGTCGCCGTTTTTCGTGTTCTTCGCGTTGCCTCTTGAGGTCTTCTTTATCTTCTTGTCGTCTTCTCTCGTCTTCTTCACGTTGTCTTTTCAGTAAGTCCATCAACTCTTTGATTTCAGCCATCTTGTCGTAGTCAGTCGATCTGGTGTTTACCATTTACAACTAGATTAATTGTTCACTTCTTCACTCACTTATCCCACTTCTGACACCAAATTGTTACGTTTTCTCCGGGTTCTGGATAAGTGAGACTTTAAAGATTAACAAAACAACTTTATTTACACTCTAAATATGGATACAATAAAATTTCTAGAATGTCTCTCTCACAAAACACTTCATTTACTGGCCTTACAATTACTACTCTCAACAAAAGTCACTAATCTGGTACTACAGTCACTACTCTCTTAACTGCTCAAGTCACTACCACATTCTCTTACTGAACTGAACTGAACTGAACTAACTCGGGCTGGCTTGCTTTCGCTTTTATATACTCGCCGTACCTTCCCCTCCTTTCTAGAGCTTTCCATTCCAGAACGTTCCAGGACCTTCTTTTACTAGAAGGTTCTGTGAATACAGATCGGTCCCGTGTGTATACAGGGGGATGTATATACAGGGTGATCCAAATGTGGTCACCACTCCTATGTTACACAAGAGGTGTTTCTCGAACTATAAGATCTCTCTGCGTATACAGGGTGTAAGGGTTCTCTGCGTATACAGGGTGTATATACAGGGTGTTCGGAATGTGCAGACCTCAGTTATCCGTTCCGACGGGGTACAAGTTGGTAACTTCGTTATTTCTGGTCCTAGAGGGTTGAGACTTCGCCTGAGGGGGGTCACCCCAGGCACCCCCAGGGGGGTGGGGAGGCGGTGTTGCCAGATTGTGCAAAAATTCCCAGATCTTGGGGAAATTCTGGAGATGTGGCAACACCGCACCTACGTCTATTGAAGTGCTTTGTAACAATATATTGAGTAATTGTCACGTTTATTAAACTAAATCGTTACTATGTCCAGGGAGCGATTTCATGTTACCAATCTAAATATGTTACCCAACGTCTGCCTTTTGTAAGCAAGGCAGGAGTCTGTTACGTACACAATAATGTATGATACACTAGACCGACGATTTAATACCCGCCCTAAAGGGTTTAGTGTTCGGTCATATAATTTGCTGAGACTTTCGTGGCGTCCGAAGTTATTATTCTTCAATGTCTACTGAACTAATTAACTACTAATAAATTTTAAAAGAGTTGAACAGGTGTCACACCGATAACTCAAAAGATAATTGGCCGATTTTGGTGAAATTTGGTAGGTACCTTCCTTTTGTAAGTGGATTGTACAAGCTTATAAACCAATATATATTTTCAAATATAAAGCTAAAATATATTAGCAAAAGTGTGATAACTACAAATTTGATTGACATATCTTTCCACCAACAGGTCTCGGAAAACAATATTTAAGTGAACATAAGATCACTGTGAGTCCAGATATGCAACAAAATTCATATATATTCATATATATATATATATATATATATATATATATATATATATATATATATATATATATATATATATATATAAAGGTATCTCTCAAATGTTGTTTAAGGCGACTGACTGGAGTCAAGAGCAAAGTTCCGTGTAATACCGTCTTGGGTCGGGAGCTGGTGGATGGCGGGTGCATACGAACTCGCGGAGGCCAAAAGCCCTAGAGACTGAGATTTATACTGTAGGCTGCGAAATGGACAACCGGCTTTCATTGGGTTTTGCTTGAGAGATATGTCCCTTGTGATACCTCCTTGAATCAAACACGGTTTTCAAGTCAAGATAAACCCAAATGGAGGCTGAGATCTCCAGGAGAGTGAAATAACCACTGGAGATTGAAAAGGTTCAAAACGGACAAACGATTTCTCTTCAATGTTGTTCGGGAGCGAAATTCTACATAATACCGCCTTAAGTCAAATACTGACGGATGTCGTGGCAAGCATCGAAACGGGCAAGCGAATTTGCTTAGATCGAAGAACACTTCAAAAGCGGGTGAAAAAATCCCCGAAATCACCTGCCAAACCATCTTTCACCCTAAAAATTATCCACATCTGCAAGGAGCTGCATTTAAAGGCTAACATTTAAACAATAAGGCGTGTGCCACAATATACCTCAGGTCGTAGTGGTGGAACTGAGATAACCCACTCACCATTCAATCCAATCGAACCTTAACACATGAACAATGAATTTTAATTGCCCAAGCAGGAAGAAGAACAAAAGTGACAGCTTTGAATTTTCGCTTATAGAGATATACAAAGTAAAAAGTTATCTAAGCCGTTCGGTTTAGAATTTACACAATTTAAAGAAGTTAAATGACAAAACACTACAAGCCATTTTGTTCTCCAAGTGCCAAAAGAATTTCCTACATTTTTTAAATGAAAAGCACATTGAGAATTATTTAGGTATATTCAATGCATTATCAGCATAGTGAAGCAACACAATTTACATCCTACGATAACAATCTTCTCAAAGCATGCAGGAACAAAAATATCTATCCTCCTCCAAGTTTTATAATTTTTAAACAATTTAAGCAAATAGTACCTAAATAGATACAATAACAGTTACCTAAAGCAAATAATATACAAGATTTTCCATTTGAAAGTGATGTTTTACATTAAAAATTAACTGTTTCTCTCCATAGTATGCTTAGAAGAAAATTTCACACAAGCTTTGTTTTTAACATTGTTTCTCATCTAAAATAATTGATAAGAAACGAAGATCGGAATTTTTTTTAATTACCTGATACATTTCGTCCTATATGTTGATTTTTTTTTAATAAAGCATATTTTGTATGTTTAATATTTTCAGGAAAGTTAATAATTTGCAAATGGCACGGACAACATCAGATAGTAAGTTATTTCACCTTACTAAGTCAAGGTTCGAACCTGTGATGGGCACTGATAAGTACATTTGGAGAAACCAAATCACCACAACACACCTTTAAAGACTTGAAGATAGAGCCTCTGTGGTTTAGTGGTAAGAACGTGTGCCTCTGAACCCAAGGGTACGGGGTTTAATCCCAGTGTTCCCCTTTCAGTATTTCAATACATACTGTAACATTAACATCAACCGAGGTTGTGGCACTGTATTTGAGCAAGTTGAATGTCTGCACATGCCGCCCTTCGGAGAGCGAGTAAAGCCGTCGGTCCCGTGTCCATATGTTGGGCACGTTAAAGATCTCTACCCACGTTACAGAAAGACAAGGGTTTTGCAAAATTTCCAGGATAGTTAGGTAAAACTGCTCTCTGGCGTCGGTGATTGGCCATATTCTCGAAAATAGACCGACGTTAAAGTGAAAAAAGACCTGAAGATCGTGTCACTAACAAAGTTGTTTAAATTCTGAAGAAATTTTCAGCTTCTGATAAAGCTAACTTTGTTAGTGAAACAATCGTCATGTCTTTGAAAGATGTGTTATGGCAATTTGGGTTCTCCAGGTCTACTTGTTTCGCCCTAGTTTCTGTTTCCTAGAATTTCCAAATATTTGTTCTGTGTTGCTTTTAATTTTATGCACGTACGCTATGTTAATAGACTGGTGAAGCTTTAAGAAAAAGAAAACATATGAACGGCTTTTATAGAGCAACAAGTTAGCTGGAAAGGCGGAAAACTAAGTGCTTATATTGAAAATAGGCAAGCACCACACTTAGAGAACAATATACTCATATATACCAATACAAAATTTCTTCAAACAATAAGAACAGGCAACTATAAGAGACTTTTCCGAGACCCTAACTCTTTGATTTTATATTTTACTAAAAAATAACAAAATTGACACATCTTGATCTTAAAGCTAAGAAACGTTAATTAGTTATCTGCCGTATGGCTTTTTGTTACAACCCTTTTCTTAATTTGCTCGCTTTACAATCAGCTACAAATGTTAAATGTAATAACATCTAGTTACTGAAGATTGTGCTGCCAACAACATTTCCAATAAAGCTATACAGGGCTACGTTTTTAAGGTGCGATAAAGCAATATTAAAAAAAAAGGTTTGAAATATTATATTAAACATTTAATGAAATAATTGGGTGACAAATGGGCGGATTTCAAAAAACTTTACATTTTTACTGTCTCTTTACATTTTAAATGGCAGGTGGAAACTTTGAAATGTCAAATGGAAGGGTATACACTTAAAAAAAATTATATTTTCTGTCAAGACCACATAGGTTCGTCGAAAACTGTTACAATTTAATTTTTTTTATTACACACCTCCGTGGTGCAGTGGAATGAGTGCTTTGCTGCTACACGGAGTGTCCGGGTTCGATTCTCGGTGGATGCAGTGCCTGTCAGTATGTATTGGGTGTGAGTCTCTTGTCTTTTCTATGTAACCTCCCCCCAAATAAGCTGCTCAGAGCTTCTGGACGAGACGGTGTCATTTATTTGGTGTCATTTATCATGTATCATTTATTGATAATGAAACAAGAAATCTCTGTCAAGAGATACATGACTGTGATCAGAAAAAACATTTATCATTTAGTAAAAAACCAGAATGGCTTTTATAAGAAAAAATGTTCATCGTGCCTAATGATCCTATTATTTTAGATATTATTTGATACCACAATGACCAATTGTTCGTTTCCTTCTTTCATATTTTTAAATACCTGGTTTTTCAAATATTAAAGAAATAAGAAATGGTAGTCTTTAATTTTTTCTGTCTATATCTAGCTACTTATAAAAACATCTCTCAATCTGAAAAAAAAATCTAAAATGGAAATTTAACTGTACCTCTTTAAGTTTTCAAGATCGCAATTAATATATATATATATATATATATATATATATATATATATATATATATATATATATATATATATATATATATATATATAGAGTGTACTTCAGCTTATACTTATTTATTTGCATTTAAAAATATACATCATGTCTAACAAAGTCCTAAACCTTCTTATCATAATAGAACATAACAACCAAGAAGCTCTTTAAAAACAATTATCACACATTACATATCAGATTTCATATGATTCTTCCATTTCGCAATTGCAGTCCAGCATTTCTACTGTAGCTGTGACTATCTATCTTTACTTTAGGGTGAAAACTGTTGCTTTTTACATTAAAACCTTTTTATAAAATAACAATTAGTGACAAACAAAAAATATGACATTTTCACTTTACAGTAATATACAATCCCCCTGCATTACAACTTACACCTACAAGGAATTATATCTGAAACCTGTAACTTTTTTTAAACGTTTTTGTGGTGCTTTCATTTTCCATTTAGGAAACCATTTTATTAAATTGTGTTGTTAATTGTTTGTGTTGTGATTTTTATTGTTGACTTGTAGACCTATGTATGTGGACCTGCTCGTGTCATTTAGGTGACATTGGCCTCTTTTATGGTTCATTTAGAGCCTCGGTGGTTCAGGGGCAAGAACGTGTGCCTCTGAACCGAACGGTACTGGGTTAGATCCCAGGACACTCCTTTCACTTTTTCAGTACAAACTGTAACATTAACATCAACCGAGGTTCTGGCATTGTATTTGAGCAAGTTGCATGTCGGCACGTTCCGCCATTCGAAGGGGGCGTAAAGCCGTTGGTACCGTGTCCATGCGATGTTAGGCACGTTAAAGATCTCTACACTCCTTACAGAAAGGCAGGGGTGCGGCAAAATTTCCAGGATAGTGAGGTGAAACTGTTCCCTGGCGTCGGTGATTGGCCATATTCGCGGAAGTAGGCCGACGTTATAGAAACAAATCACACACACACACACACACATTGTTAATTTATACATGATACATTATCGGCACAAGTTGCCACAAAAGTGTGAAAAACTTAATACCTCGCAAACATTTTGATCTATAAGACCTAAATTTGGCAAGTGGAATGATCCTATCATGGGCGTCAACGATCGGCAGGGTGAACACAGAGTATCCACCACTAAGCTAATTTTAGTGAGTAGTATGTCGATTAATGTACCACCCAATTTTAAGCCTTTTTGTGCTCTAGTAAATGTTTTCTCATAAGTACGCAACCAGTAGATCACGTGCAAAGATTGTCTACGTACATACGCAGTTCTTCACTGAGAATCGAATTAAATAAATGAATAAATAACACACTTCCGCCCATAAGCTCTGAGCAGCTTGTGCTGGGGAGGTTACATAGAACAGACAATGGACCCACACAGTGACAGAAACTGCCACCACCGGGAATAGAACCCGGACACTCTGTGTGGCAGCCAAGCACTCGTTCTACTACACTACGGATGTGTAACCACTATTCTATGTTACATTTATAACGTGACACAAGCCCTCCAATGTGAGGAGAGGCGGGGGTGTGGATTAAATGTCAAATATATTTCAAAATATGGCACCCAAACTACTTATCACCACACCAAAATTTTAGCAAAATACTCCGAGCGGTTTTTCAGATATCCGATTATAGCACTTTAAAATCCTCAACCTGTATATGTTATATATATATATATATATATATATATATATATATATATATATATATATATATATATATAAACCTCATTCAACAAGTACGTGTTTCTTGCTTAGTTCCGTTACTAAAGTACCTGACGTTATAAACCTTACTGACTCTACTAGTGACACAATCCAGGTAAAAGCTACGCTATAATTAATACAATACTTTCGACGACCGGTCATACCGGTCTCTTAGGTCTAGAATTGAACACACTGAGACATTAGGGACGATCTCCAGTGAGATTTGGGGTTTATGGTTTAGGCAGAGTGAGGCTCAGTAGATAGTGGGGCACCTGGGCTCATCCCCTCCACTTTTTACTGCGCATGCGCGAGTCATCATGCGCATGCGCTGACCTGCGCAGACCTGTGACAGTTGACAGCTGACCTGTCAGATTTGACAGGTGTCAAATGTCACTGACCTGACAGCTGTCAACGTCAGCTGTCACCTGACCTGACATGTGTCAACGTCAAATGTCACCTGACCTGTCAGATGACGTCACAAGCATTCCAAGATGGCTGACCTGTCATAGACAGTTGCAACCCGGGTTCTCTCTATGGAACTAACCTGAGATGACGTCACAAGCATTCCAAGATGTCTGACCTGTGTGTCCATAGATATCTACAAGTCAGGTTAGCTCTCCATGTGTGTTTGTCTGATTGTTTATTAAGGTTATGTATTTGTTTATTAAGGTTATGTTCGCTCACGTGTCATCTGTTTGTTTATTAAGGTTATGTTTGTATTTGTTTATTAAGGTTATGTCATGTGTGTGTTGATTACCATGCATCTGTTTGTTTATTAAGGTTATGTATTTTGTTTATTAAGGTTAGGTGTTCGTAAACACAGCTGTTTGGTTTGTTTATTGTGTTGTTGTTGTTAAGGTGTATTGAAGTTTGTTAGGGTATTTCGTTTTTGGCGGGAAATTTGAATTTGTTTGAAAATTTCTGTCTGTTGTGTCCAGAGATCTTACTCCTCAAGCTAGAGAACATTCTATTTGTAAAGTTGTAGAGTGTAGAGAATATTCTCTAGCTCGAGGGGAGACATCTGTTGGACACAGTCATTCGGTTTAGTCACACACACATACATATATGAGGAAGATATATTGAGCGGGTAATTTGAAATTTTGAATTTAATTTGAAATATGATTTTTGAAAGAAAAGCATTCGCCAGAAATTAGATTTGAACCCCCAACCATACAACTTACTAAGATATGCAAACGCCCCTAAACCGATCATGCTATTCAGACATACGATGAAAGTTTGTTATCAGTGGGTATATATATAAAACAGAAACCTGTTACATAAAACGAGTTTATGAGGCTGCTGAGTTTGTGTGTGTGGGCAGGGGTGGTATCTCTATTACATTCCAATTGAATAATAGGAACTGTAATGTTAAAAACAATTGTTTATTTATAGTAAAAAGAAATTTAAAACACGTACCAATTTACCTATCTAATATCATTTAATAACAAAAACGTTTCAAGTAAACTATATCAATAAGAAAAACGTATTTACATCTAGATATGTTAATGAGTTTATTTTAATAGCCTCATAAAACTCGGGGACTTGGTTTTATTGTCGGCGTGTTTGTTTATGTTAGTGTGTTTGTATTTTGAATGAATGAATCTAAATTTATATAGGGAGTGATCAAAAACACACAAGTAACAAAACTCAATTTAAAACAACTAAATTAAACTTTGATATACGAGGATTGTTTGATAAGTATTGTTTGTATGTAAACATAAATAATATAATAGTATACTTACATACAGCAAGAGACGTCATACTTGTTTCACGGCTTAGTACACACTAACGTATGTTGAGGTCTTGAATGGGGCCCCGTTATAGAAATAACACAGTTGTTTAATGACATCCACTTGAACCAAACAAAACATATAGACGCTGTTGTTGATTGTTAACACACACACAAGCACTCTATGACTAGAGAGTTATAGATGTACAACGGTCGTCGTACACAAGCCAGTCTTGTGTTTGATTCCGCAAAAACAAGAAACATTTTAGTTCCATACTATGGCGTTCTCAATTGTTGGAGAGTCGACTACAAGAAACAGTCGTTTTAATATTATACAGAACATGGTGCATTTCAAGTTGAATCCACTCAATAGCAGTGGCGTCAATAATCCTGAACAATGGCTTAAGAACGGTATGCAGGAAATTTATAATCGAGTTATTAGAGACTTGAACACCGACACCAAAGTAAGCTTTACATTCTCCGGCTTGGATAGAGACTATCATATGCCGTTTAGGAAGCTGTCGTTGCTGACGTTTGAAGAAGTGTGGTCTGAGCTGTACAAGATGTATCAGAGCAATAAGGGGGCCATTGAAGGTGATGCCTTTACTATAACAGCTACAAGTCTAGGATCATCACAGCACCAGCAAGCAACCACTTCACAAGGTTCTGGTTTGTCGACGCAGCAGCAGCAGCACCAACAGCAGTTTAATGAAATCAATCTACAAGAGAGTAAAGAAGAACACACAGCCGCGAGACCAACAACAACAACACAACCACTAACACAGGATGACAAGCAAGAACTGAATGATGATGGTCTCCGTTGCTGTGTCATTTGTTTTAAACGCTGTCCACCAACAGAGAGAAGCTGTTGTGACAAATGTTTCATTAAAAATGGTCAAAACTTGGGAAAATGGCTACCATACAACGCACACTCATGGGAAAGTTATGAAAATTTCGTAAAATGGCAATACACGTACGACAGGAGGAAGGTTACATGTTTACACTGTAATAAACAAATGTTGAGAACGTCCATTTATAGACACAAACAAATATGTCTAAAGAGAGCTGACGTCGATCCTAGGCCTGTAAACGAGTAAAAAGTATGTCGCTCTGTACACATGTCCATAACAGAATACATAACACAATAAAACAGAGAACAAACAACATGGTTATGACTCATATCCTGTAGAATGACATCATACCATTATTCGTGTTTGAGCTTGTCTGTGTATCTGTTTAATATACGCAAGTGAGAGGCCCTCTTAGGGTAAATAACCTGTCTGTTGATGACCTTGATCTGATAAACCTGTTTGACGTTGTCTTTACAGTTATGATCTAAGGGGTTAGTTCTGTTAGGTGGTATCCAGCCATCAGTTGTGTTTGAGCTTGTCTAGAAGCTAGTTTTGTTGGTGTACGTTGAACAAGGTGTAACTAAAAACTAATATGGTGCAGAATACGCGAAAACGAAAATCTCTCAACACAGAAAATACAGGTAGAGGTGCTGGTGGAGGTAAAAAGCTTAAAGTGTTACAAGATGTCTTGCTGGCTAACGCAGTTGAAAGTATTATAACAAAAGAAGAACCAAAGACGTGGGATAATATCATAGGTGAGCTGTACACAAGCTATCCAACAACAACAAACACAAGTGAACCGAATAATCTCTCTGATATTAGTATGAATGCTGCAGATCCTACAAACATACAAACAGTCGAATATCAGCCTACACACGATGAGCTATTCAATGAGAAGTTGGTGCAGATCAATCAGAAAAGTATGGAGAAAAAACTAAAAACACAAGACTGTGAGCTCGTTGGTCAGACAACGTTTGCGCTGTTGGCAAACGGTGAGAAAATACTTACGATCGGAGCTGACCCCATGCTTAACTTTATGCCTCTGGTTAAGGTTTCACAGAAAAATTGTAATATACCTGTGTTTTTCGACATGTGGACATTTGAAGAATTTTTAAACGTGTTACCCACCATAATTTTCAACCTGGAAAACCAATCACAAGGTACAGACAAAAACACCGATTCGTATACACTTACTAAATACTTGGTTCAAACACAACGAAAATCAGTGTTTTTTAAGTTTAGGTTGTGCAGTGATGAATATGTCACTAATTTCAACCTAAGCTTGGAATCATTGAAAATACTAGAAGATGTTGGCTCTGTGGTCAAAGACTTATTATTGGAATTACGTTTTAGGAGTTTCTTTGACCTAAACATGTTTATGGCTGACATTAGATCGGAACTGTCCAAGTTCAGAGACAGGGCAGTTATACCTTGTGCCTTCTTCATTGCCCGCTTAAAATACTCTGAGAATCTGTGTATAGTGTGTGAATTTATTACTAAATATCAACTTGTACTGAAAGATATGCTAACATGTAACAGATTTACCTATAACACTAGTTGATAATAAAATATATGTGTAAAAATCTCTGTGTTTTATTAGCTGTATTTTCTGACAATCATTCTGTTGGCGTGAATGCATAAAGGAAGATTTGAAATAAAAAAATACTTTTAACATGTTTCCTTTATTCATAACATAATACAAGTTATTTAATGTCTTTAGTGTTGACCCAGGAATTATGAGTACGATCAAAACCAAGCCATTTCACGTAAGACTTGGGGCCTTTTTTTCTCAACACTCGTTCGATTAAATACAGGTCAGAAGATAACTGTCATACAGGTGTCTAACACAGGTGTCTAACACAGCTGTCTAACACAGCTGTCTAACACAGCTGTCTAACACAGCTGTCTAAGACAGCTGTCTAACACAGCTGTCTAACACAGCTGTCTAACACAGCTGTCTAACACAGCTGTCTAACACAGCTGTCTAACACAGCTGTCTAACACAGCTGTCTAACACAGCTGTCTAACACAGCTGTCTAACACAGCTGTCTAAGACAGCTGTCTAACACAGCTGTCTAACACAGCTGTCTAACACAGCTGTCTAACACAGCTGTCTAAGACAGCTGTCTAACACAGCTGTCTAACACAGCTGTCTAACACAGCTGTCTAAGACAGCTGTCTAAGACAGCTGTCTAAGACAGCTGTCTAACACAGCTGTCTAACACAGCTGTCTAACACAGCTGTCTAACACAGCTGTCTAACACAGCTGTCTAACACAGCTGTCTAACACAGCTGTCTAACACAGCTGTCTAAGACAGCTGTCTAAGACAGCTGTCTAAGACAGCTGTCTAACACAGCTGTCTAACACAGCTGTCTAACACAGCTGTCTAACACAGCTGTCTAACACAGCTGTCTAACACAGCTGTCTAACACAGCTGTCTAAGACAGCTGTCTAACACAGCTGTCTAACACAGCTGTCTAACACAGCTGTCTAACACAGCTGTCTAACACAGCTGTCTAACACAGCTGTCTAAGACAGCTGTCTAACACACAGCTGTCTAAGACAGCTGTCTAACACACAGCTGTCTAACACACAGCTGTCTAACACACAGCTGTCTAACAGCTGTCTAACAGACAGCTGTCTAACAGACAGCTGTCTAACACACAGCTGTCTAACACAGCTGTCTAACACACAGCTGTCTAACAGCTGTCTAACAGACAGCTGTCTAACAGACAGCTGTCTAACAGCTGTCTAACAGACAGCTGTCTAACAGACAGCTGTCTAACAAGACAGCCGGATATCGTGATAAATAAGAAGGCATGTACCGTGACAGAGTCAGTATATGTTAAACCACCACACAACCTGTATCGCTCAAACAAATGATTAGACCGACTGGTAACACCAAAAACAGTTGTAGCACAATGGAAGTGTTGGGTAAGGAAGAGCAAAAAGTTAAGAAAAGGATTTTACAACTTGCTGACAATATTCGAAAAAAACATTTAATGCTTAAACTTAACAGAGCTGAGAATGATGATGCTCTGCAACGTTTATATAAACCACTTGTTGAGCCCCTAAGTGAAATATCTAAAAACACAGCAGCACTGCAGCAGCAACAGCCATCGCAACCACCAAAGGTTGAACAAATCAAAGACGAAGTCGATATACCAGAAACGAAACCCCAAGTACAGTTCCTTAAAGACCATGAAGTTTTTGAAGCTGAACCAAGGGAAGAGGCTGAGGCGACAAGTTCCGATGAGGACATCCCAACATTTGAAGAGCTTGAGGCAGACCTACAAACTGTCACAACCAACCCTGCATATCAAGAATTTTTGGAGCAATATCCTGACCGAGTTCGATATTATGTAGACAAGTATTTTACTGAACCACCGAGGCTTGCTACTATTGATCAAACGTATGGTGCTCGCTACGCTAAAGATACTGGTAGCTGGAGTCTTGGCAACAAACACTTGGACTTTACTGATGCTGAGATTCAACTGGGCCAAAGGAGATACCCGCAAACACAAGGTTTGCTAGAATTGATATTTATGAAAACACCTAGAGGGTATACCTATGATGATCTTCAACACTATAGAGATATTCTAGAAGCAACTAGTGTTCATAAAATGAACTATGATCCTAACGCACGAACCAAGGGTTGTTCCTCTGAAAAGTATCTGACTCTAATAAAACCAGTGATAAATCCACGAGGTCGTAGATCCTCAACACCTCAAGGTTTTGGTTACACCTACGAGGAAGACGATGACGACAGCAACGACAGACATCTTAACAAAAAACAAAAGACTGAACTTAAAACTCAGAGTGATAAGAGCAGCGATAGCAACGGCATGAGCCCAAACAACATCAGCACCAACAACTATATGATACAAAATAACAAACAAATAGCCTATGTGTATTGGAATGACATAAACGAGTTGGTTGACAGACTTAGACTTTTAGTGGCTTCCCAAGTTGCAGGTAATACTGCTCATAACAACGAAATTCAGTCAATCTTGGAAGAACTAAAAGAAGCTAGTGTTATCACCTAGTAAGCCCACAGCCATGAAGAGACACCGACGACAACAACAACAACAGCACCAACGCAACACTGAACCATCTAATGTTAATAATTCTATAAATGTATTCCAACAAAGAGTTTACATACTTGTACTTAGAATCAAATAAAAGTCTTTGTTAAAATTAATGTGTTTTTATTTTGTAATACAATTAAAAAGTATGTCTTAAAGCAATAATATCCTGAACAAACTTATCTTGTGGTACATCTGCTAAAATACATGGATGATGTCATACTTCTAACGACTGTATTCTAGACAAGCTCAAACACGAATAATGTAGGGGTTATTGAACAGATATAACACAAGGTCATCAACTGACAGGTTGTTTACCTTTAAGAGGGCCTCTCTCTTGTGTATATTAAACAGATACACAGACAAGCTCAAACAGGATCAAGGTTAACAACTGTAAAACGTTGTTTATCCTTCAAGAGACAGAGACACTTGTTCAGTATGTGTTAAGTCGTGAAACAAGGATGACGTCTCTTGCTGTATGTAAGTACACTCTTATTATTATGTGTGTTTGCATTCAAATAACAAATACAAACATAACCTTACTAAACAATCAGATGATTGGTAATCAACATGTATACAAACACCTAACCTCATATGTCAACAACAACAACTGGCTTTGTTTTATATATACAACAGCGAACAAACTTTTAACGTGTGTGTCTGTGGAGCTATTGGTTTAGGGACAGTGTATATATGTAAAGCAAACAACGGCTGATTCGAGGTTCGTGGGTTCAAATCTAAGTTCAGGCGAATGCTTTTCTTTCAAATACACATGCATCTGTCAGTTTAAGCAAAGACTTTGAACTGTCATGACGTGTTTGTTAAACAGCATGTATAAGCTTCAACAATGGCAATCAGTTGTCTGTCTGTCTGTATCCTCAACACAGAAGACACCTGTTCAGTAGTGTGTGTATTAAGCTGTGAAAGAAGGCTGACGTCTCTTGTTGTATGTAAGTACACTCTTGTATTATCATGTCTGTTTGCATTCAAATAACAAATACAAACATAACCTTAACAAACAATCATATGACTGGTAATCAACACGTGTGTGAACATAACCTTAATAAACAAATACAGACAGCTGTGTGTGTGTGTGTGTGTGTGTGTACGAACATAACCTTAATCAACAAATACAAACATAACCTTAATAAACAATCAAAATGGCTTGGTAATCAGTCTGTATACGAACACCTAACCTTAATAAACACATACATACATAACCTTAATAAACAATCAGACAGATGGTATTCTTCAAATACACACATGGAGACCTGACTTGTAGATATCTATGGACACACAGGTCAGACGGAACATCTTACGTCATCACAAGACAGTTAATACCTAACCTGACTTGTGGCTATCTATGGACACACAGGTCAGACATCTTGGAATGCTTGTGACGTCATCTCAGGTTAGTTCCATAGAGAGAGAACCCCGGAGTTGCAGCTGTCTCTTACAGGTCAGCCATCTTGGAATGCTTGTGACGTCATCTCAGGTTAGTTCCATAGAGAGAACCCGGGTTGCAACTGTCTATGACAGGTCAGCCATCTTGGAATGCTTGTGACGTCATCTGACAGGTCAGGTGACATTTGACGTTGACACATGTCAGGTCAGGTGACAGCTGACGTTGACAGCTGTCAGGTCAGTGACATTTGACACCTGTCAAATCTGACAGGTCAGCTGTCAACTGTCACAGGTCTGCGCAGGTCAGCGCATGCGCATGATGACTCGCGCATGCGCAGTAAAAAGTGGAGGGGATGAGCCCAGGTGCCCCACTATCTACTAGGCTCGTAATAGAACTATAAGAATCCAACCTACCCTTATCCACTGTTCTAAGAACTAGGTCGATTGAAGCTTTAGAGTTCATTTCCCTTCATTTTTTCTTAACCTCCTATAACTGGCTTTAAAACAGGAGCCGAAACGTTGGGTTTTAATTAATTATAGACGCGGTTTAACCCGAGAACCAAGCATTCGTCATATATATATATATATATATATATATATATATATATATATATATATATATATATATATATATATATATATATATATATATATATATATATATACTACGTGTGGACGTCACACCTATGCTATAAATTGTATAGTACAAGTACAAGCCCCGATTTTTGTATTGCACGATGTATAATTATTAGGTTCTAGCTTCTTCGCATAGTATAACGTATAATTAGTGAATTCGGGGTTCTCAGGATTTTATTCAAATTTTAAATTTAATTAAAATCATTGTTGTACTCCCTGTCCCAAAATAAGCAAATCATCCCGTATTATGTCTCGTTCTAGAAAGAAGAAGAGTTCAGTAGTTGAAAGATAGTTACAGTTCGGAAATGGTTCCTGTTTTTATCATTAGAAAAAAATATGTTTGTCTCTTTTGCCTAACATTTATACAAATAGCTCATATTAATACTTTGACATAACAAAGTAGTACAACTTTTAAATGTTAGTAACAAAGGTACCTAACAGCTAATAAAATAAACACATTAAACAAAAGAATTTAAGCAAGACAACATAAAAAGAAACAGCAGTTTCACTAAGAACAGTTATAGCAATTTTCATGCAGTCAAATGTCACACGAAACATTCAAACCACTAGAATATCATCTCATTTAAATCAATCAACTCACCTTGACAACTTTGAAGTTGATACCACTAAACTTGTTGAAAACCACTGGAAAGTAAATCACATTCTATGTTAGTCGTTGTGGAGGCTCAATTTTCCATGTTTAACACTTTCACGGAACGTCTTTTATAAAACAAATTAATCGTTAATTGTTCTTGGTCCCAAAGATATGGTTCAGAAAGGAATAAAATTACTTCATTATATAGTTGTTACCTGCAATCGATACAAAGGTATTGATTTAATGGTAATTATGAGTTTTTTTTCTTTTTTTCTATTCGAAAAACACTACCGGGAAGACGAGAAATATGATAGTTTTAATGTTGAGATCTGAACCTGTAAAGAAAATATATTATTAGTAAAACAATAATTATCAGCTTTATCAAAAAATTACGATATTAAAATAAAATAAACATTGCTTGGTTTACACACGCCTTATAAAGTCTTTTCCAAAATGAATTGGCACTGTTAGTAAAATTTCTCTTTTACGGAGTTATGGTATCGTATCAATTGGCAAACAGTTTATTTTTCGTTAAATACGATTATGTAAACCGGAAAATAATTTTATCATTAGTTCTGAAATGTGCTTTTTCTAACAAACCACTTTGTTTATTATTACAGTAGCGAATTTTCATAACAATATTTCAAAACATGAAAAATCACAAAATATGCACTTTTCCAAATACAGATCTGTTTAAGAACAATTTTTTTTTCGGAAAAACAGAATTTACCTAAATATCCCTAATAACAATATAACAAGTAAGGTGATTAAAAACAAAACATAGTTTTTATACTAATGTAAAAGATTGTCCAAATGTCATTGATTAAAAATTTTAAACGCGCAATCAGGTATCTAAACAATATTATCTCTATTTCTACCAGAAGATGTACAGACTGTCCGGACTGTGTTGCTTTGGTCGGGTATCTCAGTTACAGAGATAAAAGGTTGCTGTTTTTGCAATACTATTTTGTTTTGTAAAACTGACATGGCACTCTTTGTTTGTGAGCTACACGATGATAAAATTTGTCCTTTTTACACACCCCCTTATCTTCTGTATGTAATGACGTAGTAAAACTGAGAAAACTAATTCTAATATATTTTTTTACGTAGATTTCAAATAAATAAAAAATACTTTTTTTGTTGATCAGAGATTTTGAGATGCAAACCCATAAGATATTTTAAATAGAGCAGTCTATACATATTTTATGTTATTAGAGCCGGCTAATCGATATATATATATATATATATATATATATATATATATATATATATATATATATATATATATATATATATATATATATATATATATATATATATATATATATATATACATCACATATGTCTCGTCCAACCAAACAACGTTTTATTAAAATTTCTGTCCATATTTAAATGTTGTAAATACGAATTGCAAAACGTCAAACGCTGTTATCCCCTGGATACAAATTTTGAATTGTTTTGTATGTATATGGTTTAAATTTAGGCTTTTCCATTATTTTTTAGACCCTGGATTTTGGAACCTTATTTTCGGTGCATTTTATATAACAACCTAAGGTGCCTATTATATTTTTCATAATTGTCAAAAGATGTCTTGCGACCATATTACATTGCTTAAATTCAAATTTACAAAAAAAGAAAAAAAAGTTAATGACTTTAAGGTAAATATAACAATTTGATAGGTAAAGCAAATGAAGCGTGTTTATTTTCTATTTTATTTTCTATTGTCTGCTATAAAAAGTAAGAATAATTTTAAGAAACTTTATCTTGGCTTCTCCTCGGAGAAGTAACAAGTGCGATATATTTTTAAAAAGCTCCCTGCGAGTTAAATAAAGTTAGTAAAAATACAGGATGTTTCATAAAAAAAAGCTACTTTACTTGCTCTATTGTTTTAAGAAACACTACCCATATGGTCTACATACATGGCAATACAAAGACGCAATCCACTCAGCAATTTAAAAAAAATGCCTATATATAGCCACAAATATTTAAAAAACTCTCAATAAGCTGTATGCAATGACAGAAAAATATACATGAGGTTCCATTTAAAAAATCATATGTTTGGTTTGTATGGCAAAATCTGTGCTTAATAGAAAAAAACCAATTTGTATCATTGCATCTCACGTAAAAAATCTGCTAGAGAAATTTTTACCGGTTGTTTATCTCGCTACATAAACGAGATATATGGGTTTCTAACAATGACAACATTTCTAAGTCACTGCTCAAAAAAAGAGTGCCAATTCAGTTCTAATTTCGGCACCGTAAGTTTCACGTCTGTATTTAGTATGGAATGGTTTTACCAAGTAAAGGCAACAACAATTAATGCCGTGTTGTGGAAACCGCAACCTTCTATCTCCACTCATAACCGATATTCCCCACAGAAGCAACGAAATCCAGACCCGATGTACATGGCAAGAAAAGTGAAAATTTGTTAAATTAGTGTATAATAAGAGGATCAGAGGTCTCCATTTATAACTAGCAAGCGACAGTTTTCTTTGTTTGAGTCCACATAGAGAGCGTAATTTTGTACACGTTAACAAGGAATATACTCACAACTGCAGAACATAACTGTTGACAATATCATAGACATAGAAATACTCCAAGATCTTTTATGACTTAGGTAATTTATTAGTGAATTTTCTTAGAAAAAATTCACTAATGAGGAGATCAAACATTTTTGCAAATGAGCGCGAACTAGGACACCTATAACCCATATCCGGGGTAAGTTTCAATTTTTATATGTTTATATATATATATATATATATATATATATATATATATATATATATATATATATATATATATATATATATATATATATAGGTATCACACCGATAACTTAAAAAATAATAGGCCGATTTTGATAAAATTTGGCATGTACGTTTCTTTTGTAAGTGGCTTGAATAAGTTAGTTAGTCAGGAAAATCGGAAGGGGTTTTCTGAAAAAATTTTGAGTTTTCCTTAGAAAAAAAAAATTATCTCAAAAAAATAAAAAAAGCTATGATAACCCAATTTGGTAGGTAGGTTTACTATATAAAAGGTAAACTACACACGAAAATTTAGATTTATATGTTACAAAAAAAAAAGTTATAATAAAGTATTTGGTGCCAGATCATTTCTATGAGAATTCACTATCATAACGCACTTGCTGCGTCCAGGCATTTGTTTACGTCTTTGACTCTACGCACGGGTGGTTGCTGTTTAACATTGTTGATTACCTAGTATTTAATATTATAAGTTGTTATAATACTCCATTGCTGTACTCATGAGTTTGGTAACAATTTGTCTGGTGTTTGATATGACTGGAAATATATATATATATATATATATATATATATATATATATATATATATATATATATATATATATATATATATATATATATATACAATATTGTTAAAAATCGTCTCCGTATTATATCTTCAACTGAATGTCCTGCCCTTTCAACCATGAGTAACAGACTTATACAGAAAGAGACTCGTGTCAATTCTTGTATAGGCAAATCGTGCTTTTAAAAACCACAAGGTAGTAGAGATTTGTTAAAAGATTTAATAATAATAATTAATCAATGACTTACAGAGCTGTATATAGTTGCCTATAATATTTATTCGTAGATTTTATTGCTGGTAATTATACGCAAAATTTTAATAAAAGGCTAGAAAAGCTTTTACATCCGATATTAAGTCTAAGTTGTTTAGGTAACGTCACGATTGTATAAAGCTACAGTTACACTGTTTCGTATTTCATTATGTTGAATGTACTTGCTTGTTGGAAAATAACGGATAGATCAGAACTGAGATATAATAATTTGTCTAATGTTATCAAAATGAACATTGCTAACATATTAAATGTCTGAGATTCAAGCTCACCACAATGCGTATATGTGGGTATACTTTGTTCTGTAGCCCATCTCACCTGATAATAACGATTGGGTCTGAATATTGGTCAATGATATATAGACGAAGTCTATTTATCATAGAAAAGTAGTATCTATATGTATATACTATGACGTGCTTTTTAAACCTTCACCTGATGGAATGTACCATTGATACTTGACATTTTCCTAAAAAAGGTTACACTTTTGGGATTCAGCTTCAAACGAGGTTCCATGCGTCATTGAAAAACCTGCAGTAGCCCATTGAGTTCATCCTCCAAATATTTTTGATTAACTCTAACATCAACAAGGAAAACAGTTCTAGTTTTCCAAAACAAACTTTCAAAATCCCATCAAACGCTCCAATGTACTAGAAACAATATATTATACGCTAAATGACATAAGTGTGACTTCTCATAAACCTGCACAAGAAGTATAATCCGCTCCTCTTTATCTTTGTCACCCATTTATACTACCAAATATAACAACCTATTGTTGAAAACCACTTGGAATCACCAATCGCAGCAAGAGTATAAAAACTTTAGGAAGTGAACATAAATCATTTTTGGTAATATTGTTCAGCCTACAATAATAAACACAAAATTGAGTCAAACTTACCTAATATTTAACAAAAAATATTGGTAAGGTCCAACGACTGGAAAACGGCGCCGGCGGAACGATTCCACGATTATGCATGTCTTTAACCAGGTTATGAACCTTCTCTACCGCAGAATGGAGATCGAGACGAGAGGGTTGCTTGATTAGCTAAGCATTACCGGCATCATTTTTGTGATTTACTAAACGAGTTCTATCTAAAGCACCATGTGCAATTCAAAACTGTCTTGAAATTTTTTAAGCAATTATAAAATACATTTTTTTATCGATAGCATTGGGTTTTTGGAACTAAGATCTAAAAAATTCTGTAAAACTTCTGAAAGCTGTTTTTGAAGTTGCAGGCTACTGATCTAATCTAACGACATCATCGCTTTTATTACTAGCAACACTATCTACGCCTCCTAAGAATGTACCTACATTTCTTAACTAATAGGCACTTTTAACAGATTAACAATCGCAAGATGCGTTGTTAGCACATGTGCCGAAGTTCTGGCGATAATGATCGGTTTCGTTATACTTAGTATTTTATCAGGATCATATATACATACACACACACAGATATATATATATATATATATATATATATATATATATATATATATATATATATATATATATATATATATATATATATTGGGCTGGAGCGGGCGAAGAAATTGGCGTTAAGCGGGCTATTACGAACAAAGTGGACTGTAATTTGCGTTTGTTAATTAAGTAACGTTTTTAATGAAAAGAGAAGGGGCAAAAGCAGTGGAAATTGATGCAAACTCGTGAATGACCAAAAAGCCACTTACCTTTGTGAATTTCTTCTCTTATCGAGTACTGGACTCACAGAAACTCGTGCGTGTCCCGGAAAAGGCTATCCTGGGTTGCTGGTGCGTTTAATGGATTTGTTAAGGCTGGTTTGACTGTATCACACACACATATAATTTTAAGGTAGCGGTACTCTACGATATCGCGGTTTTGCGTTGCTGACTACTTAAGTTGTGTTCTTCTTGCCGATTCGTGGAATTCTGGTCTGTTCTTCTTATCGCAAAATAAAGATTATAAATTCCACTGCTTTTACACTATACGAGGAGCGAACATCCCGCCCGGCCAAAATGGCTGCTATAAGCAAGACATTTTTCTACACAAAAAAAATAATTAACGCGAAGGAGAAGCGATAACATGCGGCGGATAAGAAAAAGAGAACAAGAAACAAAATAAATGATTATCCCGGTTAGCAAGAATCCACAAAACAATAAAAAGACTTAAAATAAAAATTAAATTAAATTAGAAACAAATACTACTACTACTAGTCATTAGTTGGCAACGGGCACAACTTCACCAAAGGGCGACGAAGGATACCATTCGAGGTCTTTACAATAGCAACTCTTACGACACCATCAGGACCAGGAATTAGAGACAATAGACGACCTAGTAGCCATTTAGAAGGCGGAAGTTTTTCAGCTTTCACGGCCACCATCGCCCCAATAGTAGGAAGAGCACCAGCGTCAAGCCACTTGCTTCGTTGTTGTAGGGTGTGAAGGTACTCCTTGTGCCAGCGAATCCAAAAATCATGGTGCATACGTTGGAGAAGTTGCCATCTTGACAGACGAGTTAAGGGGACAGACGACAAATCGGGAGTTGGAAGCGTAGAAACTGGCTCCATATGAAGAAAGTGTCCAGGAGTTAAAGCGTGAATGTCATCGATATCCGAACTCATGGGATTTAAAGGTCGGGAGTTCAAGACAGATTCTATAAGCGTCAGGACAGTGTAGAATTCTTCGTACGATAGGATTTGTTGGCCAACAACACGAGAGAGATGAGATTTTACACTCTTGATACCAGATTCCCAAAGACCACCGAAATGTGGTGCAGAAGGGGGGTTGAAATGCCAATGGATTCCTTCCCTAGCAGTTGCATCAGAAAAAATGCGTTTAAGCTCCTTGGCGGAGCCAACGAAATTTGTACCACAATCACTATAGAGATTATCACATCGACCACGACGAGCAATAAATCGTTGGAGGGCAGCGAGAAAAGCGTCAGTCGAAAGACTACAGGCAGGTTCTAGATGTATAGCCTTAGTCGCGAAACACACAAAGAGGCAAATATATGCCTTAGAGGTTTTAGCACCTCGGTATCGATTCATAGTGATCGTGAATGGACCACCAAAATCTACCCCAGTATGCGAGAATGGTTTGACTTGCGAAACTCGAGAAAGGGGTAAGTCACCCATAGGTGGCTGATAAGGTTGAGGCTTTATTTTCCAACATGGCATACATTTCGAAATAACAGTGTTTATGGCACGTCTTGCAGACAAAATCCAAAAATTCTGACACAACAAAAAGTGAAGAGTGCGAGGGCCAATATGAAGATACCTTTTATGGTATTGTTCAATTAAAAGCACCGTGAGTCGGCACTTTTGTGGAAGTAAGAGCGGATGCTTTCGCTCATAAGACAAACTTGAGTGAGTCAAGCGACCACCTACACGCAAAAGACCAGTACTGTCTTGAAATACGGCGAGTTTTCTCCAGGACTTAGGGAATTTTTTACTAGATAACTCCTTTTCAAAGTAGACCGCTTGAGTGCGCTTGACCAGAAGGGTCAGAGCATCATGAAGCTCTAACCGAGATAGCGGTCCAAATTTCGCAATAGAAGAATGTCTAGAATTAAAAGCGAAGCGTAATACGTATGACAAAATAGACTGTATGTAATGTAAAGAAGAATGATTTTCTAACAAATCATCAAGCAGATTTTCTTCACCTGTAAATGTTAAAAGCGAAACTGTCCTTTCCTCAACAGAGACCTCTTCAGACTGGAGCTCTGAAGACGGGGAGCAGGCAGACAGCTCAGAACGACATAGTAGCGATGGACCATTGAACCAAATATCATGGGCGAGAAATTGAGAAGGATGAACACCTCGAGAGGCGATATCGGCGGGATTATTAGCAGAATCTATATAATGCCAAAATTCAGAAGAAACCCTTTCGTGAATGTAGGCAACTCGATTTGCCACAAAGGTTTTCCAACGATGAGGCGAAGATTTGATCCAACTCAAGACGATTTGCGAATCTGACCAGGCAAAAATTCTTTCGAAAGTCATGCGAGTCTGATAAACGTTCAGAAGAAACGATAGGAGTTTCGCCAACAAAACTGCACCACACAGTTCTAGCCTAGGAATGGTTAGTTTCTTAACCGGAGCGACTTTGGTTTTAGAGCAAACAAACTGAACAAAAACTGTTTTGTCAGGGCGGAGGCATCGTATATAAACAACGGCAGCGTAACCCTTTTCAGAAGAGTCACAGAACCCATGTAATTCATAACCACATCCAGAATGAGGTGGAAGGATTTTTCTAGGAATGCGTAAATTGCTTAGTAAACCGAGTTCATTTCGATAACGGTTCCAAGCCTCAACAATATGCGAGGGCGGGGTTTGGTCCCAATCTAATTTAGAAGTCCACAGCGACTGGATTAGAATCTTTTGAAAAATAGTAATAGGCGAAAGAAATCCAAGCGGGTCAAAGATTCTGGCCAGTTCCGAGAGCATGTTGCGTTTCGTACAGGGTTTCCCCAACGGCGAGACTGAGAAAAAGAATGTATCCTCAGAGGGACTCCACTGCAGACCGAGAATTTTTAAAGGAGTGTCGTTTGCCAGTGAACCAAAAATAAGCGGATTTTGCGACAAATGTTCCGGAGGTAAATGTGAAAGTAATGCGGAACAGTTACTAGACCATTTTCTAAGCTCAAAGCCGCCTCGTTCAAAAAGCGAGATCAGCTCTGACTGTAAAAGCTTTGCGTCTTCATAAGAAGAGCAGCCGGTTACAACATCATCAACATAAGTGTCGTTTAAAATGGCGGCAGAAGCTAGCGGGTAAGAGCCCCCTTCGTCATTCACTAACTGATGAAGAGTGCGTATCGCGAGAAAGGGGGATGGCGTTAGTCCATATACAAGCGTAACCAGGTTATAGTCCACCAAAGGTTCATCAGAAGCAAACCTCCAAACAATTCTTTGATAATCATGCTGTGATTGGTCGAGAAGAATGTTACGATACATCATTTTGATGTCAGCACACAAGACATAATTATGAAGGCGAAAGTGACACAGAATTGTGGCAATATCTTGTTGTAGTTTTGGTCCAGTATGTAGACAATCGTTAAGAGAGCTTTGGTTGGGAAGTTTCGCCGAACCATTAAAAACTACCCTGAGTTTAGTAGACAAGCTATTTGGTTTCAAAATGCAATGATGCGGAATATAATATGCGTCGGGAGAATCTTTATTGTCATAAACACGTTTCATGTGGCCTAGTTCCAAATATTCTCTCATAAAAGCAGAATATTGGGTATACAAGTCCATGTTTCTAGCAAGGCGGCGTTCCAGGGAAAGAAATCTTTGGACGACGAGGTCGCGAATGCCAGGAAAAATAGGCAGCGACTCAGATTTAAATGGGAGCGAAACGATATATTTGCCAGAAGGAGAGCGAGATATTTTAGTCTTAAAATGATGTTCACAAAAAATATCTTCATTAGAGTGATGCGACGAAGTCGGAACACTTTCCACTTCCCAAAAATCCCTAAGGGTGCGATCGAGATTTGATTCAAAGTTACTGCACAAGAAAGAAGAGACAGCAGAAGAATGAACTGTGTTGCCAATCTTACCCATGAGCACATAACCAAAGACGGTGTTGACGGCATCAGGTTGACCTTCCCCACCGGAAATGCGTCCATTTAAAAGGATTTTAGAAAAAACGTCGGCTCCTAACAATATATCGACCTGACCTGGACGATTAAAATGGCGATCAGCCAATTTTAAATTGCGAATGTGAGACCAATTGGAAGAGCAAATAGCGGTTGCTGGCAAATTATCACAAATGGCGTTCAAGATCAATGCGTCGACAGTAAAATTGAAAGAATCTTGACCAACCGGTCTTCCAGTGAGCGTTACACAACCACTCTGAGAAGAAGTCTGCATAGATGCCAGTCCTTTGATTGCAAACATGCAGTTTTGCTTAGGCAACCCCAAACGCTTAAAAGCCCTTTGCGAGATAAAAGACATCATACTACCTCCATCCAAAAGGCATCTCATAATCTGATAATTTCCATGGTTATCAAGAACTTCAATCAGCGCAGTGGCCAATAAGACCGTGGTTTGATTAGATACAATCCCAGAAGCAGCAAAGACCTGCTCTTGGTCGAGCGGAGCGGAAGGAACTGGAGATCTGGAAGGGTTATTACACACTGGCGACGGAATAGGCGCGGAGCTTTTATCAAAATGCAAGAGCGTATGATGACGCTGACCACACTTGCGACAGGACCTGGTAGATTTGCATTTGTTAAGATAATGTAGGCTACTTAAACAGTTGTGGCAAAGACGAGAAGATTTAACAAAATTATAGCGATCTTTTGGAGTTTTATTACAAAATGAGGAGCAATTATAAATAGAATGCGAAGAATCTTTGCAAAACACACAAGTATGTAAGATAGATTTACAATTTAAATTATCAGCGAAAAAAGCGGAAGTTCGAGGCGTTGGTCTAGCTTGCGATTTGTCAGAATATTTCTTTTGAGAGTGCGGAAGGAATGACTTCTGATTCATAGCATCACCAGCGATACAATATTTATTTAGAAAGTCAAGCAATCGCGTAAATGTAGGGACCTCGGTGGAAGCGTGGTCTAACTCAAATTTCGTCAACATGTTCCTGTCAAGGCGTTTTGACACCAACATAAACATAACAAAGTCCCATTGGTCTGTAGGAAAGCCTAAAGTGTTTAAAGCAGAAAGATTTTCCGAAATAATGTCTAGCGAATTGCGAATATTGACGTGGTCATCAGAATTAAATTTCGAAATGCTATCTATAGCATGCCAGTGCTCTTGGGCACGCAGACGTTTGTTAGAATAACGAGTGACTAATGTATTATAAGCTATCTGATAATTGTCAGCGGTCAGAGGCAAAGATCTTATTAGAGATAACGGCGGGCCTTCTACTGATATAGTTAGATAATGAAACTTTTCAATGTCGGAATATGCGGGACAGTCATGTACTAAGGCATTGAATAAATCGATAAAAGTGTTAAAGGTTTTATAGTCACCTCTAAATTTAGGAATTTCTATTTTAGCTAGCCTTGCTTTAGCACCTTCATTAAGACCAGCTGTATTTGAATTTAGAATTTCCTGGACATTTGTTTTATTGTCAGGGAATAACCTAGAACAAATGGCTTTAATTTCAAAATAAGCGTCCATAAATCCAGCGTAGATAGTGTTTTCATCAGAAGCGTTTCCATGTTCACTACTTAAAATTACAGAAACGATATTTTCGTGCGTTTGAATAAACTGTTCCCTTAAATAGTCGATTTCGGAAGATCTAACCCTAAGTAAATTATAAAGCGAAACATCTGACTGGGCTTTCTGGGCTAGAGAAGACAATGTGTCTATTTCAGATAGCTGAATATTGCGTTGGTTTTTGTATTTCCTTAATTTAGTGTCAGTCATGATATTAATTGAATAGGCCTCGTATATGGAAATATAACAGATATACGTACCAATGTGAAACAAAGAATTATTCAGGTACAAATTGATAAGAACGAAACAGAAGCAAAGAGCGATATGTGCGTGAAATGATATGCGTCGACTCCTAAAGCCGTGCTCGTTGTTCAAAATAAAGCAAAATTTAACTGAATGGCGGATTCTTGCGATAAGAAAATAACTTTTAAAAATTCTATAATTATAAAGGTTCTAGCGATATATACATGAAACTTGCGGGAAATTAATTTAAAATCTGAATTGAATACAGCTAAACCAGCGCGCTTTAGTTATTTTCAAAATTAACAAAGTTGAATAGCCAAATTTAGTTGCGTATTATTTTCGAGACAAAAAAACTATCCGGCTGAGAAGGACCAAAAAATGGGCTGGAGCGGGCGAAGAAATTGGCGTTAAGCGGGCTATTACGAACAAAGTGGACTGTAATTTGCGTTTGTTAATTAAGTAACGTTTTTAATGAAAAGAGAAGGGGCAAAAGCAGTGGAAATTGATGCAAACTCGTGAATGACCAAAAAGCCACTTACCTTTGTGAATTTCTTCTCTTATCGAGTACTGGACTCACAGAAACTCGTGCGTGTCCCGGAAAAGGCTATCCTGGGTTGCTGGTGCGTTTAATGGATTTGTTAAGGCTGGTTTGACTGTATCACACACACATATAATTTTAAGGTAGCGGTACTCTACGATATCGCGGTTTTGCGTTGCTGACTACTTAAGTTGTGTTCTTCTTGCCGATTCGTGGAATTCTGGTCTGTTCTTCTTATCGCAAAATAAAGATTATAAATTCCACTGCTTTTACACTATACGAGGAGCGAACATATATATATATATATATATGTGTGTGTGTGTGTGTGTGTGTGTTCAGAAAGATTTTCGCGGTCTTTAATGTGAGACATAATTGGTTCTCCGGGTGAACCGCGTCCAGAATTTCTGAAAACTCGACGTTTCGGCACCTGTTTTGGAGCCATTTTCAAGAGGTAAAGATAATATGTAAGGACACTCTAGGGCCTCAATTTGCCTACTCCTTAGAGTGGTGTACAAAGGTGGGTAAAGGAAATATGTAAGGGCACTCTAAGGCCTCAATCTGCCTACTCCTTAGAGTGGTGGACAAAGGTAGGTAAATAAAATATGTAAGGACACTCTAAGGCCTCAATCTGCCTACTCCTTAGAGCGGTGGACAAAGGTGGGTTGAGTTGTTGTAGCTCGATTACGGGGCTTCAATCTGCCTACTCTCCAAATCTCGCCGGAGATCGTCTGTGAGGTCTCAGTGTGTTCAACCCTAGGCCTCAGAGAGATCAGATCTCTCTGAGGCCTAGGGTTGAACACACCGATGATTACAAACTTTCCAAGCTATCTCATAGATTCCTGACATTTCATTTGCTTTGTCGTTATCTTTCGCATTACCTAACATATTTCTTGAATTATGTTTTGTAGAAAAAGTTGCAAATTTGAAAAACCTCGTCCGGCAATAAAAACACAATTCCAGAAAATTTTCCCGCGATTTAGTCTCCCCTTGGTATCGGTCTCTACTCAAAACTCAGTATATAAGGTAATGTTTATTAGTAAGCAGTAATATGTGTTGTAGTGATTTGGGTTCTCCAAGTGTACTTATCAGTGCTCATCACAGGTTCCAAACTTCGCTTAGTGACGTTTAAGTGAATATATTTTTTGAAAGCTCTGTCACCGATGCCATACTTCCACACGTATTGAAGATGTGGACGTAAAAGTAACAAACATAGTGTTACAAAGCACTTCAATAGACGTAGGTGCGGTGTTGCCGCATCTTCAGAATTTCCCCAACATCTGGGAATTTTTGCACAATCTGGCAACACCGCCTCCCCACCCCCCTGGGGGTGCCTGGGGTGACCCCCCTCAGGCGAAGTCTCAACCCTCTAGGACCAGAAATAACGAAGTTACCAACTTGTACCCCGTCGGAACGGATAACTGAGGTCTGCACATTCCGAACACCCTGTATATACACCCTGTATACGCAGAGAACCCTTACACCCTGTATACGCAGAGAGATCTTATAGTTCGAGAAACACCTCTTGTGTAACATAGGAGTGATGATCACATTTGGATCTTCCTGTATATACATCCCCCTGTATACACACGGGACCGATCTGTATTCACAGAACCTTCTAGTAAAAGAAGGTCCTGGAACGTTCTGGAATGGAACGCTCTAGAAAGGAGGGGAAGGTACGGCGAGTATATAAAAGCGAAAGCAAGCCAGCCCGAGTTAGTTCAGTTCAGTAAGAGAATGTGGTAGTGACTTGAAGAAGCAGTGTAAAGTGTTAAGAGAGTAGCTACTGTAGTACCAGTGTAGAGACTTGTGTGCAGATTAGTAATTGTAGTCAGTAAATTAAGTGTTTTGTGAGAGAGACATTCTAGAAATTTTATTGTATCCATATTTAGAGTGTAAATAAAGTTGTTTTGTTAAAATTAAAAGTCTCACTTATCCAGAACCCGGAGAAAACGCAACAATTTGGTGTCAGCAGTGGGATAAGTGAGTGAAGAAGTGGACAACTGAGCTAGCTGTAAATGGTAAACACTAGATCGACTGACTACGATAAGATGGCTGAAATCAAAGAGTTAATGGACTTCCTGAAAAAACAACGCGAAGAAGACGAACAACGGCGACAAGAAGATGAAAGAAGACGGCACGAAGAAGACGCGAGAAGACGACAAGAGGAAGAACAGAGATGACAAGAAGATAAAGAAGAGCTCAAGAGACAACGCGAAGAAGACGAACAACGGCGACAAGAAGATGAAAGAAGACGGCGCGAAGAAGACGAGAGAAGACGACAAGAGGAAGAACAGAGGCGCCTTGAATATAAAGAAGAACTCAAGAAGCAACGCGAAGAAGACGAAAAACGGCGACAAGAAGATAAAGAAGACCTCAAGAGGCAACGTGAAGAAGACGAACAACGGCGACAAGAAGATGAAAGAAGGCGGCACGAAGAAGAAGAGAGAAGACGACAAGATGAGGAACAGAGGCGTCTTGAAGACAAAGAAGACATCCGAAGTATGTTCCATGATATGAGAGTCGATGTAAAAGAAGAAATTAAACAGATCAACGAACAAATAGAAAATGTGGACAGGAAAGTAGATAATGTAACAAAGGATTTGAATAAACGATGGGAAGAAGTTGAAGGGTTGAAAGAACAAATGAAGATGATGATGAAAGGCACAGAAGTCAGACATAGAGAACTGACAGAACAGGTGATGGGCCAGACTGACAGAACTCAACCAAGAGGAGTTACTGGAATGTCCCCAGTTCAAAATCGGCCGGAAGAAGATATGCCAATCGTGCAGCAGCCTCATGGAACCTTGAAGCCGCCGACTTTTGACGGAGAAACATCGTGGCCCATGCACAGGAGGCAGTTTGAGGCGGCAGCTCTCAGCAATGGGTGGAGCGAACAACAGGCAGCAACTGCTCTAATTCTCTCGCTTCGAGGTAAAGCCCTAGAAATCCTCCAGAACATCCCGGAGTCGAAACAGCAAAACTACTTAACAGTGATACAGGCCCTAGATTTGAGATATGGTAACAAGTACATGAGCCAGGTCTACCAGACACAACTAAAGACAAGGGCCCAGAAGCCAAATGAGAGTCTGCAAGAATTTAGTGCCGAAGTGGAGAAACTTGTGCGACTGGCATATCCCCAAGCCCCAGAAGAATTTGTCAACCAGATCACTGTCCAGACCTTCATCGATGGGGTACTTGACAATGAAATGCAACAAGCTTTAAGACTCGGAAGGTTCAAAACACTTACAGACTGCGTAATTTATGGCTTGGAATTTGAAGCAGCGAAGAATGCATCTCAACCTCGCCGCAACAGGCTGCGCGAAGTGAAGGAGATAGAGGACTTTGCAGACACGACAGCGGAACTAAGGCAAGAAATGAAGTTGATAAAAGAAGCCATAAGCAAGCTCACTGTACCGGTTGGGGCACGTAGGACGAAAGCAGATTGGTCAGACATAGAATGCTACAAGTGTGGTAGGAAAGGGCACATAAGTAGGCAGTGCTCACAAACCCAACAGGTGGCTCGCAGAAGACAAGAATACACCAACAGGGAGCGCCATCAGGGAAAACGACCTGACGCCAGTGTAGGTGGGCGACACGTGGCATGCGAGACCCAAGGCCCCAAAGTCAGGGTCTCCACTATCCGACGCTACCGCGAGAGCCTCGTTATACCTGGTAGCATAGACGGGAGACAATGCAGTTTCGATACTGGCGCCACTAGATCCGTTGTACGCCCAGACATGTTGCCAAATATGTCGGTACTCACGACCAACAAACAGCCTGTGTTGGAGACAGCGAAAGGAGATAGGATACCCGTGCATGGAGAGGCCATTGTTTACATTAAGCTGGGCAGTACTAAGCTGCAGGTTAAGGCTGTCGTCGCAGAAATCGTCGACGAATTTATTCTGGGCTTGGATATGATGGAAGAGTTTGATGTCTTTTCAGTGGACTTCCAAAATAAGATTTTGAGAATCGGCAACGAAGAGTTGTATTTATCTCCAACAGCAGGCGAAGCTAATCTCAGGGTGAGACTTATTGTCGACGAGGATACACTGATTCCTGGTAACAGTGAGAAGATTGTCAGAGCCAGACTAGAGAAGAAACTTGATGGTATGGCTGCTCTCATAGCGGAGCCTCTAAAAGATAGACGTGATGGTGCCCTCGTCGCACGATGCTTAGTAGACCAGAAGAAGACAATACCCATAAGAGTGGCTAACGTACAAACTAACAGGGTCACATTGAAGAAAGGTGAGGTTATCGCTACTTGCGAACCCATTGACCGAGTGACATTGTCCAAAAACGTGACACCCACTGCATTAGACAAAAGACTGCCAGTAGAAATAGTAGAGCGGTTCAAGAATTCATGGGGCCAATTGAACAACATGGAGATGGAAATGGCCCTAAAGTTCATATTGGAGGAGGCCGATATTTTCGCTCAAGATAAAATAACAGGTCGTACGAGTCTAGTGCAACACAGAATTAATACTGGCGACGCAAGACCAATTAGACAGCCGCCGAGAAGACTGCCTTTTGCCAAGCAATCAGAAATCAAGGCGATGGTTAACGAAATGCTGGAAGATGGTGTGATCGAGGAGTCTAATAGTCCTTGGTCGTCCCCAGTAGTTTTGGTCACCAAGAAAGACGGCACTATGAGATTTTGCGTGGACTATAGGAAGCTGAATGATGTCACCAAGAAAGACAGTTATCCCCTGCCCCGGATCGACGACACTTTGAACACTTTGGCCGGATCAAAGTGGTTCTCTACATTAGACCTGAAAAGTGGCTACTGGCAAGTAGAACTCCATAAAGGCGATAAGGAGAAGACTGCTTTTTCAACCGGGAATGGGTTGTACCAATTCAAGGTCATGCCATTCGGCTTATGTAATGCTCCTGCCACCTTCGAGCGACTAATGAAGTTAGTGCTGAGAGGACTGACATGGGAAACATGCCTGGTGTATCTCGATGATGTCATGGTGATTGGAAGGACTTTCGATGAACACCTGTCGAATCTGAAGCAAGTTTTCTCCAGGCTGAGAGGTGCCAATCTGCAACTTAATCCCAAGAAATGCGCCCTCTTCCAGAAGAAAGTGAGTTTCCTCGGACATGTCGTTTCTGAGAAAGGGATAGAAACTGATCCAGAGAAAATAAAGGCAGTAAGAGACTGGCCTGTGCCGAGGAACAAACATGAGGTCAGAAGTTTTCTGGGACTTTGCAGCTACTACCGACGCTTTGTGAAGTACTTCAGCAGCATTGCGAAACCTCTGCATAGCCTGACTGAAAATAAGGTCGAGTTCATCTGGTCACCAGATTGCCAAGAGTCTTTTAGAGAACTCAAACATCGTCTTCTCACTGCTCCTATACTGGCTTATCCCCAGGACGAAGGATTGTTCATACTGGACACCGATGCTTTCCAGTATGGCATTGGGGCAGTACTCTCGCAGCTCCAAGCCGGAGAAGAAGTTGTGATAGGCTACTTCAGCAAAACGTTCGGAAAAGCAGAAAGGAATTACTGTGTAACCCGGAAAGAACTGCTGGCAGTTGTAAGATCCATCGAACATTTCCACAGCTTCCTGTATGGAAGAACATTCCGCGTGAGGTCGGATCACTCTGCTCTGCAATGGCTTCTGAACTTTAGAAATCCCGAAGGACAGATAGCCCGATGGATAGAGAAACTGCAGAGCTACGACTTCCGGATTGAACATCGAAAAGGAAGAAGTCACGCCAATGCAGACAGCCTGTCGAGAAGACCATGTTCAGTGCATGAATGTAAATTTTGCGAGCGACAAGAGAACAAAGAGATCGACAAAGTAACTCATCAGATAAAACAACTGGTGGCAGGACAGGAGAATAACACCGATCTAGACGTAAATCTTGAATACATCAGAGACGCACAGAAGACAGATCCAGACTTGAAAAATATTAGAGAATGGCTACAAAAGGGGAAAAGACCTGAGTGGCACGATGTGTCCCGGTTTGGGACGGAGGTTAAAGGCTACTGGCTACAATGGGACTCATTGTGTCTAAAGAATGACATGATCACTCGAAAATGGGAAACTGCCGATGGTAGAGACTGTATATACCAGACCGTTGTGCCAAGTGAGTGCATAAGCAGTGTTCTTCAAGAGTTACACAATAGTAGAAGTGGAGGCCACTTTGGGGTCAACAGGACTCTTGCCAGAGTGAGAGACCGCTTCTATTGGATAAACTGCCGAAGGAGCGTGGAAGAATGGTGCAAAAGATGTGACCAATGTGCTTCAAAGAAAGGACCAAAGACCCGAACCAGAGGAAAAATGATGCAGTACATCTCAGGTATACCGTAGGAGAGAGTTGCCGTAGACATCGCAGGACCTTTTCCCATCACGGAGTCTGGGAACAGATACATAATGGTGGCGATGGACTACTTCTCGAAATGGCTTGAAGTTGCGATGATCCCCAACCAAGAGGCAACGACCGTAGCAGAAGCCCTGATGGAAAATGTCATATCACGGCATGGCGTACCCTTGGAGATTCAACTCCGACCAGGGCCGGAATTTCGAATCAGAGGTCTGGAAGAGCCTAATGGACTTGCTAGGCATAAAGAAAACGAGAACAACGCCACTCCACCCTCAATCAGACGGCATGGTAGAACGGCATAACAGGACCATCAATCAGTATCTTGCTATGTTTGTCGACGAGAATCAGAGAACCTGGGACAAGCTGATACCTCTGTTCCTCCTAGCTTACAGAAGCTCTCAGCATGAATCTACCGGCTACACTCCATCCATGATGTTGACCGGCAGAGAGATGCGGTTACCAATCGACATGACGAGACCACCACCGAACGAGGACATAGCGGACCTAGCTACGTTACCTGAGTATGTCGCCGACCTAGAAGGAAAACTGCGCACTATACACATATGTGTCAGAGATAGGCTCCTCTTAAGCAGTGACCGGATGAAGATGCGCTTGGATCGCAGAGCAACACCCCATACATTCAAGGAAGGTGATGCAGTGTGGCTGTACCAACCAACAAGGAGAAAGGGCCTCAGTCCCAAACTTCAGAAACCATGGGAAGGGCCATACTTGGTGACTAAGAAAATTAACGACCTAGTCTACAGAATCCAGCTGTCTCCAAGAACTAAACCCAAAGTTGTTCACATAGAGAGGTTGAGTCCCTATCGGGGCAACGAACCCCCAAGTTGGCGGCCGGTAAATACTGTTCGGGACGAACAGTCTTAAGGAGGGGGGCAGTGTTACAAAGCACTTCAATAGACGTAGGTGCGGTGTTGCCGCATCTCCAGAATTTCCCCCAACATCTGGGAATTTTTGCACAATCTGGCAACACCGCCTCCCCACCCCCCTGGGGGTGCCTGGGGTGACCCCCCTCAGGCGAAGTCTCAACCTTCTAGGACCAGAAATAACGAAGTTACCAACTTGTACCCCGTCGGAACGGATAACTGAGGTCTGCACATTCCGAACACCCTGTATATACACCCTGTATACGCAGAGAACCCTTACACCCTGTATACGCAGAGAGATCTTATAGTTCGAGAAACACCTCTTGTGTAACATAGGAGTGGTGACCACATTTGGATCTTCCTGTATATACATCCCCCTGTATACACACGGGACCGATCTGTATTCACAGAACCTTCTAGTAAAAGAAGGTTCTGGAACGTTCTGGAATGGAACGCTCTAGAAAGGAGGGGAAGGTACGGCGAGTATATAAAAGCGAAAGCAAGCCAGCCCGAGTTAGTTCAGTTCAGTAAGAGAATGTGGTAGTGACTTGAAGAAGCAGTGTAAAGTGTTAAGAGAGTAGCTACTGTAGTACCAGTGTAGAGACTTGTGTGCAGATTAGTAATTGTAGACAGTAAATTAAGTGTTTTGTGAGAGAGACATTCTAGAAATTTTATTGTATCCATATTTAGAGTGTAAATAAAGTTGTTTTGTTAAAATTAAAAGTCTCACTTATCCAGAACCCGGAGAAAACGCAACAATATGTAAGGTCTGATTAATAAATTAATTTCCTTTCATATATATTTAACTAATTTAACTAATCTTTGTTTTAAGATACACATATTTTTGTCTCACATAATGATTAGAAATTCCAAGCTTCATCATTGCAATAGAGCCATGGGACTTATAAACACTATTCACGCTGTTTATGGGACTTTTAGTCACGCAATCTATTTGAGAATTAATGTGCACGAAGCAAGTTTATCGATTTTGTATAGAAATATTCATGTGCATAGAAGTTTGGAATACATCACATAAATTAATACAAAATACGCAGGTTTATAATAACTATTTTCATGCTGGATGTGTGGAAATATACTGGAACTAATAATTATCTGCGTACTTTTATATAGGGCAAGCTGCAGAAAGTTTGAAAAATTTCGCGACGCAGCAAGTGCGTTATGGTAGCCAATTTTCATCAAATGCTTCAAATTTTCTATAAACCTAGAGAGTTGGATTGAAATGTGTAGTAAGGTATTTACAGGGGCAATATATCAACCTAATTTCATTAAAATAACTTTGTTTGTTTTTGAGATACAATTTTTTTTTGAAAAATCTTTTTTTTTTAGAAAAACTAGTCCGATAGGGTTGGCTAACAAACTCATCCGAGTTATCAGTAAAAGAAAGATTCGCGCCAAGTTTCATCAAAATCGGTTAATAAGTTTTTGAGTTATCGGTTGGGTACACACGCACACACACACACACACACACACACAGATATATATATATATATATATATATATATATATATATATATATATATATATATATATATATATATATATATATATATATATCGGGTCCTTGGGGCCCAAACTCGCGCTCAGTTGTAAAAATGTTTGCAAAGTCTCTCATCGATACCTTTCTGATAGCGATTTTTTTTTCACAAAAAATCGCTAAAATATCTGCTGAAAATTACAATTTCAGACTCAAAGGTGGCAAAGTTATTCAGGTGTTTAAAACAAGAATGAGATCTTGTTCAAAACGTATGAAATCTGTCCATTATTGTTTCTCCAAATGTCAAAATAAAATAAAAAGAGCATACATTAATCGATCTGGAATTGATCGCCCAACCTTCTGCTTAGATTGAAGCCTGAGCGATCTAAACATAGGTCAACTAATGTTTTGTTTGCATGATACTGTCAATCGGCTTCATGCCCGGGATATTATATTCAAAGTATACGTAACAATTGATTACAGAATTAGTAGCATTGCCATTGAAACACATTCCACACTGTTTGGGTCTTATATGACGTCTTATATTTGTTTAAAGATAAAGGAAACTATTTTAAAATCATTTTTATAGACTTTACTTGATTTCTACTATATTATGCTACACCTTCATTTTAAAACCACAGCATATTATATATATATATATATATATATATATATATATATATATATATATATATATATATATATATATATATATATATATATATATGCTGTGCTAATACTGTATTTGGGGCCGTTCATAAAGCTTCAAACATAGTGTGTTTTAAAAATCGATTGAGTCCCCCAGTTAAATAACAATCACTTTGCAAACTTTTAATTTCATGTCGCCTGCCATTTTCCATATTTGTGGCCGATATCTCACTATTGTTGGCTCGGGTAGTAGTAGTACTTATTTAGTTTGGTTAGCGTTGATGTATGGTTTATAGATGTTTTATGAATCAATCTACATGTGGCAGTTAACTACTCTGTCTGTCAGGCGTTGGACTTTAAGCACTAAGTCGTTTCAAATTATGTCTTTTAGATTTTATTTTTATTTGGAAAAAACTCTAAATATTTTGTACCAAGTTACTTAAAATTCACAACATAGGCTTATTTACACCATTTATAGCCACATGTAAAATCTCGTTCCAGTTACTCTGATACTTACAAAAATATACCCTTTTCAAAAATATGTTTGGGGGAAATGAATGTCCGTTATAGCTGATATACTAACTCGTCCACGGTCTTAATACAATGAAGATATGTGTCAAATTTAGTTCAAATCAGTTAAGTATTTTTTGAGTTATCACTCGGATACATACATACACACACACACACACACATATATATATATATATATATATATATATATATATATATATATATATATATATATATATATATATATAAATTTTAAGGGATCTTGGTTTTGGGTTCGAGGCACCCAAATTCGGGCTCATCTGAAGAAATTTTTACACAAGCTTTTCATCGTGACCTCTCTATGAGCGAATTTTCGTAATGAAAATTCGCTAATAAAATATTGAAAACAGAAGTGATGTTTGGAAATAAATGAAAAAGTTTTAAAAATCTGATTTGCTTGTTGTTGACAATCCATAGCACAAATTTTATTCCAACGGATAAAACCAATAAGGAATGCTCTATTATATCAAAACCGCAGCTGGTCGCAGAATGCAATAACACCATGCGCGGCGCTGATAAACTTGACCAGCAAACGACCACCATGTGACCAGGAAACAGGGCAAGAAATATTATTTAAAAAAATGTTCTTCCGTTTACTGGATATTTGCGTGTGGAACTCCTTTTTGCTCTATCAGAGGAAATGTGGTCATGAAATGCTTCTAGAATTCAGACCAAAACTAGTTAAGGAGCTAATAACACAATATTTTCTGCCGGAAAGAAGAATATCTGGTAGACCAAGTATCCAACAAGGTTTCAACCGACTAACCGAAATACACTTCCCTAGTTTTGTTTGTGCCACGGAAAATAAATGTGTGCCGACAAGGTGCTGCGCTATCTGATGTAGTCAGAGCGATACCAGCGGAATGATAGGAGAAAAGAAACACGTTATTTCTGTTTGAAATGTAACGCTGGGTTGCGTGCCGTTCCTTGTTTCTAAATTAATCACACACAAGATATTTATTAATGGCCTGTACGTTGGACGGACGCCACTGTCTCCTGATTTTTTCTCTCGTTTCTCAAATGTGTTTTCTTGAAGAAGTCTCGTCTGGTTTTAAACATTTTTATTTAGTGAACTATGTTACCTATCTAATTTAAAAACTTTAATTGAACTTTTTAATTTTTTGGGATATTCCACTCCACTGACAGCCGTAATTATTTCTTTCCTAGCTGAAAATTTGGCAAAAATAGCTTTCAGTAGGTACAAAGAACGAATTTTTATTGAAAAAAAATCTAATTTTATTGGTCTCACAGCGTCAAAAGGATAGCGTCGTTAATAAAATCTTTAGCTATAAATGTAACAATAATCACAATGAGAAATGTTTTAGAACGGGCGCAAGCACTAATAAGTATACTTGACAAACTCACTTTACCTCAACCACACTTTTAAAGCCTCGCGATCGTTGTGCTAACAGTTAGCTTCATCATATGATACGATAGAATACTTATTTTAAGCTATGATAAAGCTAATCTTGTTAGGAAACGCTCGTCAGCTGTTAAAAAACACGGTTGTTGTTAAGTGGATTATTACTTAATGCATACTTAGTAATAACAACAGAACAGTAGACAAATTTGTACCAGATTGCTTGCATACGGTTCAAACGCACCACCAGTAACTAATCAGAAACAGGGTCATCCACACAAAATTAGAAGTTACTAAACCGTAAAAGAACACCAAACTAGTACGGTTAATAAATGTTCTGAGATGGCTGGATTCCATTAAAAGGTGACGCTACATCAAAGTCTGGTGTTCTAAAGTGATACTATTTTATCACGCTAGATTCAATTCTGACACGTTATCATTGACTGGTAAAAGAATTGACATTTTTTAAAAGAGCACCAAAACAAGAATATGACAGAAATCTTTAAGTCACCAGCTTCAACACAGTTTGAGGACCCTTTCGCCTGCCCCATGGGTCCCAGTGCCAACAAATTCACCCTCTTGCGCTTAATGTTTTTCACTAAACATTTCTTTCTTCTCGGTTGGCATATTCTTATTTGTCTTTTTGCTGCTATACCTTGTCTCTCTTTTGTTTTTCTATATTAACCATGTTAAATTTCTCCAAATTCCAGCTTTGCGCTCCATACAGTGCAAAAATCAAACGATAATATAATCGATGTCGACTTGTTTTCCGATTACGGCAGTTTACATTTACATTTGTTTTGCAGCCCGCTCCTTATTTATCGTCATTATTGTTTCTGTCATAATTATTATAATTTAATTATTCCTTACACATCATCCAGTACACTGAGCATGTAGGTAATTAATTTTCGTTTCTCTTGTCAGTAATTTATCTATTAGTCATCCATTTATGTTGCATTCTCTTTTGATTTTCTTTACCCTGGTTATTGGATCTTCTATCGATAAGTTAGCTATCATGGTGCTTTATTTTTGCATAAATTAAAAGGAATGCGTCTATCTCTATAGTCCAATCAAGCTCCAATCTTAGAGTGCTTTAATTCACCGATTGTTATTGCAGAATTTATAGGGTGATCTTGACATTCGTTTGTTGCTATTGTTGTGTTTTCTAGTTATTGTCTGTGTTGGATTAATTCTGTGGTGTAACGCTTGTTGCTCGTAATAGATCTTCTCAAATGTTTACGCTATATCTTCGTCTTCGGTTATGAGGCTTTACTGATCGGGTCGATAATAGTTGGTAGATGAAACTTGTTTTCTTTATTGCCTAATTTTCTTATTTTTTGCCATACCTCTCCTGGATTGATGTCAGCTGTTATAGTGGATAGGCGCACTAAGAGCTTTTTTTGCTGTTTTTTTATGCTTTGCGGGCGACGGCTCTATTTCTTTTTAGTGAAATTAGATTATCAAGGGTTGGACACTTTCTGCATCGGTTCAGTGCTACTTTACTTGGTGCTATTGCATTTTTACAGTCTTCATTCCACCAGGGGGTACTCTTTTTTGTACTCTTGTTAGGCTTGTACCCTATATGTTGTTTTGCTGCGTCGATAATTATGTTGGTGAATATCTGAATATTCTGGTTTATATTTACTATATGACCTAGGTTATTCAAATGGCATTCTACCTCTAGTTTAAAGTTGTCCCACTTAGCTTTTGATAGAGTCCAATTTTTAGATGTCTTCTGGTGCTGCGGTGTGCCAATGTTTAGTTCTATAGTGATTGGGTAGTGATCACTTCCATAAGGATCTTCTACCACATTCCATTCTGCTAGTGCTGCTAGTTTGGGTCACAAATGCTTAGGTCAATGTTGCTGAAGCTGCCTGTTGAGATGTTTATGTGCGTCGGTTATGCTCGATTTAGAAGTGCCAGATTGGTGTTTTTTATCACCTTTTCTATTATCTTACCTCTGTCAAATAAGTTTTTTGAACTCCATGTAATACCATGTGCATTAAAGACTCTAACAATTATAAACGGTGATTTTAGTTGATTGAGCAAGTTTTATATTTCTGCTTCTGTAGTTTGGTGATCGGGTGGGATATATATGTTACATATCGTGATGGGTGATGGGCAATACACTTTTGCCACTATAGTCTCAAAACCGCTACTTACATTAGGTTCTTGCGTATAGTGCTTCCATTTTATATGTGGTAACTCCCCCATTTCATTTTTGGTTATTTGTAAGATAGAAGTGGTAGCCTTCGTATCCATTCATTTGAGGTGATTGGCCAGGTTTTAGATTTGTCTCCTGAAGACATACAAAGTCTGGTGCACGTTATTTTATTAATTGCTGTAAGCTTTCAAGATTGTTCTAGAGCCCTCGGCATGTGAATTTAGTGATATGTTTAAAAGGATGTTTGGGATCGATCTGATTGTTGCTCTCCTTTTTCTGACTCCCATTCGTCTTGGGAGCTTTGTGTAATAGAGCTATGGTTATCGTTGGGCGAGTGGGATATTTGTTTCTTTATTTTCTTACTTATTTTCGTTAGTCTACTTTTTAGCGCTCTGTTTGCTATGTCTGGGTAAATATTATGAATGTCAGTCAGCAATGAGTCAATGTCAGAAGTGAAGCGTCGAGGTTCTCCTAGTGGGTCCCTGTTGCAATAACAATTCTCGATACAGGTTTTTTAGATGAGTGAACGAGGTAGTGTGCAAAGATGGGTTTTTCTTGTAGAGTTCGTCTAGATTGTTCCAGGAGTTAGATAATTTTGTTATATCTCGAGATTGACTTCTTTTGGTCTTTTAATTTTTGTGTTCTGGCTTTGTGCTTGTTCTAGGGGCGGTTAAAGAGGGTAGCATCTGACTATCTTCGGTGTATGTAAATATAGATCCTTGTGTGTCCGATATAGAGGGCGATGCCGATGGCGATTGTGGACGTTTTTTGCCGTTTTATTGATATTTTCTTGTATTTCTTTTACTGGTTCTTCTTCTTCTTTTTCTGTGTTTCTTTAGTTGGTTCTGCTTGTTGTGTTTCTGTCAATAATTCTGAGTTTTGTGTTTCTTTCATTGGTTCTGATTCTTGGGTTAATGCTTCGTTAAGTGACTGTACTTGTTGTGGTATTGTTGTTGCTGCTTCCATTGTTTGTGGTTCATTAATTTTATTTATATCATTGTATGTATATTTACTTGCCAGATGTCCTTTCTGTTTACATATGAAGCACTCCATGTTATCGGTTGAGAGGAAGATTCTGTATGTGATATCTTCATGCACTATTAAGATACACGAGGAAATTTCTTTTTCTGGATCAGCTATATATACCAGCCGCCTGAAACTCAATACATGGGCCAACTCAGGGTCTTTTAGACCTGCTTTCATGACTATAATTTGGGACAACATATTTAAGCCAATTGTTTGAAGTGCTTTTCCAATTATTACGTTGCGTATTGTGGGGCATACGTTCGAGATAATAAGTCTTTTTGATGGTGTAGTTAATCTGCGTATTCAAACTGTGCTATTGTTGATGTTTATGAATTTATGTTGATTGATTAGTAGGTCGACAAATGTTTTGTTGCTTAGGTATATACATATTCTCTCGTTTGATATTCGTGAAGCATACAGTATACTTTTTGCTCCTATAATATTTTTAATGCTTTGACATAGTCACCCAGCTTTAAATAGTCTTTAGTGTCCATTAGGATAGCTTGATCCTTCCACCTCATATGCGAGAGTTGCAAAATCTCCTCAAGTTATACACTAACTTGAGGAGATTTTGCAACTCTCGCATATGAGGTGGAAGGTTGAGGATTAACTTGACAGGTAGACTCTGTTAGTGAGGGTGTTACTTTTGTGTTGTTGCTTTCTGCGCCACCCCTGTAGTCAGAGGTGGTTACAGCGTTTAAGATTTTCCTTGTTTTTTTTCCACCGAGATGTATTATATTTATATTAGATGACTGAATACAACTCCATTGAATAACGTGTTGCCTATCTTTGCAACTAAACGAACAGACACGTTTAGCTTTGCTTTTAAATATTTATTATTTACTTATCTGTGCTGATAAGACTATTGAGCAAAACTGACCGTCAATTCTCAAGTGTGTTGTGCACTTAAAGTGCATTGATTGCACTTCCTTGAGTATATTCCGTAGTGAGTTTTCACTTATGGGTATACCAGGTGGCACTGTATATTTAAAGTTGAAATTAGTAATTTGTTTAACTCGTTAAACACTGTTAATAGCTGTTCACTAATAGTAAACAGACCTGCTTAACACTGTTCACTTTACCAACTCCTACTCTAATGTGTAATAATGAATTGTAAAAATCAACTTAAATAATAAAGCCCGACGAATGTTTAAAATATGGCATTTTTTCAACAAGACTGTAAAGAAAGCCTGGTTAATCATTTATATTAATACTTTCCTTTTTTTAAGTGCCCTTTAAAGTATAAAAAGTCTAGACACAGTCAGTGCGTTATGGTAGCGAATTTTCATAGAAATGATTCACGCACCCTTTTTGACGAAAATTAAATACTTATGCCCCAAGATATAAGACAAGACATACTGTACGTCTATAATATTTAATAAATTTTGTTTAACATATAAATATTTTGGTCTTGTGTTCTTCTGTAACCTCCAGTGGTACTGTAATACCTTACACGCGTCTATTTATTTTCGACTGTTATATTTCCACTTATAGACATAATTAATTGTCCTCTATGGCGTCGTCACTTTTCTCCATCGAATAACTGAATACTCTGTGGTTTAATACAGAAATTCTAAAATCTAAGATTCACGTGATGCTATGTTCTACTGTTCTAAAAATAACGGACTCACTTATCTCCGACACCGCCAGCTATATATAGGACGAAAAATTATTTTATATATTGTATATGAACATACAAAATTGAAACTGAATCCAAATGCAAATGTTGGTTTTAGGGTCCTTGGGTGGCGCTCATTTAAATAAATTTGTTTAAAATTTAACAGCCGCGTTAACCCCATTACTGAATTCTTTTCTATAAAAATTAACCAAATTATAACTTGAACTAACTTTAACAATTTGTTTAAAACGACTATTATTACTTACTTGGCTTAGATTGTTTGCAATGAAAATCAATATTTTATATATATATATATATATATATATATATATATATATATATATATATATATATATATATGTATATATATATATATATATATATATATATATATATATATATATATATATATATATATATATATAGGTATAGACTCGACAATTTTAAAAGAGGATAAAGTGACTTTGAAATGCCAAAATCATAATTTTTTTTTGAAAAGTAAGCTACGCATTTTTATTGCATCTTGTTGCAAATCCGAAAAAATATCAACAATTTTAAGTTCCATAATGAAGAAGTATAAGTTCGACAGAAATACGAATAACAAACTAAAAACCAATATTAATAAAAATAGTACCACAAGATATGTAAGTATTGCTTTCTTCCAATATTCTTGGAAAAATTTGATTATGTCTGGTATATTACGAAATTATTAAATGATTTATGCTTTTATAAAAAAAATGGGGTATCAGAATAAATAAAATTTAAAATTTAGTTTTAATTGATAAAAATATAGAGGTACTATTTAAAAAGTATAAAATTTTTAACAAAAATCTTGCATAAACAGTCATCAAAGGATGATTTTAATTTTTATTTGCAACTGGTAAAACAAAAAATATGTCATTTCTTTAAACGATGCACTCTCATTTTCACTCTGTATATTTAAACAAAACAAAATGTTCAATTTAGCTAATAAATTCCATAAAACAACAAAAACCTTGACGCTTTACATATTATATCTGATATACTTCATTCACTGTCAAATACTCGCAGAGAATGTCTAAGCATATGTCTAATTTAAAATGATTCGACTAAGAAAACTAAACTCTTGTTTCTGTCAATTTAGATATATTGGAATGGATTGATTCTATTTCGAAAGAATAGAGTATACAAAGTAAACTTACTCTTAAATGATAAATGATCAAAGTTGGAACAGAAACAGCAGACACCTTTTAAGAATGACGTTATTAGGAGGATGGCCTAAGAGGTAGAGCGAAGAGATCAAATACCAAATGGTATTGCCCTAAAAACTTGTCACATTGGTCAGCTTTCGCTTCAAGCACTTAAATTAATCAAGACTCGACGTTCCAATTTTCTGTAGTGGTTTCCTTGGTAATTTGCATTTTATCTATTTAAGTATACAACATGATTTTTATTGCTCTTCTAGTAACGCATTTTTTTGTGTAAAACAATAGTTAAAATTTATCTTCATTCGACTGAGCTTTTGTACATAATAATTCAGTTATTTTATAATTTATACTACAAGCCAACGATTTTACTCTCTTTGGCACATAGACTTACTGGGTTTTCAAAAATATTAATCCTTTGTGCGGTTATCAAAGGTATTTAAAGATCTCATGTACACATTAATGAGCGTGGCAACTATGCGTTATATTTATAATTATTACGTATGGGCCATTTAACTTTTGCAATGCGCAACGTAAGAAAAAACATTTGTGCTCGTACTGGAACTGGAACACAATTTTGATTAATTTTGACCTCCAAATGTCCAACTGCTAAATCTTTTTGTATATATACGGTTAGTCAAATTGTTTTATACACAAAAATTGTGGAAAAATAATGAAGAGAATAATAAATGATACCAACTTAGTTCCGCAAGGAGGTGGCGACACGTGTAAAAACGGGTCTTACATCTCACTTAGTTTTGCAAGGCTCGCTACCATAGGCGTATTACTTTATAGGTGTGTTTTCGCTGCAATTGGTATTCCGTACTGACGAGCTCTAATTAAATTGAAACCGATCTACGATTCTAATTGTGGTGAGAATACATCGAGCCTTATATACTTTGGCCCTATATTGGGGAAGAAATGGGCCACGGCTGCCAATTTACTTAATTGTTAGTTGGTTGTATACAGTCTCTATTTCTTGGCATTCTCTGTTATTTGAAGCTGCTGTGACAACATCCTACTTGGTTCCACGACAAGGTGGTAACACCTGTAAAAACGGGTCTTACATCTCACTTAGTTTTGCGATGCTGGCTACCATAGCCGTATCACTTTATAGGTGTATTTTCGCTACAATTGGTATGCCGTACTGACGAGCTCTAATTAGAGCGAAACCGGTCTACGGTTCTAATTGTGGTGAGAATACATCTGGCCTTACATACTTTGTCCCTATATTGGGGGAAATGGGCCAGGGCTGACAATTTACTAAATTGTTAGTTGGTTGTATACAGTCTCCATTTCTTAACATTCTGTGTTATTAGGAGCTGCCGCGACAACATACTACTTGGTTCCGCAACGAGATGGCGACACGCGTAAAAACGGGTCTTACATCTCACTTAGAAATAATACCAAATAACTAAAATTTCAATAAATTTACACATGAATAGGGAGTGTCTTATTTAAAACTAACCACCCTGAATATTTTATTACACGTGAGTTTTTCTGGCAATCGCTGGAACACGTCCCCCCATCTTTTATGGCCAATTTTAACCTCCTAGCAAGGGTGAACCTCACCGTTAAAACTTTAAATACAGCATAAAGACTGGTGCGGTTTTTAGAAGCGGGTTGAATTCTCTATAAAATTACATCCCTTCCGAGAAATTCGGTTTAGTGTTTCTCGAGAAATTCCTAAAATGATCTAATTTCCATGATATTGTTATCACGGTTTCATCGTATAGCATTAGAGTTAATGCCGCAGATTGCTCACTACTACCAAAAAGAAAGTCAACAAGTTGAATAAAATGTCATTTAACTGTTTATCTACTAGGTGTTTAATGTTTAAAGTATATTAGTGAATTTTCGTAGAAAAAATGCACTAATGGGAGATCCCAGCTTTTGAATTTTGAAAAAAAATTGCGAACTTGGACCCCTAGAACACATATCCAGGGTGAGTTTCAGTTTTTATATGTTTATATAAATAAATATTATATATATATATATATATATATATATATATATATATATATATATATATATATATATATATATATATATATATATATATATATATATATATATATATATATATATACAGGGTGTCCCACCGAAAGGGGCTAGTAGCTTTTAGGTGTCTTTGTGTCTAGTAAATGGAAATTTCTTTCAGCCATCTGTTACAGAATTTTAAGGAGCATATTCCGAAAATAATTTAACATACACAGGCTGTCCCATAATTCAGTGGCAACACAAACTTGTATTTTTTTTAATGGAACACCCCATATATTATTACATATTTCGATTTGCGATGAAATTCTGACTCAAATATTATAGAGGTCTTATAGCTTTAATCTCAACGGTTTTTGTGTAAATGTCAATAAACTGTCAAAATGAGGTTATGTTTGGCGTATTTTTGCTACACCGGCAGTCGAACTGCAATGAATTTGTCTGAAGGAATGTTTTAGGTAGATGGTCTTCTATGTAGAATACACTCCAAGGTGTCAAAAAAATAATACATTGTACAGGGTGATCACTTTTCATGAATATGTAATTTACTGCATTTTTTCAAATGCGACACCCTGTATATTATTACATATTTGAATTATCCATAAAATTCCGCGTACAACGGTATAAAATTATAGAGCAGTTCAATTACCGGATTTAAAAATATTTAAAAAAAAAAACGAGATTTTTCTAAATTTGTCAATTGCATTATGTATTAACGGAAGAAAATTTTATAGATTATCATCTCCAATCTAGTTTACAGTGAAATGATGCACATTAATGAAAATCTGTCTAAATTCTCAGTCGAAAGTTAGTTAAAAATATCTTTGATTAAATTCGTCGAGTTACATGTCGTAATTACCGATCCGTTCAGTTAAAACTTCCAATAAACGCTTCTACAATGCATTGAACTGGCTGTGTGATAGTCAAAATACATGAACAAGCAGTTGATGCGACATTTTCTTGGGTATTTGCAATAGTTTGCGGAAAATTCTCACTTCGGTGCCGTACAAAGTCATATGTTAGTTATAGGGAAAGGTATATCCGCAGAGTAGAGAATAGGAAAATTGAATTGTCTGTTAAAGAAGGCTGATGTCATTTCATACCTGTCATTGAATGTTATCATTCATCGCTTGTGTAATAATTGTTTTATGATATTTTCAAATAGTTTTTGGTTCATCTCTGTGTATTTCTAGTTTTTCTTGTTCACTTTTGTTACGTCAGTTCGTTTATTCTCAGTTTTCTGTTCTTTTTCGTAGCGTTAAGTGATAATTTTAAGTGTACAGTTCAGGTGATTTTTTGGAGTTTCAAACATGAATTTATCTGTAACTGAAAAAGTTGACATGGTATTCTGTTTGGGAAAAGCTGACAAAAATTCTCTTCTTGCTGCAAGGATTTATCATCAACAATTCCCACATAGACGGCAACCAAAGCGGCAGGCTTTTGAACGAGTGAAGAGAGAGTTCATAAGTAAGGGAAGTGTTAACTCGTATCCTAAAAATCGAAGACCAGTTATTGCTGTTACTGACGAAGGTACGCAGTTGAATATATTGTTATCACTAGAGGAAAATCCTCACACATCCACAAGAGAGCTGGAAAATGAAACAGGCATACCCAAAACAACAATCAATAGAATTGCAAGGAAATATAAATATCACCCATATCATATGAATACACATCAGAATTTAACCGAGCACGATTTCGAAACACGATTGTTCTTCTGCCGTACGATGTTAAACCGAATACATATGGATAATGAGTTTGTGACAAACATTCTATTCACTGACGAGGCGACTTTCAGAAGTACAGGCATCGGCAATAGACACAATATGCATTATTATAATGTCAGAAATCCACATTGGTTGAGGAAAATCGACAATCAAAACCGATGGTCACTGAATGTTTGGGGAGGGATAATTGGGGATTATGTCATTGGACCATATTTCTTGGATGGCACGTTGACCGGTGAGAGATATGAACTATTTCTCAGGAACGAATTAGGATCACTCCTCGACGATGTAGATCTATATTCGAGGCAGCAACTGTGGATTCAACATGACGGTGCTCCAAGCCACTCGTCTATTTCTGTAAGGAACTATCTGAATCAGCGCTTTCCAAGAAGGTGGATAGGCCGAGGTGGACAGATCATCTGGCCCCCAAGATCACCAGATCTTACACCCTTAGATTTTTTCCTTTGGGGGTATGTGAAAGACATGGTCTACAAAGAACCAGTTACGACAAGTGAGGATATGCGGAGAAGAATCATTGATGCCTTTGGTAGCATAACTGTGCCTATGTTAATAGAAACCAGGCAAAGTTTCGTCAAAAGGCTTCAGCTTTGTATCAGATATGAAGGAAACATATTCGAGCACCTGTAATTTTATTTATTCTGCGAATAAAAACCAGTAGAAAAAATAAGAGTTGTTTTATTGCAAATACGGCAAGTATACATTATATCATAACATAACAGTAGTATTAAATTTTCCCGACTATTTGCATCTTTGTGACATTATCTTGAAGAGCATAATTATGGCTTCTTACTTTTGACCTTATAATCGAATTCCCCTTTGACTAAAATATTAATTGCAGATTTCATAAATTATCATTGTGAAGTTACGTTATTCAATGAATCTATTTGTCTGTGAAATTCGTCACATTTTTTAAATATTTTTAAATCCGGTAATTGAACTGCTCTATAATTTTATACCGTTGTACGCGGAATTTTATGGATAATTCAAATATGTAATAATATACAGGGTGTCCCATTTGAAAAAATGCAGTAAATTACATATTCATGAAAAGTGATCACCCTGTACAATGTATTATTTTTTTGACACCTTGGAGTGTATTCTACATAGAAGACCATCTACCTAAAACATTCCTTCAGACAAATTCATTGCAGTTCGACTGCCGGTGTAGCAAAAATACGCCAAACATAACCTCATTTTGACAGTTTATTGACATTTACACAAAAACCGTTGAGATTAAAGCTATAAGACCTCTATAATATTTGAGTCAGAATTTCATCGCAAATCGAAATATGTAATAATATATGGGGTGTTCCATTAAAAAAAATACAAGTTTGTGTTGCCACTGAATTATGGGACAGCCTGTGTATGTTAAATTATTTTCGGAATATGCTCCTTAAAATTCTGTAACAGATGGCTGAAAGAAATTTCCATTTACTAGACACAAAGACACCTAAAAGCTACTAGCCCCTTTCGGTGGGACACCCTGTATATATATATATATATTTGTGTGTGTGATAACTAAAAAAAATTTCATCTCCAAAAATAAAAAGCTCTGGTAACCAAACTTGGTAATTATGTTACAAGAAAAAAATTATAAAAACATTTGATGCTAGAAAATTTCTATGAAAATTCACTACCATAACGCACTTGCTGCATCCATTTTTTTTGGTACTGTCAGAAATCTTTCTGACAATATTATATATAATATATAAATTATGCTATCTAGCATAATTGGTTTGCCCACATTTTTCGATCTTGTGTTATTAAAAAGACAATTGTGTCGTTGTAGACTGTGAGACCATGTTTACTCATTAAAAGTCTGGACGCAGTAAGTGAGTTACGGTAGTGAATTTCCATATAAATGATCTGGCACGGAGAATTTTTTCAAACTAAATGCTTATAACCTTTTTCTTGCAACGTAGACATGTAAATTTTGTCAATTTAAACGGACCACGGATATTGGTTTTAGTGGTCCTAGTTCGCGCTCATTTCAAGACATCTTTTTATTAAATTAAAATTAAATTATCTTAAATTCAAAATCCAATAGTCGAGATCTCCCCAGTAGTGAATTTTTTCTACGAGGCATTACAAAAGAAATAACTGTTTAAGCTCTATTGCCGTAATAATTGCGCTAGAGCTGCCACTCTTGTCAAAAATATTTAAGGCAAATACGTCATGGAACTGATGACAATAATTGGCGAAACTGGGTCAGTACAAAACAAAAATACATTTATTCTCAGTCAATTACCAATGAGGATATGAAAATAGGTGGGGTTGGACTTTTAGAAGCTAGCCGTAGTAAAGTGTTAGACAAATGTCACAGGAGCTGGGATACCCAAACTTTCAGTTTACGGAATATGAAAACTATCAAATTATATCCTTACAAAATAATTCTTATTCGAGAGGTTAACGAATGACTATTATTATCAGACGAAATTTTGCGAACGCATGTTACATAATATTTCTATGATGAATGTGTATTCAGTCTTCCTGGAGCAGCCAAAAAAATTATAGGTAAGCCAAGGAATTATTGGTTATTTTAAATTCCATTTTCTTCAATAATTGCAGGTTTGGGTCTGATGATAACCCTCATATATACAAGGAACACAATACCTAGAGAATGCAGAAATAAGATGTGGCCGAATATTTTTAGAAACCATATTGTAGGTCTTAAAGTCATTGAAGATAACTTGACTGGATAAAGTTACCGTAATTTTTGGCATAACTCCACATATCCTATGATCGCGGGGCTATTAGGGGAAGGTGATAATATCCGTGAGCACGAGTTGCTTTTTTAACAAGATGGGATCTTTTTCCATTATTATATGCGAGTAAAATAATACTTAAGTCAGACATTTCCTGGAAAATAGATCGGTTAGAGGGAGGCACTCAGTGGCCACTTCGGTCTCAGATCTAACACCATTAGACTCTTTTTGGGGTCTCCTTAACCCAAAGTTTATTTAGCAAGACCCAACTATTTAGAAGATTTAAAGGAGAGAATGATCCAAGAATGTCTGCTGATAACACCGAAAAAGTTACAGGCAGTTCGTAAAAAATTGAAACCGAGCCTTTACCATTGCATGGCAGTGTTGGTCACTTCAAAGAGTTGTGCAAGTGGTAATTAGTTAATAGAATAACTTGAAAAGCACTGTGAAAATAATCGGTTGCCAAATTGCTTGATCAATTTTTACGAGATAAGTGTGATTTTAAAGAAACTTCAACGCCTCCATGAAGGAGGTACCTATTTGATAATTTAGGCATTGCTAGGAGGTTAAAGTTGCAAAGTTGAATATAGTCATAACAAGTGTTCCCCTTAACACATCAAATGACCTGTTTGAAATGATTGTCAAAAACATTTTTGGACCCAGCAAGTGCGTTAGGGTAGCGAAGTTTCATTAAATGCTTAAAATTTGTATAACTAAATTTTCTATAAACCTAGAAAGTTGAATTCTGATATGTAGTAAGGCAATTACGGGGGCAATGTATGAACCAAATTTCATTTCATTTCTAATTTTTTGTGATACAAATTTTTTTTTGAAAAATAAAATTTTCTTAGAAAACAAATCTGATAGAGTTGGCTAACGAACTCATCAAAGCTATTAGTAACAGAAATATTCTTGCCAAGGATCATCAAAATCGGTTAACAACTTTTTGAGTTACCTGTTGGATTCACATACACACACATATATATATATATATATATATATATATATATATATATATATATATATATATATATACACATATATATATATATATATATATATATATATATATATATATATATATATATATATATATATATATATGTGTGTGTGTGTGTGTGTGTGTGTGTGTGTGTGTGTGTGTGGTCCTGTGAGCCCAAAATCACACTCATTTGAAAAAATTGAATTTTTTTTCATTAACATTCACTAAAATGTCTGCTGAAAATTATAATTTCAGACTCAAAGGTGACAAAGTTATTCAGGCGTTTAAAACAAAAATGAGATCTTGTTCAGAACGTGTGCAATCTGTGCACGATTGTTTCTCCTAATCTCAAAATAAAATAAAAAAAGCATACATTCAGCGAGCTGGAGTCGATCGCGTAATCTTATGCTTAGAAGAGAATCACGATGCCGCTGAGCCATCTAGGCAGAGGTCAACCGGGATATTATATTCAAAGTATACGTAACAATTAATTACAGAATTAGTAGGATTGCCATTGAAACACATTCCACACTGTGTCCGTCTTATATGACGTCTTATGTTTCTTTAAAGATAAAAGAAACTATTTTGGAATTATTTTTATAGAGACATGACTTGATTTCTGCCATATTATCCTACACCTTCAGTCCAAAACTACAGCATAATATATCTATGCTGTGCTAAAACTGTATTTTGGGCCGTTCATCAAGCTACAAATATAGTGTATTTTAAAAATTGATTGAACACCACGAAAACAATCACTTGGCAAATTTTTAATTTCATTTGGTCTGTCATTTTCCATATTTTTGGCCGAGATCTCACGATTGTTGGTTTAGGTAGTATGTCTGCCTGTTGATTATTTACTTGTAGTTAGCGGTGAGAGCCTTGGTGGTTCAGTGGCAAGAACGTTTGCCTCTGAACCGAAGGGCACTGGGTTCGATCCCAGGGTACTCCTTTCACCTTTTCAGTACATACTGTACAATTAACATCAACCGAGGTTGTGGCATTGTATTTGAGCAAGTTGAATGCCTGCACGTTCTGTTCTTCGGAGGGGGCGTAAAGCCGTCTGTCTCGTGTCCATGCGATGTTGGGAACGTTAAAAATCCCTACGCTCCTTACAGAAAGGTAAGGGTTTGGCAAAATTTCCAGGATAGTAAAGTGAAACTGCTCACTGGCGTCGTTGATTGGCCATAGTCGCGGAATAGGCCGACGTTGAAGAACTAAACACACACACACACGCCATCACACACACACACACGGTTAGCGGTGATGTATGGTTTACACATGTTGTATGTGTTTCTTAATGAAAATTCACTAAAAATGAAGGTGTGGTGATATATTCAGGGCTTTGCGTTTTAAATGAGTTACAGTGTATTTTTAATTTAAAGAGCTACTACTCATTATACAAATTTTATATTTCACTACTTTTAGAAGAAAATTATCACCCAAAAAATGTTTTCCTGTTATTCTGTTTTAAATATGAGTCCACGTACAGCTATTAAAGTAAACATATTAATACTGCTAAGACTGCAATGAAAGTTGTTAAACTAAATGAATGCTCACTGCTGTCCAAAATATTACAAATAGATTGAAAAGTTGAATCGCGATTTTTAGCTTTACTTAAAAAGCGCAAGCTTCTGTTATAATCCAATCAAAAACATTTCATTAAAAACGCCAGTGGTTGGAAATCCCGGTCGCCATGATTAGATAACCTTCGGAACCAGATCAATATTTCATACTCATTTTAATACTTGAGCAAAAACATAACATCCAACACAGAATTTAAAAGTGATCGCTTAATTAAAAATTTCAGTCATTATAAAATGAGTTTTACAATGAAGAATTTATTACGTTTAGAAGGCATATAAATTTGCGATATAATGTAGAAAGCAATTACTAAAATAAGTTGCTAAAATTAAGTTTTAAAACAGTCTTATGCAGCCTCAGTGTCCAGGGGTAAGACCGTGTACCTCTGGATCCAAGGGTCTCGGGTTCTATTGTCAGTATATATATATATATATATATATATATATATATATATATATATATATATATATATATATATATATATATATATATATATATATATATATATATATATATACACGAGGATTTAAATAAATCAAACCAAAAAAGAAAAGATAACAAAAAAACGGAATCAAATTTTTCGGCAACGAACGTTTAAAAGTTCTACATTTATTCCAACGCTCATCAATTAACACGACAGCTTCTAAAAACGTTCTTTTGGTAAAGGTGGAATCTGGCTTTTCTTAGTTTTTCTTCCGAATAAAAGCGATGACTTCGCAAGTATTTCTTAGTTTATGGGAGACGGTGGGGAGACAGATGGCCAAAATAACAAATTTGGCTCACTCTAACAACCACCATATTAAGTTTTAAATTACAGTAGTACATATGATATTTTTACCTGTGGTCACTGTGTATAAGTGGGATCGTCTTTTTTGGACGCAATTATGGAAAATGGCGGATGAAAATATTTGATTGTTAGTACGTTGGAAACCACTCAATCTCAATCTTGGTGTCAAATTATATGTTTCTGGGACCAAGGAATTCAAAAAACTTATTAGTTTATTCATACATACAACCCATCTCACATTTTTCAAAGTGGGGATCAATATAGGGCACTAAATGAACTTTATTTAATTATTTTTAAACTATCACAATCTTCCGATATTCAACAAACATAATGATATTTTTTGTCACTCAAACGTGAAAAACACAATTAGAAGACCTCGCTTCCCTTTGCGATAGAATATAATTTCAAGAGTTACACTGTTTTATCCTCATTATCCTGGTTTTAATATGTGTTCTTACACTGCTCAAGAGAACACACACACACTTTGAGGCACGGTAGCTTGTTAAATGTAAGCAAACAATTAGATCGAGCACAACCTGTAGTGCATCCGCACGAGCTGCTTGTCTGTGGGTGGAAATGAATATTTTGCTATCAATTATGGTTTTATTTCACCAATGTCATCGTACAACCCGTTGTCAATTAAATCAGGCAACAATAGCTGAGCCTCCACTGCTTTTTTCCACACAAATGCTTAGTAATATGCACGTTGGATATGTAGCTTCAATCAAGCTTCAATGTAGGACGAAGCATTTGTGGTGATTTTTTCCCAAACTGTAATTCCCGAAGTTCGTACTTGATTTTGAAGTTTCTTAATTATGTAGAAAGGTCGGGTGAATGCTAAAAAAATCTTCAGTCGATTTGATTGCACTATCCGATAATGTTCCAATACCAGTTTCTGCAAGGAATTTCAGATAAACGTCACGTCTTCTTGCCAATGCCTTTTGGCTGACTGGTTGTGTCACATCCAGTTATCGAGTGAAAACGAATAATATGTTCTTGCAAATGTTAAAATTGTTAAAGAAAACGTCAAAATTAATGGTGAGAAATTCTAAACTGTATTCTTACGTAGTTAGAGATTAAATAATGGATATTGTTATTGTACACAATTTTAATGGTAGGGGTGTGGAGAGGTGTTTATGAAAAAGCAGAGATGTTTTATGGAAGCTGCACAAACAAAATTAAAAGTGACACTTATGACAATACTTTTTCATACAAATTAGTTTTGAAATGTATACTTTTTAAACTGTGTTTTTGCAGGCACAAGCTAAGGCTTCTTTGTACAACACATTGTCTAATTTTTGGCAAATATATTACTATTACTATATGCGCCGGTATGCCTGAAAATATTGTATACACAGGAACGAATACTTTCTGTGATGATGTTCCTCTGGACATCCACATTTTGTCTACGTGAACGTTCACTAACATAACTAACACACCTGTATCTTTGCAATGCACAACAATCCGACTGTATGCATTATTAGTATCTTTTGCGTGAAGCAAAATCCTCGTATCTCCTTTCTTTCTCGCAAACAGTGAAACTGAGAGAAATTCAGATGTGAAAGTAGCCTTATCACACTGTTCATAACTACCTGCTGTCCCCCTGAATTTCTCAAAGGATACATGCATCAACTGATTTGAGAGGAAGTGAGCTTTTTTATTCTTAAGAAGATTAATATATCCAGTCTAATTATGTGGCAAGAAACATTTCTATCTTGTATGTTACGTCTTAAAAGGAAGGTACTCTTGCGTTGCGTTTGGCTCTAGTTGCTGATTTAATAGATTCCTTTTTTCTAGCTCGCAAGGACAACATCAATTCTCGTAGTGTGTTCAGAGAAATTCTGCAACTTCACAAATGAGTCCTCTAGATCTCTAAAAGTTGTGGCTTTACCTGGATTTCAGAGTGCTTGTATTACGCCCATAGAATCAATGATGAGGTTCCACAGGAATGATATCTACACCATTGTCCCCTATCAACATTGTACCGAGCATGGCTTTATTTGTTGGAAAACGAAGACATCCATCATATTTTGTTGTTAGTCACAGTGGGATATCATGAAATTCGTATTGAGGTAACTATTTTATATCATTATTTTGGCCACAGATTGCTGTATGTATAAATAAATGTAAGATTTTTTTTTAATTCCTTGACCCTAAAAACATATAATTTGACACCAAGATCAAGTTTTTAGGTTGAGCGGTTTCCAAAGTACGAACAATTAAATATTTGCATCCGCCATTTTCCAAAATGGCATCCAGAAAAGAGGGTTTCACTCATACACAATAACCACCAATCAAAATATCGTCTGTACTACTGTAATATAAAATTTAGCATGGTGGTTGCTGGTTAGCTTTCAGGTGATACAACTTTATAATTTTACATGTTTTACTAAATGCGCCTCCCACTAAGAGTTAATGATACGATGTACCTAGATCAAGGCTGTAAGGATGTGTTGTAACTTAAAAAATCAGCAGCTGTTGATTTATTCCTGAAATTTGTGAGCATTGTGAACTATGCAATTATCATCCAGAAATAAAGTTTTCTTGGCAAAATTATAGAGCAACTCGTGTCGTACAGCAAGCTTCACTTTTTAAGATTTTAATTATTTTTCTGTGTATATTCGAGATAATTATAGATCGCTTTTGCATATAAATGGTTAAAAGATGGCTCCCATTACAACATTGTCGTTATCAGCTTCCCTGTATATGCTTGCGTGTTTTGCTTTTTTGGGTGGTAGATATCCATTGCGTCAATTGCATTGATTCTTGCAGTGTTCGGGGATTCCATTTGAATATCCATGTTTTATCAGCCGTTACAACTTTATAGAAACGACGTTAGTCACGAGCTACAGTTTTCTTCGCAAATGTTTTGTCTGTACAACTTTCGTTCAGGAGTCAGAATTCTCGCAATCAAGCGAAGTGACAATATATTCGTCCCTAAATCATTCGGCAAAATTGTTAACCCAGATGCTTTCTAGATCACTATTTTAGAGGAGATAATCGAAATTTTGATTCGTCGTTCCTGTAGCACCATTTCTTTTATTTCCTTGCTATTGTCCTCGGTCCTTGCTTCTACAATTTGTCCACTTTTCGGATCATACTATATCGATTTTCTGTCCAGTTTGAACCGGTCTGCCCTGAATTTTATTTTAAAATGCGATCGATCAAATTTACCATATCCAGCAGTCATGTGTCACGTGTATAATTTTTGGCTGATTTCCTTCTTACTATACCAAATACTATCAATCCTGACCAGATAATTCTAAGGTCAAGGGTTGAACACACTTAGAGGCACCCTAGAGACGAACTCTAGGAGTAGGTAGATTGAGGCCCCTTAATCGAGTTACAACAACTCAACCTATCCTCATCTATCGCTTTAAGAATTGAGCAGATTGAAGCTTTCAGACTTTATTCCCTTTCATTTTCTCTTAACCTCTTAAAAATGGTTCCAAAATAGAATATATATATTTAAATTGCACACGTCGCTACAAGCTAAACCTATTTTAAATACATTTAGACGGTCCCCTTACCGATTAACGCTTTAAAAATGCCCAAAGTAATGATTCTATGTCAGTGTACGAGATGGCCATATAACGTAAGCGACCTTATGGGAACCTGGATGGAGCATGTAGCTGCCCTCTGCGGTCACTCCCACTAAGATAAATAAGTTCAATATTTAAATAACAAAGCTATGGTAACCAAATTTGAGACCTAGTTGTACGTTATAAAAGGTAACCTATACATCAAAATTTAAATCTTTACGTTACGAGAAAAAAAGTTGTAAGCATTTAATTTTCTTTTAATCTTTGGTGCCAGATCATTTCTATGAAAATTCACAACCACAAAGCACTTTTTTCGTCCAGACTTTTTGATATTAACTAACGAAAAGTCTGGACGCTGCAAGTGCGTTATGGTAGTGAATTTTCATAGAAATGGTGTGGCACCAAACATTTTTTGATTACATGCTTATAACCTTTTTTTTGTAACATAGAGACCTACATTTTAGTGTGTAGTTTACTTTTCATAATGAAAACCTACGCACCAAATTTGGCTTGGAAAGAAAAGTGTTCTGCAAACCCTTAAGTTTCAGATTCAACCGTCATTGCAATAAGCAATAAAATTTAAAACTGTGTGGAATGAAGTAGCATAACCATCTCGTTCCTTCGAAATCTGGATTCGCCGGCAGTAAAGGTAACTTCAAAGTTGTAAATGGAATAATAGGATTTATATACCTGCAATCAATAGCACATACACTTCTGCATTTAAAGGATGACACGTCTCTTAAAAAATAAACGTTTTCAAGTTATCCATGAATATATTTCGTTGTCTCGTGTTTATTGTTTTACATGCAATTATTTGATAACCATCAAACATAGAAATCAAAATTTTTTATGGAACGCCTTACACAATAATTGACATTAAGTTACTTGTAATGTCAGGATATTTTATATTTTACTGTGCATAAAATTTATTAGTTTTAGCTGTAGACCTTTAGAGTCTTGTAATATTAAACAAAGTGTAAATCCTTTTGCAGCAGATATAGCTTATAATTGTGAATATAACGTGAGTAAAACAAATAATGTTTTTAAATGCTGTATGTTTCAAACGCACAGGTATATAAATTAAGTGATATTTTGCGTGACAAATTGTCCCACATTTAATTTATATTTATACACCTGTTGTTGATATGTCTGACTTATTAACAAGGAAGCCTTCAATGTGACGTATGTTAAAAGCTTTATCTTTATTATGGTCACTTGTCCAAAATAACTGCTGCCTAAAATAGCTTATTAAATTATGCATATTGGTGCGAGCATAATGTACTTTAAGTTTGTTTGCACCGCGGGTTAACTAACATTTTATTTTTAGCCAGGGTGTTCACATTTCAGAACGAAATTATTTATCATAGTGGCAGTCTGTCACCTTTGTCATTACCGCCATGACTTTTTGTCTGTAGTAATTTTGCAAAGCTTCACTTTTTCGAACACCCAGTATAGTAATTAATTTTCTAAACAATTAACAATTAAACCTAAATAGTTGGAAAAATTCTTAATTTAACAAACATTTAGTAGAATTGCTTTGATAATATCTAGATGTCTCTGCTAAACAACTCCTGCCGCATTAATAACTCGTGAAATAAAATGTGTATCGAAACATCCCTAAATTTTTTGTAACATAGAAAAGATTTCCTACATATTATACCGCACAGAAGTACGCATTTAAATCGAGATGTTTATGATCCATACCGAAATATAAAGGGCTAGTATGAACGCTACAGTAAGAATACACTGCGATGTAGATTGCGGAAAATTTGTAAAATATTTGAAAACCAGCATATTTGGATGTGAAAATTTCTATATCCAGCGACATGCGAAACAAACATAGTTTGGCGCCGTGAACTAACCGTCTTTTTCACTTAACGAGGAAAGCTGTGGACAAATGGTTGCTCGAATAACAAGCACGTGTGGCATCTGGGCCAATCAGAGTCGAGACGGGTTCTACATTCTTGCTGACGCTGAGGTCTAGCAGGCCACCCGTTTCGCAAAATCTTCCTTTTCCAGTCTCTAAAGATCTGTCCACTGCCTGTCATTCAACAGGTGTTTTTTGTAAAGGCTGCCCACAACAGCTTGCACGTATGTCTGTTCCAAGCAGACTTTTAAAGATTTTTTTATTTTTAGTTTCGCGGCTTCCATCAAAAAGATTTAATTGTGTGTCTTAATGACTTTCACTGAGCATCCTATTTGACTATAGCTTTACAAATGATTAGTGCATAAATATAATGTAAATAAAAATTTACAGCTTTTGTTATTAACTATGCTATATACATTGTGCTTACAAGTATTAACATCTTAATAACAAAAATAGGCCACTAACCTTTTGGTTTCTATATTAAAATAGATGTAATCTAGCCTGCACATATTAATTTTTCGGCCGTACAATTTTTATCTTGCACATTCCACAAATTGGGTCAAGTCAGGTCAGGTCTTCCTCTCAGTGACATTCAGTGCGCATCTTTTTTCTCTGACTTCTAGCACAGTTTATTGTTATTTCTGCGTTGGTCATTAGTTTCCTTATGTTTACATTTCATAAACCTCTATTTTCTTTAGCTTCTGCTTACCCAAAGTCTAGCTGTCCGTCTTATATATTACAACATTCTGTACATATGACCTACTAAATCTCTACCTCAGATACAGTTAAAATGTAGTAGTAATAAGAGTTTTTTTGTGTATCGAAAGCTTTTGCTGCAATTTCAATGCTTATTCTTAGTTATTTGCTACACGTTCCATAATCTGTACAAATACGTATATGATAGGGACTATCTAAACATTTGAACTTGTTCATGTTTATGGCAGTTTAGCTTTATTTTCCTCGGATCGCGTTTACGCGTGTCCTTAAGGATATCAAACTACAAATTGTAAAACCACTATAGAGTACGCCATGGCCACTGCTAAGGAAATATGTGAAAAGAGACCTAACTAAGTATTCAAAAATATGTGAAAATAGACGTAAGTTGTTTTTTAATATTTATTAACTCTGCTTCTCAAATTGCTTAAATTAATGTTAGTTATTAATATTTATGTTTACGAGTTGGAGTTACTTACTTACACAATTGCACAAAGTTTCTCCAGGAAAAGTATTTAATGATATACCTACATCTCATTCAAATAATAAATATAAAAATACTTGAATAACATAGAAATGTAGGATATTGTAGCCGTCCCTGAGTATATCTCGAAATATTTGACCTAATTCGGATTATAATTGTAGCTAAACCGGTTAAGCCCCTCCATTTCTAGGTTTTTGTCGGTTCAGTATAGATTTCTGTGGCCAATGAACGTAAAGTTACAACCCAACCAAACCCAACCCAACCCAACCCAACCCAACACACACATACATACACACACGCACACGTACACGTACACGCGCACGCGGACGCGCACGCGCGTCTCACACACACACACACAGTATTTCGATCGCGGTAGACGCGTTTTAGTGCCGGGTGTTTGATGTAGTGAAAAAAGTGGTAAAGGAAGTGATTAGAACTGTATATTTTGGACAGTCATATTTGGACCTCTCTGTCTAAAGTTGTAAGTGAATCTGACATATTTTGATAACAATTCTGCAGAGATATTGAGGATATTATTGTGTCAGCTGCGGCTGGCATAAATTGCCTACGTGAGAATTAAGTATATTATTAATATAGTATCTTATCTTACTGGTCAATTACTATCTGCATATATCTCCACAGCAGGAATGGAATTCACATTAAAGTTCCAATTTGTCGATTTAGTTAAATATTAAGTCGATATGAATGAAGGAAATATCACTGAAACAAACGAAGCAGTTTCTGACTACAGGGGCTGCTCAAAAAGTATAAACGAAAGTAACAGTCAAGAAATTTCGAACAATATGGCAATGAAAGCTGCGAACACAACTAAACCGATGTCTTTCTCCAACATAGTGAAGGCATCCGCTTTCCCAAAAAAAAGACCAGGCTATCATATACCCAGTCATAGATGGACTCCAGGTTAAAGATTATGTCATAGCAACTGGCGACAAACTTGGTCCTCAAAATATTCTTTATGCTTCAAGAATGTCAAACAATCGTGTGTGCATTTACCTAACCAGCAAACAGTTAGTCGAAAACTTTGTAGACACCGAAGGCGGTGTAAATATAAAAGATATGTATGTGCCTGCTAGAAGATTAATAATGCCAGCAAATCGTATAATCATATCAAACGTACCACCATGTATTCCACATCACATAATAGAAGAAGCTATTAAGGATATAAATCTAAAGATAGTCTCTCCAATCTCCTCCATAGGAGCTGGAATAGGGTTAGACAGATATAAACACGTTTTGAGCTTTCGTAGGCAGGTCTACATTGCAACTGACAGTCAGGAAAGTATGCCGTCGTCTCTTCTCATCAATTACGAAGATGAGGAATATCGTATATTTTTGTCTAATGATAGCATGAGATGTTATAAATGCAAACAACTGGGTCACATAGCTGAGAAATGCAGAGTACCAGACGAAGACGTACAAAATATTATACCAAATGAAGAATCAATAGAAAATAATAAAGGGCCACATGCTAACACAGAAACAACAGCATCATCATCAAAACAAGTAGAAGAAAGAATGGAAGAGACCCCGACTATACAGGCAGAAAAGGAACAAGAAAGAAATATACCAGAAAACTTTAGGGCGCCTGAAAGCACTAGTTCGAAGAAAAGGAAAAAGAGAATTAAACTAGATGTGAATAATGATGAATATGAAGGTTTGGAAAAATTTTGGGACACGAATAAAAACCAAATACTTGACTATATCAATTTCACTGAATTTCTTAAAAATGTAAAAGGAAACGATAATCCACTAGAAGTAGCACAAAAATACACAACAGAAATCCCTGAGTTGATTGAACTTATTAAAAATGTAACACCCTACTTACCTTTGCGAGCAACTAAAGAAAGGTGCAAAAGATTGCTATCATCACTAAATAAAGCATACAGGAGTAGCGAATACAAACTTGACCCTTCACAAAACTCCTCTTTAAGGTCCTCGCAGTCCTCTCTAAATAGATCTTCATCAGAAGAAAGTCTGAGTAGTGTCACCCTCTCTCAAACAAACTAATCATAAACAAAATAAAAAAATCTGTAATGGATAAGCATAGCGGAATAAAAATCACCACATTGAATGTTAAAAGCATCCGAAGTCAATTCAAATGGTTAAATTTGGAACAATTTATATCAAATAATCAACCAGATATCTTAATTCTACAGGAAACAAATATTGATGCAATCCCTGAAAACCTTATATGCTTGCAGTAAAATTTTTTAGTAAATGCTCATTCATCTGAATACTCAGGAACTCTAGTAGCAGTAAGGAAAAGTAACAACATTAAAATTTTACAGCATGACGTACTATACCCATCTTATTTACGAGAAATAAGTTTAGTAATAGGAAAAGAAAAATGGAAGATATTTGCAGTATATATACCCAGAGATACGGACGTTGCTGGCGAAGTAGTTTCTGCCCTGGAGGTAAGATTAAATAACTGTGACTTTAAAGCCATTAACGCGGTAGTTGCCGGAGATTTTAATTCAACAACTGATCCCTCTTTAGACAGACACCTTTCTACAGAGAGACATATATCCATATCCAGATCAGTGGCAAACATTATCCAAAGATCCAATTTGCACGACTGCTGGCGCTTCTTTCACAAGGAAAAAGGAGGTTATACTTATATTTCACAAAATGTACCCCATTCTGCTTCACGAATTGACAGGATCTATTGTAGTGAGAACGTGTTGTCTAAACTTGAAAAAGCCCACTTAGATGTGTCTTTCTCAGACCATCTCGCATTATCCGTTGTCTTCAGATCTAATCAAAAACAAATAAATATACCGCCATATTGGAAATTTGACAACTTCCTTCTTGAAGACAAACAATACATCGAATGTATGAAAGAATACATAGTTTTTGAAACACAAAAAAGACCATCAAATACAAACCTAAGAGAATGGTGGGAACGTTTTAAAAGAAAAGTCAAAGATATTACTATTTTGTTTGTAAGGCAAAAAAGACAAATAAGAAAAATGGAGTGGAAATGTTTTCAGTCTCAATTGGATCAAACAATAAAATATCCAATAGCATCAGCCGACTATGCAAATGAAGTGTTTAGAATCCAGCATGATACCAAAGATGCTTATAAAAGATCAAGCGAAAGAAGTCTCATAAAATCCAGATGTGAGAGTCTTTTAAATAAGGACCGCCCAACAATCGACAAAAGTACTCATGCTAGCGCATTTAAGCCATTGAGTGCCCTATACATAGATGGACATATAGAAACAGATAATTTGAAATTATGTTCTAAATTAGTCAGCCACTTTTCAAAAAAGTACGCCAAAGAGAAGGAAAGCAAAATTATACAAAACAGCCAAGTGTACAAAAATCTAAAAAAAACTATGTGACAGCGAAAGAGAAAGTTTGGAAGGAGCACTCAGTTTACAAGAACTAACTAATGCTCTCAAGTCTTTAAGCAAAGGTAAATCTCCAGGAATAGATGGACTTACAACTGATTTCTATGTTTGCTTTTGGGATGATTTGAAAAATACATTTGCGGATGTAGTTAATGAAGTAGTTGAAACACAAGAGCTTCCTTCGTCAGCATCAAAAACGATCCTTACCTTACTACCCAAGAAAGGAAATCTATTGGAACTAGAAAACTGGCGCCCAGTATCAATTTCAACAACCGATTATAAAATAATAGCAAAAGCGCTTTCGTCTAGAATGTCATCTGTCTTAGGTAGTATCATTGATGCAGACCAAAGTTATTCTGTACCGTTTCGGACTATATTTGATAGCTTACATCTTCACAGAGACGTGATTCAGTACGCAAGTCAGGAAAATGTCTCACTTGCCATTTTGAATCTGGACCAAAAATCAGCCTTTGATAAGGTTAGTCACAGTTACTTATTTCATGTTATGAAAATGATGAATTTTGGTGATTTCTTTATAAATGCTGTAAAAACATTGTATAGAAACGCCAGCAGCCATATAAAAGTAGGTAATAATCTTACAAAACAAATTCCTATTAAACAAGGGATACGCCAGGGATGTCCGATGTCTGGACCTCTATACACTATATCCATCGAACCTTTTCTTTTTCTTTGTAGAAGACAAATGGATGGTTTACTTCTCCCTACAAAGAAGGTCGCTTTAGTGATCTCTGCATACGCTGACGATATATCTATTTTCATAACAGCAAACAAAGATTTCCAAATATTCAAGAATCTATACCATGATTATTCAAAGCAATCTGGTGCTGAGCTGAATGAAAACAAGTCTAGAGGATATTGGGTTGGAGGGTGGAAAAATAGAACAGATAGACCTTTAGATATTTCTTGGACCACAGAAGGTATAAATGTGCTTGGAATAAGGTTTTCTGACAACATGTCGGATGATGCGAATTATGCTTATTCAAAAATATTGCAGAAAGTAGATTCATCGCTCCAGAAATGGTCAACAAAGAGAGCATCACTCTCCCTGAAAGGGAGAAAAATAGTCGTGAACCAGTATATAGCACCAAAGCTATGGCATGTGATGCAATTTCTACCTATTACAAGCCAACAAATTGGTCACATTCAGAAAAAATTCGTGGATTTTATGTGGACGGGAAAACATTGGTTTACTGAAAGAGACCTTTATCTCCCAATTAAATCTGGTGGTATGGGGTTGGTACATATAGATTCAAAAATTAAGACGTTTCGACTGCACTTCCTCAATCGATTTATAGAACATACTTTAGGTAACCCCAAATGGAAAGCTTTTATGGAGTACTTCATTAGAAAGTCTAATACACTGGGTGTATCCTGGCAGTATTTTTTCTTAGAAGTAAGCAGTACACGATATCAGTCTCCCAGTTCATTTTATCGATGAAGGAAGCCTGTGATCTGAAGAATATTTATATACCCGATTTTCCGAAGACAATTGAGGACCTGAAAGATATACCCACGGTCAATTCTAGGTTATTCATCCGTTTTGTGCCGCCATTATTCAGTTCTAAATGGTGTGAGAAAGGAATTACTAATCTTTCACATCTAATCCAAGATAACCAATGGATTTCTGCGCAAAAATTATCCACCATTTTAGGTTGTATACATCCATCACGTATAAAAGAAGAAATTATGGGACATTTTTGCAGAATAAAAAAGCACTTTCAAATAGGCGGTATGTCATCAGGTACCAACCATTCGTTCAGCCTGCATTTCAAGGATGAATCTGGTTATGAAAGAAACATCTCAAAACAATCAAGAAAATATTTACAGAAGCTATTTACAATGAAAACATTTAAAATGGACTCAAACGAAATAATGCAGTGTGAATGGACAGATGGGATAATTAACTGGTCAACGTATTTCAATAAACTTACACCAGGTCACGTATCAGAGATATCATGGCGCTTCGCAAAAAACCGCCTGGCAGACGCCATATTCTTAAACAGAGCAGGAATTAGAAACACCGACTCATGTCCATTCTGTACGAATGTCCAAGGAACTTCATGGCATTTGTTGATGGTATGCCCAGAAAGTTTAGAATTATGGCAGTTTGTAAAAGTAATTTTGAAAAAAATTCTCCTACGCAATACTATAAGAAATGAAGAAATAGTCTGTGGTTTTGTGGAATCTACTGAAAAACAAGAACTCGCAAACTTTATGGTAAACCTAGCCAAATCAACAATATACAGCAACCTGATCAATTTCTTCAAGAACCAGATAAAACATGCATTTAAAGAAACCTACATAAAGAAGCTAAAGGCCCACATTTTTAACGAATATGCATGGTTTATGGGGAAAAACCGCCTAGTTTCGTTTCAAAATAGATGGTGTATTGGTGAAATAATTTGCAAACTCGACAACCAAGGACTTAATTTTTTAGAAACCCTGAGCCTGTAATTTTTCAAAGAACTTTGTAAAGACTCTAGTTAATGATACTTACATGTGGTGTATATATGTGTGTCTATATGTAGTCATTATGTGCGTTTGTATCTTGCACCAGGCTTATAGTTAAGAAAAAATTTCAAAATTGCATTTTATGGACCATGACATTGTATGTGATATGTGTGTATATATATATATATATATATATATATATATATATATATATATATATATATATATATATATATATATATATATATGTGTATATATGTATGTATATTTAGTGATATGGATTTTGATGTAGAACTTATGGATTTAATAAATAATAATAATAATAATAATAATAATAATAATAATAATAATAATAATAACACACACACGCACACGCGCGCACACGCGCGCACACGCATACGCACACGCCCACGCATACAGGCAAACTATTTAACTCAAGATGGTGTTCTCTAGGGTTTAGAATCGTTGGTGATTTTTTCAAAACAACTAGTGGTTAAGAGGTATCGAGTTAAAACAACTGATTTCACGATATTCAACAAACACTATGACAGAACTAGTAAACCATTATAATATAATTGTGGATTACTTTACTTTAAATTTTCAAGATTCTGCTCCGGTTTCCAATCACTATAACCCAATGACGATTTTGTTGAAATCCTATGACAAAACAATCGAGCTGGAAAATAATAAAAAGAATCTTGTTCAGAAAACTCTCACGTCAATATTTTTTAATGGAAAAACTACAACACAGTGCAGCTGGAATGGTGGAGTAGAATGGAGGTCTTATTTTGCTAGACCAACCTTGTGACATGAGGCCGTGATAGCCTGGCGTTTTGCAAAGAGTGGACTTGCAGATCTAGTCTATCTCAAACATACCGGTATAAGAGACACAGATCAATGTCCATGGTTCCCGGAGAGAGGTGATGCCTGGCACATGATTCTCACATGCGAAAAAACAAAAAGCATATGGGAACTAGTAAGACAATTGGTCAAAAAACTCTTACATCACCAACACATGTCAACTGAAGTCATCTACAGAGGCTACGGTCGGAATACCCCGGAAGCTGTGGTTCGCCATTGCCTTCCGAGGTCATTCAATAAGACACACTGTGTCAAGGTAATCACCCATTTAAGTACTGACCGTGCCCGACGTTCCTCAACTTTGCCGAATTTTCACACAAATATTTGTAATAATTCTTCCTATAAAATTCTTTTAACTTGAGAAAATGTTTTTTAAGATATTATGTATTCCCGGTCTTACAAACACCCACAGTAAATGTAATAATGTTTGCGTTTTCCTAAAAGCAGAGTGGCACATTGGGGTAAGCTCCAATCTCGTATACTTGTTAAGAGCTTTTCATAAAAACTTGCCCTTGTATGTATATATCTGTTTGTGTTATTTTGTGCGTTAGTTATAAGTAGTCCTACTATAAGCTTTGTTGAGTTACTCTGCCGCTGATATATTATTGGTTATTTAAGTGTGTGTGTGTGTGTGTGTGTTTGTGTGTGCGTTTGCGTGTGTTATTATTATTATTATTATTTATTAAAACTGTCATGTAATAAATACAAGTCATAGTAGGGTTGAATGTGAGTGGTCCATACCGGACCTTCCACCGCGACCAACGGTCTATTGTGGCTAAGTCATGGTAACATTAATAATAAATAACTTATATCTACTTCAAATACAAATACGTACAATATTCACATACACAATATTTGCACATAATTATATACAATATATGTAATTGGAACTGACAATGTTTGATCAAGAAAAAAGAGGAGGTTACACTCCAAATACAGTCAGTTATTGTCTTTTAAATAGTTACACATTTAAAATCTGTGAAAAAATTAGGTATTTTTCTTCAATCTTACACAGCACTGTTTTTGGACACCATACGTCTTCAAAATGGGAGAGGTTTCCGTTACCAAGATGCCAACTGTACTCTTTGTGAATTCTTGATTTGAGTCTTGCGAGGTAGGAATATTTATAATTTACTGACATTCGTTCGCCCTTGTGTGAGATATGAAGGAGTTATAGGTTGTACTTTTTACCAATGTAAGAAGGTAATTGGATAAATTGGGAGTATATTTTCCAATCAAGCTTCCTTCAGAAAACAGCAACACTCAGACTGAGTTGGGGTATTTTTATATAAGAATAAAAACTGACCTAACCTTAAAAGTGGGTTTTGGGGGTCTTTATTTACGCCAATTTTAAAACAATTTAAAAATAGCAAAGTCGACATCTTGTCAGAAAAATTTGTTTTTAATCAAAAATTCACTAAAATAACAACTATACTGAGACAGCAGCATTATGTTGAAGCAAGTTTGATGTTCTTTGCTTTGCATAGGGGGGAAAGTGTAGACATAGTGCTTTGCTCCCGCGATCACATTACTATAATATATATATATATATATATATATATATATATATATATATATATATATATATGTATATATATATATATATATATATATATATATATATATATATATATATATATATATATATATATATATATATATATATATATGTATATATATATATATATATATATATATATATATATATATATATATATATATATATAGTAGATACATATAAATACTGCTCACGGCTAACTAAAAAGATCTTGTTTAGTATAAGGTTACATTGATTGCAACATAGGAGTAAAATTCCAGCAAACTTAACCTTAAACTTTTTGAGATATGCATTTTTCTCAGAAAAAGACCTATAGTTCTCGATAGAAAAGTTCGTTTAAACTGGATACACAACTTGTACTACAGAATGAGAGTAAACATTTTGTCCCGAAAATAGGAATTCTAATCAAATCCACATCTTCGGGCAACACATTATAACATCACTATCGATACTTATCTTTAAGCAGAAGATGCTTATTGGAAGACAGTGCGAGGACAAATCTATATAAATAAAACTCTGGACGCAGCAAGTGCGTTATGGTAGTGAATTTTTATTAAATGCTTAAAATTTGAATAACTCAGTTTTCTATAAACTTAGAAACTTTAATTTTGGTATGTCGTAAGGTCATTCCTAGGGAAAGATATCCACCAAATTTAATTAAAATAACTTTGTAATTCTTAGGGAAAAAAATTTCGAAAGAAAATTTAAAAATTGAATAACTCAATTTTATATAAACTGAGAAAGTTTAAGTTTAGTACCTAGTAAGGTCTCTGCCAAGGCAAGATATATAGTAAATTTCAATAAAACACCTTTGTTATTTTCGGAGAAAATTTTTTTTTTGTTGAAAACTCAAATTCTTTCCGGAAAAACCCGTCAGATTTTCCTGGCTAACGAACTCATCTAAGCTATTAATAAAAGAAAGGCACTTGCCGAGTTTCATTGAAATCGGTTAATTATTTTTTGAGTTATCAGACGGATACACACACACACATATATATATATATATATATATATATATATATATATATATATATATATATATATATATATATATATATATATATATATATATATATATATATATATATATATATATATATAAACATATAAAAAGTCTCACCATCGATATCTCTCTATTAGTGAATTTTTTAAAATAAAAATTCACTAAAAATTAAATGATGTTCGTTGGTAAGCGCATATTTTTAAAATTTTCGTAATGGTCCTAAGGTTTTTAGGAAAAGAAAAATTCGCTAGGTGCCGGAAAATTTGAAATTTCGGGAAAAACTGAAAGCGCTTTTTCCTGCGATTTATTTCGCTACCTGCGCAAATTTCGTTTGATATATTCAAATTTCAACAGGAGAACGTCTGTCGGGTCAGCTGGTAGTACATATATCACGCTATACCGACTTTATCGAAATCTCAGGCAGTAATCTATAAAAAAATTTCGAAACGCATCAAGTGCGTTATGGTAGCGAATTTTCATTAAATGCTTCAAATTTGTATAAACCCAGGAAGTTGAAATTTCATATGTAGTAAGGTACTTACGAAGCCAACATACCGGCCAAACATTATTAAAATAACGATGTTATTTTTTGAGATACAGTTTTTTTTCTACAATTTTTTTTGTTAGAAAAACTGGTGCAATAAGTTTAACTAACCAACTTGCCCAAGCTATTAATGAAAGAATCATTCTTGCCGATCGAAATCGGTTTATAGCTTCTTGAGTTATCGTGTATATATATATATATATATATATATATATATATATATATATATATATATATATATATATATATATATATATATATATATATATATATATATATATATATATATATATATATATATATATATATATATATATATATATATATATATATATATATATATATTGAAAGCATTTTCGCAAAGTTTCACCATCTATACTTGTGTGTTAGCGAATTTTTTAAAACAAAAATTCCCTAATAAAACCATAAAAGCTGACTCCTGCAAATCAGGCATCCAAAATGTTTCAGCCGTAAAAATTTTAAATCCAATTTGATAAAAAATGTGCTGACTCTGCATTAAATTAAACCTATTGCGTATAAGCTTTGAAAGATCAAACTAAGATCCAAGGAATTTTGAAATGCTATCAAAATTCAAAAACGTATTATCCATTGAAACAACATGCAGGTGCTGAACCGTGTAAAATGCACTTTTAATATAATGTATTTTATTTCTAACATGGATCTAGCACAATACTTTTATATATGTTGAATAGATAAGTTGAGTACTTCCATATTGAATGCAAATATTATTATAGTTTATCTAAACCAGAAGTAATTGATAATGAGTAGCGAGCAGATAGTGATGAAAAAATCATTCCTGTTAAATACCAGTAAGTTTCACAGTTAATATTAGACATACTGCTAAATGTTTAGAGGGAGATACATAATATTGAGATCTTTTTAATTTTCTCTTAGATTCATTGAGATAAAGAAAAAATAAAAAGCATGTTAAAACATGTGGTTACATTTTAAAGCCAAGTAATCCAGTATTCCACTAAAGAAAACTTGAACTGTATTATGCAGACGCTGAAAGAAAGAATAGAATTTCAAACGGAAATGCTTGCTCTAAATCTCTGTGTGCAAGAGCGCATACAACAAAATTGAAAAATACAAATAGTTATATCATTTTAGACAGTAAGGCAGTACTAAAATCTCTGAAATATTTTAAAACCGAGTCTAAAGTGACCTGGTACTGTAATATATCCTTCCTTCAATGTGGGTACCAGGGTTTTACAATGATAAAGGAAATGAGAAAGTAGGTAGTCGTGCGAAATGATCCTCAACAACACCATTTTACTGTCCAATGCCCTATTGTGGCTTAACTAATAGCCATGTAAGTATCTAACTTGATATTTGGGGGTAAAACTAAATACCCTCATACTGGAGAAAAACGCCAGGCCAAGGCTAAAAAAAAACGGAGCATCACCATATGAACAGACAAGTCGAGCTGCTTCTTGAATTAAACAGAAACAAGTTGAGAATTATCACAGGTCTTTTCACGGGACAATTCTCAGTAAGGTATCGCCTTATGAAGATGAGTAAGGTGGATAGTGAAAACTGCAGGTATTGGACTAAAGTAGCGTCAACAACAAAACATTTGATATGCGACGGCATGGCACAATTATGAGTTGGTGAAAATTGACATTATTTCGTTAAAACTTGAGTTACATAACGTTTTAGGGTTTGTTTATTAGAAAACCTTCAATTTCATCAAAGATCTGGTATTCTGTGCTGAAATTCAATTAGTGGTTGAATGTGTCGGGGTAGAATATCGGTGATAAAAATTTCGACTTTTTTGGCTAAAACGGCGTAGAAAGTCTCAAAACATATAGCACACTTGATTCTGGAACAAAAATAGATTTGTCTGTCGGTCTATCAGTCGGTTGGCCTGTTGGTATGTCGGCCTGTACGTCTGTTTGTTAGTAGCTGCAATAACTTTCGAACAAATTGACATATCATCTTAAAATTTGGTTTCCAGTTAGCACTCGACAAAGGAACGCTTCGGATTGTTTTTGGGTAAGGTTGCTTCAGGGGGCATGGGAAAAACGAGATGTGATTTGGTGAAAATTATTTTTTTTTTCGTTAAAACTCGAGTAATATAACGTTTCACAAGTTTATGGTCACAGAAATACGAATATTTTCTTTGTGGTCAAGTCATGAACCCTAAATTTATTTAATGAAAATGTCTTTGTGGAGAAAGTAGATTCTCACAGCTACGTGGAAGTTTTGTTTGAATTTGCGGCACTATTTTATACTGCTGTGACTAACTACTAGCTTCGTTTTACGTATTTCTTAGTTTGCATTTAACTTCTTGTTTAAAGTAAGGGTTTTGATGTAAATTTGGCACCGACTTAAGAAAATGCTAATATTTGTTTGTTTAAAATATGTTAAAATATTTTTCTCAATGATTTTGACAACTATGATCGTGAGCAGATAATTATACAACTTGATACGGAACGATAATATTTATTTGAATTAATGTTCAAACAAAATAAATTTGTTTTTCTCTGCCTGGGGCGCAAAGCTACATCGGAATAGACGGATCATGACTTTTGTTTGGCATATTTCATAATGTTGTCAGTCTCGTCATTTTCACGCTCTCTTTAAATATTGCATACAATGCAAATCATTCTAAAGTTACAGAATTTTGGGTTAACCTTTTATTGTGACTTAAAGGAAATTTGAACCAGAATACTTTAAAAGGCTTCCGAGCAAATATAATCGTCCCCTTTTCTCCACAATATAACGTTTTGACGTATTGTGTACACACCATTAATTTATAGGCTTTATGCAGCTGTCCAGGCAAGAATACAAACGAGGTTAGCTGGTCAGTGTGTTACGTGTTGGTAACGATGACATTTTGATAAACTAAAATAAATATAAATGTTTATCATCTGGCAGTTTGGTCAATTAATTAGTAGGTTTTATTTCGCAAATTTAGTAGGACGCTTGGATGAGTTTCAATGCTTTTAACCGAAATTGCAATAACACATTTTATCACGTGATCACGTCTTATAAAACTGAAGAAGATATTAACTTTAAAATCAATCGGGATATCATAAAAGCGTAGCATTCTTTAAAAGAGTAAGTTTTAATATAAGTTTTTTCTTCAGAATTTAACAGATAATTTAGTTTTCTTGTTAAAGATGGTCAACGAAATTAATTAAGTAAATGAATACAGTTTAACAAAAACCTCATCTTCTGAAGTGTGCTAATTTTATAAATTCTTAACTATCAAGCTCTTCATTCTAGATGAAATTATTCTGGATTTGCTTAAAAAATATGCATTTTATAGTATAACACTGAAAGCTCAGGCGTGTAGTACGCTGTATGATTTATGTAAGCAAATAAATGGATAAATCAATATTAAATAGGCTCCAAATTTCATAATATATTTGTGAAAAGCAGCCTATCGCGGAACATCTTTAAACAAAATCTCCAGATTGTCTTTGTAAAAATCAGCCTTATGAATAAGTCTTTTTTACAATACTTTACAGGGTATTAAAACATGATGCGTCTAAAAACCTGTATATTCAAGTCATGAGAGCCATACCAGCTGAAAAATTTAAAGTAATCTAGACAATTATAAATTTTTAGGCATTTCATTAAATGTTTGGTTGAGATTTTTTTATGATATTTTGAGGAAATATATATAGAGTACCAAAAATATGTGCTACTTTTGTAAACTTACTAACGTTTTTAGGATGCTAAGTGCTGAAAAACAATATAAATCTTGTATTGTATTATATTTTGAAGGGTAACATGGTGCAGCTGGTTGCCATTCGTACATTTTTTCGAGATTTATAGCTTTCTTTTGAATTAGATCTGTCCCTGATTAATATGTGAGTGTGCCAATATCTAAAAGATAGTATAGCGTTTGTAACTTTATTCGAATCACTTTGTTCTCCTTGAGGTATATTCTTATGTTAATTTTTAAGTTAGTAAGCTTACCATATTGCACAACAAATCACAAAGTTTTGTACATAAAATTTTATTGTTTTGTTATTGTAAAAATATTATCTTAATTACGGATAGTAACTGGGGCACATATGTTTATGTCTTGGGGTCGATCAAGACAACTCCGTGGACAAACTAGAAGACCCAGCAGAAAAGGGATAAACACAAGGAAAGGCAAATCTAGTAAACTCACATGTATAATTACATACACAGTCCAAGCACCCCACACACATACTTACATATCCACTCACAAACAAGTTTACAAAACATGGACTATAATATATGTACAAACTAACGTTACAGTTGCAGCTCAATAGATTTTTGTATATACCTATATGTTTTTTGTCTCCAACAAATATCACAGATTAAACAGAGAAGAAACAATATCAAGCCTAATTATTTCATCTAAAAAATTTTGAATTTTAATATATTTTGAGGGTATTATGCAAGCAAACAGCATACGTTCTGGGTCACCAACCTCCCCACATTCGCATAAGGGACCTTCCCTTATTCCAATTTCAAACAAATATTGAGGTACTAATGAGAGTGTAAATTGAAGCCTACAGATGTTATTTACTAAGGGTCTATTTATTCACGTGTAGCGCGTTTTGTTAGGTTTTCAACCTCCTCGTTATTTTCGATTCCACAATGAGCCTTGACCCACAACAAAGAAATCTCCACATTTCTTGACATTAATTCCAGCATATCATAGATCAATTTGGAATATAAATCTTGATATTTGCTATATAAACTCATAATCGCCTAATAGTCAAGTGTTTTGTTATTTCAATTTATTGCTATTAATATTTTTGTCACAAAATATCAATTACAAAAAATGCATAGGTAATCTTGTATTGTATTCATGTCAGGAGTAAAGAAGGGATCGGGTTGATTCGGAAGGCGAAATAAAAGCGTAATGTTGCGCACTGTGGCCAAATGAATATTACCAAGTGTCATTTTAAAGAAAGAAGTAAATCAAGGGGTGAACAAATGTTTGATAAAATTTAATTTTCTTGGTATAGGCGCGATTTTTCTGAAATTTTGTTTAATTACGTAGTTCACTAGGCAGATCACGAAAATTGCAAGGAAATTTGTAGGAGACGTCTTTTTTGAGAGCTATCGATATATCTTAGTAGCATTTTGAGGTTATTTTTGCCACGATTATAAACGCATTTTAGCTTTTAATTAGGCAGACTGTTTTCAGGGCAGGTTAGGTAGGTTGGTTGGGCACGATTCTTCTAAAAGTGCACCTCATCCAGGTATCTTATGTCGTAAAACGGCAATTGACATTTAAAGAGTAGGCACTGTATTTACCACATATTTCTAATTTGCACCCGATTTTTACTCAGTATTGTGTTTTGCCGTTTCACGAAATGAAAGACCTGACTGAAATACGGTTTAATCATAATCCTGCCTAAATTGACCTTCCCAGCCTACCCTGACTTAAGTTTGACTAATTAAAAGCTTAAATGAGGAAAAATATGCTCACATGACCTTAATGTATGGCAGGGTTGGTTTCTCCTTCGTTAAGGGTATGGAGATAACGTCATATTGTCATTTATTTATTATATTATAAAGCATTTGTTCACTCGTTGATTTCCTTCTTTATTTAAAATGAGACTAGGTAATATTCATCTGACAACAATGCACAGCATCACGCTTTCATTTCGCCTTCCGAATCGACCCCATCCTTTGTTTACTTCTGTGATGAGTACAATACAAGATTATCAAATACGAATTTGCCTTTGAGAGAATGTTTGTTAGAAAATTAAAAAAGAAAAAACAAATCGCCAAAGTATATCAAATAAAATATAAGTAACTTAAACAAATTTATGGTATTAGAATAATACTGATAGCCCATGTCTTAGGACAAAACACCAGCGTAAAAAACAAAAAAACTCTGGACGCAGCAAGTGCGTTATGGTAGTGAATTTTCATAAAAATGTTTTTATTGCAAATATGTGTGTTTTCTTTTTAAGAAAGCAGGCATCAATTTTGGTTACCAGTATAACATATATAGTAAAAGCAATGTGCCATGATTCATAAAAATAACTTTATTGTGTGAAAATGTACCAAGATTTCCAAAAGTAGACTTAAAGTGTTCCCGGAAAAAATCGTTTTTTGGTCAACCTTATAGGTTAATAGCAAATTGGGCTATTCAAATATGAAGCATTTGATCAAAGTTCGCTACCATAACGCACTTGCTGCATCCAGAATTTCTTTTTTGCAAATATGTGTGTTTTCTTTTTAAGAAAGCAGGCATCAATTTTGGTTACCAGTATAACATATATAGTAAAAGCAATGTGCCATATTACATAAAAATAACTTTATTGTGTGAAAATGTACCAAGATTTCCAAAAGTAGACTTAAAGTGTTCCCGGAAAAAATCGTTTCTTGGTCAACCTTATAGGTTAATAGCAAATTGGGCTATTCAAATATAAAGCATTTGATCAAAGTTCGCTACCATAACGCACTTGCTGCATCCAGAATTTCTTTTCTTACAAACATGCATTATATTTCGATGGAAAATGCAATAACATAAGGCGTGTTTGATTAAAAAAAAAGAAAATTTGTATCATCAATGACTTATGGGCCATCCTGTGATTGTAGAAATATTTTTTTAAGATGTAGCTCAAGACACCCTATAATTAATATATACAAATTTTTTTCAAATCTTGTATAATAACGGATATATTGAACTTTATTGATTTTTTACGAAAATTCGACAAAAATTATATACCATTAAACGATAAACTCTATAGCTAAGGCTACTGCCAAGCATCAGGGAAAGCGTCTATTTCAAATGAATTTTCTGGAAATATTTTAGTAAAATGAAGGACAATAACGGTTGAAACTAAGACTTCAGTGTTTGTAAAACATCCTTCTTGAGACATTTGATTTCCATAGCCCGTATTAGTTTCAAGTTATTTGCCAAAAAGTTGCCGATTTTGACGTTTTAAGTCGCAACTTTGACGTTTTGAGGAAAACCCCAATTTATTTTTCTTTAAATGCCTATAACTTTTTTGTCTTTTGACATACAGAGCTAAATTTTGATAGGTAACTTACATATAAGGACATAAACCCGCGTACCAAATTTGGTTGCCCTTACTTTGTTAATTCGGGAGATATAAATTTTTTTAGAAAGAAAACACAAAATTTTCCGGGAAAACCTGGGCAGATTTTCCTGGCTAACGAACTTATCCAAGCCATTTGCAAAAGGAATTTATTCACCAAATTTAATCAAAATCGGCCCATTATTTTTTGAGTTATCGGTGTGATACATATATATATATATATATATATATATATATATATATATATATATATATATATATATATATATATATATATATATATATATATATATATAAATAAATAAATATATATATATATATATATATATATATATAAACATATAAAAATTCAAACTGACCTCGGATATGTGTTATGGGGGGCCTAATTAGCGCTCATTTGAAGAAATTTTTTCAAAATTCAAAAGTCGAGATCTCCTCATTAGTGAATTTTTTTAAGAAAATTCACTAAAAAAGCAGAAGTTAAACTTATATGATGAACAAAGTTGAAGATTGAGAAAGAACACATGAAACGTAAAAAAGTTTCTCTAAGCTACAGGATCTTTTTTTAGAAAAAGTAACTTTTTAGACCTTTTTTCAAAGCCTTGCTTCTCTTTTTATTGTAGCACGCGAACCGTTAATAAATTTTGTAAAACATATTTTATTGATAAAATGTAGTATTTATTGCGTTAATCTTCAACAAATGGTATTCGTAATGAGTATAATATTCATAATTTACTTGGTTGAAATTATGCTCAGTCCGTCAATAGCATAGCATCATACTTTCGAAAAAAAAAACCTTGCGAATCCGAGCTAGTGTCCCAAAAACGAATACTGTTACGTAACATGGATTGAAAGACAACATGGTAATAATTTTTTAAACATGCTTTTCTTAAAAGTTTGCACAAAAATTCATTAAGATTATTTTCTTGTCAAACACATTTCTAAAAAATATTTTAATTACGCCAGACTAAAGCGAAAAGCGTGGGGCGCATCTTTTTATACATAATTCGCGCCACAGGATTTTATGTGATTTTTCTTAAAAACAGAGTTTTATTTTGTTTTGTATTATGAATATTTAGGAAAAGCCTGTTTAAAGAAGTGTTTTAATTTTTTTTTAAATACTTTTTAGTCGTAATTGAATTTGATTGTTATCAATTGTTACATTATCTCATACGCTAGCATTCCTACTTGAGGAAAAAATTATGTGGACGCACTAAAATAAGTCACCCAGTGCATATGAGATTAAAAATTTATGTAAAAAAAAAACAATGAAACATTGTATTGCCGCTGTATGACGTCAGGAAATAAGTTAAATTAAGGTTGCAAGATATGAACATATAAGTAAGTCAAAGAAAAGCATATAAAGAGATCACCAAGACTATCTGACTACGAGCACTTTTGAGAGGAAGAGGCTCATTAAAACAACTTGAAACTGTCTGTGAGAAATAGTCTACATAACAAGTTCACTGCAGGCTGATATCTACTTGGAGCCCCAACACGCAATCGTTTTTTGTGCGATTGTAAACTGTAGATCGATATTACACAGACCAAGCTGTGTAATACCAGCATATTGTTTTTCTGTATTATTAATTTAGTTTATTCTATTATAGTCGTGGCTGACGCAAGCTTTTGAAAAGTTAAGATATAAAATTTGAGAAATGTAATCTCCATAATAAACGACTAAACACACCTCACCGAGAAAGTCAAGCTGAGTGGTATTAGCGTTTCTATTTAAAGAAAGAGCATTTTGGCTTTTTGAAAATACTAATGTTTTTAAAACCTCCCAGTCGAGTTTTAGAACTTCAAGGAACAAGTTTTTGGAAAATCAAATAATGACCACCTGAATTACTAATAAGTGAAACGTGCTAAACAAACAAATCAAATTGACCTAACAATGGATGAGTTCACTAGGCGCCAACAGCTGAGTTTAAGCGCTCATCTGCGGACTGCCGATACATTTCAGCCACTGGTGAACGTACTGTTAACTCCAAGCACTATTTTGTGACGCCTGACTGTTATCTCACTTTGACAAATCCGTAACAGTTGATTTCCAGCGGAAACGGAGCGGGACTGGTAAACGCACACGTGGCACAACTGTTGACGCCTGGGCATTTTGATATAGAAAAAATAACCACAGAAAACAGTAACTGCGGAACCGAATAGAATATTATGTGGTCTGCCAAATAAAACACATCAAAATATACTACCTTACTTGATGAGACCGTAAGCATAGTAAACACGGATGCTTGTTTTCTTCCATACAACCGGTTTCGTCTTTTGCGGCATCGTCCGACATGAGGAAAGGTTTATAGGTCTGTATATTAAACTATTTTGCTTGCCTATGTACATACATAAATCTCTGGCCGGCTAAAAATTTACACAACATAGTAATGTTTGGTGCAATGTTATGTAAAAAACAATTGGAGGTTAAACATCATTGAACTCATTAAATTCTCATCCAACACGTATTTCTCTACGGATCAAAGTTTTTTAAGACAACGCAAAGGCACAATTAGATAACAGAAGTTATAGATCTTATCTCCTCCACAATATCATTATTGTGGTAGCCGATACTTGATGTAAATATATTGTCAACTTAGATAAACGAACAAATTGATTTACACTATTTTATTGTATGTATAACTGCAGTTTCTCTAAAGTACTAAGCTTTGTCAAATACAGAATGAAAGTACATACATTCTTTGATAGATTCTTTGCCTTAACGGATGCACTATTCACTTCACAGGAAACGAATTTATAACATAAGGGCTTTAAACACAATCTACCCACATCGCCTAATGCTGAAACATTTTAAATGTTAGGAATTGAAACGGAAATAACTCTGAAAAATATCGCAAACAATATAGATGTAAATACCAAACTGCAAACATAATAAAAAAAGATTACTGCAATTTCGATAAAAAATTCGCAACTATAAAATCAATTAAAAATAAACACAAATCACACCATATTGTATTTACAAAAGCGGATAAAGGTAATACAATTATAGTTGTCGCGAAATATGGTTATGTAGAAAAAAAAACAGAACAATTTTTGACCACAGAAAATTATTTAACCCTCAACAGAGATCCCACCAATAAATTTCAGAGGCTAATCAAGACTGCCTGTAACAAAGCAAAATCAATCATATGAGACAAAGATAAATATAAAATAATTCAGTCTAATCCCTAACCACCACAATTATATTTATTATTCAAGTTACATAAAGATGGGTGCTCCATTAGACTTGTAGTATCGTATTTGACAGCCCCAGCACACAAACTTTCCCATTTTCTTATTAACACTATTCAAAGTGTTCCAAATTTCGCCCAAACTTTTCCATTAAGAATTCAAACAATTAAAGATTACCAGATAACGCGAGATTAATTTCATTTGATGTCAAAAATGTATTTCTCAGTATTCCTCTAAAAGAAACAATAGAACTAGCAAAAACAGTTATACAATCTAATCATATAAATCCAATAATTCAATCAAATATCTTAAACCTTTTGGAAACTTGTTTAGAATAAAATTCTTATATTCTTATGTCTTATTTGCAGAAATATTTATGAACAATATTGAGGAAACATTACAAACACACCCTTTTTTCAAACTATGCGTTTTCTGGTATATACATCTAGATGATATTCTAGTTTGTTTTAGAGGTACCGACGGACAATTGGACACCACTGAGAAATTTCTAAATTCTATACATACCAAAATCAAGTTCCAAACAGAACTAGAAGTAAACAAATCAATTAACTTCCCAGACCTTACCATCACCAGATTAATCAATAAACTTGATTTTTCTATCTTCCATAAACCTTCTAACACTGATACAAGCATACATTATACGTCTCATCATCCATACGCACACAAAGTTGCAGCTTACAATTCAATGATACACCGCTTACTACGTGTGCCTTTATCCAATGAAAATTTTCAAAAAGAACTGAATTTTATTAAACAAATAGGGGCTAGTGATAGCTATAATCCAAATTTATTTGATAATATTATTAAAAGAAAGAAACATACTTTAGCTTTGCAACAAATATTCCCGTTCACTAGAATAATAGAGAATAATTTCACATCTTGGACTAATGGAAATAAGACAAGCGATAAACTAGAACATCTATTTTTTAACTTAGAATCTGAACAGCATGTAAAACCGACAACTTAAAGCAAATAAACAAAAAACAATAAGTAGACAGTTGAAAAATCGGATAAGTCTGGAGTATATAAACTCTCATGTGGTTCCAATATATATATATATATATATATATATATATATATATATATATATATATATATATATATATATATATATATATATTGTGTGTGTATACATTAAGAAGCTTTCAACATAATAACTTTGATTCAAATTATGCACTTCATTTATTAAATGGGAATCATCAATTTAACGATGATTTCGACATTCTAAAATTAGGTACAAAAGGTTTTAAATTAAAATTGTGGAAAACAGTAGAAATTAACAAACAAAAAAATACAGGAGATTCACTAAACGCTCAAATCAACCAAACCAACAATAGCCCATTATTAAATATGTTTGCATGAAATAATAATTAATCAAGGAGAGTTTGCAAACCTTACAATGTCATAAATGCCCCCATAAAGAGGTAGTTCTTTCGTGTGGATCTCTGCACTATATCCTTATTTGTACCTGAGAAGACAGAAACGTGTCAATTTTTAAGATATTCATTCAACACTGAGTAGATATTTGTAATTTTAAAATCTTATTTTAATTCTGTGTTTGACAAAGCTGAGAACTCTAGCGAAACTGCAGTTCTACATACAATAAAATAGTGTAAATCAATTTGTTTGTTTATCTAAGATGTTATAGAAATTGGCTTTTTAATAAAAGGCTGCGGAGTACCAAACCAAAAGGTCATCTGCAACAAGAAACTATACAAAAGCGATTGCTAATGGAAATCACACTAATGATAGGAATGCAAATAAGGAAATTTAATAGACAGGAACCATTCAAAGAAAATAAATTACTGGTCAGGGAAGTCTCGTGATAAAATTCGCGTTCAGAAAATCACCAGAAGACTACTTTGACAAGTTACCAAAGGCATTAAAAAGAAATACCTACAATATGAGCAATTAAAAGATGATAAAGCTGATAATTTGTAATGGGGTTTTCGTTTTTTTTAGTTACACTATTATCTACTTATACTGCGTGAAACTAAGAACATTGATTAGTATACTATTACATTTTAGTTGTAAAGTTTTATTTTTCTCTAATTAATCCAACTTTGTTTGCGAAATGGCCATTAAAAGTAGAAACTGTGTAGGGAATATATAAACACAAAACTAAAAGAAATTAAACAAAACATCACTCTAAAAAATTCCCACTTAAGCAAGTGATTTTGCTTCCTACCAATCATAGTATTATATTACCGAAAAGAAGCTGTGGTTTGTATTACACTTACTTTTTTTGAAATGTTTACTGTAGAACTGTCTATTTTAAAAATAGTAAGCTGGTTTTGTGTTTTTGATAAAGCATATATAAAATCAAAAAATGTAATTAAATTAAAAATATTTTGACGAATAAAAAAGTAAGATGTCTTTGGCAGCGAGGAGATGATGTTTTTTATTACTCAAAAGAGAAACCCAACTTTATAATCGAAATCGGAAACGCAATGTTCTTTTCTTCACCTATCAGTGTTTTGCGTTTTGATATTTTAATTTTTTTTTTGATGGTTGAAACCGTTTAATGGTAAGTTATAGGTGTAAATAATCTGGCATCTAAATATTCTGTAGCTGTATATCGAATAATTATAAGGATATTGAAGGCTTGGTGCATATCAATTGAATAAAATTTTAAAATGTTAAAAATTAACTAGAGCAATGATCAATAAAAAGTTGTTTAATTTTATACCGTATATATCACTGTTGATAATTTAGATAATTTTTTGGGCGCTAATAGGGATTTGTGTTTGATTATGCTTCATATTAGAAGTAAAATTTCACAAAATTTATTAATTGCATTGCTTCATTAAGCAAACATTAAGATGTGTTTTAATTGATCCTTTTTACTCTACTATGCTGCGTGTTTTGCAAACAGCTTAAATGGACATGCATTAGTCGTGCAGTTTGTTAAAATTTTAAACCTATTTAAAAAGGTGCAGATAGGGCAAGGTGCTTCTACAGAAAGTAGTACACTGTATGTCATGTGTCAGCTATGTAGAGAAATTTCAAGTAAACCATTACACTCGTTATTATTATAAAATAGTATAATCTTAATTAGGTTCAGCTGTCTCCCCGTTATATGGCTTTCTGCCAAACTCTGTAATTTGTTTATTGTAACTTAGTGAAAAGTTTAATTTGCTTGTGTAAAAACAAAAATTATGTTACTTTTTTTGTTTGGCGGGCATATTAATTTTATATATTATAATAAGTAATACTACGCCAACATCAATGAAAGCAACAACAGTTAAGTATTTAATTGCCTAAAGATTGCATCATATAAAACGTATTATTGACAAAACTGAGAGATATGATTGACTATTTGTTATCATAATATGTTCTAGAGTTGTGTTTAAGTTTTTATGTATTTTACGGACAACATAGGCATAGATATATAAACAAAGACCATAAAAGTGCACAACAACAAAGAAACCTTATTGATACGCACTTGTTTACAAATCAAGTTCTCTAGAATGACAGGTTCCACTAACTGGAAGTTTAACCAGAACAGATATGAACTCGAGGTAATGGAAAAACTGCGTCTTTTGACGAAGCTTTATGTCTACATCTACTTGTAAGCTGCGTCAGCCGTCTACTGCTAGCAGCAGCAAAACACAAAATCGATGTTGCCGACTCTTCGAAAGCGCATTTACCATGCTCGGTAACAAGCTCTCTAAAGGAATGACCTTTAGTACAAATTTATCATAATGTGACTGTATACTAACATGGCTTAACGCTAAGAACTGTTTAACTAAGCGTAAAAACAAATACTTAAAAACCTTCTTCCAAATTTTCAACTCTCGACCTCTTTAAATTGAATAATCAATATATAGGTGTTCCAAAATAAACGACAATCAGTTCAGCCAACAACTGATGTAGGCCCATTTGCCGTTAAATATAATTTTGTGTATTTTGAATAGGATACTATTTTACTTCCACATCGTCTATACGTGTGGAAGTATGGTATGGGTGACAGAAATTTAAAAAGTCGCTTAAACGTCGTAAAAAGTGTCCAGACATAGAAAAAATGATTTGGGGACGATTTTTTTTGTCTGTGGGACTGTATGTCTGTTAGTAGCCACGATAACCTTAGAACGAATTGAGATATCGTTTTTAAATTTGGTATACAGTTAGCACCCGAAAAACCAACGCTTAGGATTGTTTTTGGGTAAAATCGCCTCAGGGGTGTGGGCTGAATGGCGGGGTCTGGGTAAAATTGACGATTTTTTGTTAAAACTCCAGTAATATAATATCTATCGGTGTGTCGTAATGTATGTCTGTATGTCTCTCTGTTTGTAGCCACGCCAACGAATTGAGATATCGTTTTCAAATTTGGTATACAGTTAGTACCCGACAAACCAACTGTTCGGATTGTTTTTGGGTGTAATCTCCCCAGAGGTAGGGGATGAATGGGGGGTATTTGTTCAAAATTGACAATTTTTCGCTAAAACTCGAGTAATATAATGTTTTAGAGTTTGTTTATTAGAAAACTTTCGAATTCATCAAACGTCTGGTATTCTATGCTACAATTACGTTAGGGGTAGAATATGTGGGGGTGGAATGCCTGTGGCATAAATTTCGAATCTTTGTTGCTAAAACGGCGCAAAAGCCTTAAAATATATAGAAAACATTATTTTGGAACGCATTTTTTTGTCTGTCGGTCTATACGTCTGTCTGCTAGTAGGAATAACAACTTTCTAACAAATTGGCTTCGAATTGAGTATACAGATAGCATCCGAAAAACGAACTATTCGGATTGTTTTTGAGTAAAACCGCTCCAGGAGGTAAGTGATACATGAGGGGTGATTTGGTAAAAAATGATTATATTTCTTTAAAATCGAGCCATAAACCTTTCAGGGTTTGTGTATTAGAAAACCTTCAATTTCATCACTCATGTAATATTTAGCAATGAAGTAGGTGTTGAATGTGAGGGAGTGAATATAAATTTAGTTTTTAAAGAATATTATATTAGATTATTGAGTAAATGTAATGTTTAGTTCCTCCTCTTATTTTGTCATCGAGAAATTCACATTTTACCATAAAATTTGTTAAAGTAATTGCCTCAAATAATCACTTGTGTGGTGTCACAAAAGTAACGGAATAGCAAAATAACTCCGAAAGCTCAAATCGCGGAGAAGAAGTTGCAGACAAGGATTTTTTCCTGATTATTTGATGGTGACCTTAGACTCGATCTTGGCGATGACTTTCAAGGCCAAATCAAGGCAAACTTCATGCTTTTCATGATATTCACGTAGGGGTGGAATATTAAGTTGTTGTGTAATTAAGCAATATACATCAAATTTGATGCAGAGGTAGCTGTTCACAACCTGATGCTCTGGATTATTTGTATAAAAAAATAGTGGGTTAATTGGGGAACTCACACTTTACTATTAAAAATCGAGGAATATATCGTTTCAGAAGTTTAGGGGTGCAGGAATACCTTCTTTGTGGTCAAATCATGAACCATAAATTTATGTCATGAGAATGTCTTTCTGAGGAGACTAAATTATCACAGCTACGTGGAAGTTACGATTAAATTTTGAAGCACTATTTTCTTAGCATTCTGATGGCCTAAAATTCACGATGGCCATTGCGATTTTTCATACGGCTCAACATTTTTAACTTAGCTTGTGAGTATGCACTAATTTATTTTGCTTATAATTTGATAATGCCTACATTAGTCTAAGGCTTGTGCGTAGGTACTGAAATAACCTCATGGTAACAAAATGTTAGATCCTCCCTGAAATGGAATCGGGGACCTCAACTGATATAAAAATTACAATCTACTTACCAAAGTAGTGACAAAGCGCTGTTGCTAATAATACAATACAGTGTGATGAGATTGGGCAACAATTATTTGAGGATTGTGTCCATGAACCCTGTGTACCTAAGAAGAAAATCTTCCGACGGGTACAAAATTGCATGAAAGCAAACACGATATCACAAATTACACGGACCGCAAACGCAAAGTAGCCCAAGACCAGAAGCAGGATACATGTGACTATGACTATGAGTTCTTAAAAAACATTTGGTATCCAGATTCAAATTTCCATCAACTGGACCAATAAATCCAAAATTTCAATACAAATGGTTCAATATGTGGAAATGGTTGGCTTATTCAAAAAAGGAGAATAGTGCTTATTGTCAGTTCTGCGTGTTTTACGCCGGAGAAACAGCAGGTATTGGTAAATATCAAGTGCTCGGTAAATTAGCCAAGAAAAATTTTGCAACTGGAAAGATGCAGTTGAAATTTTTAAAAGCCACGACTCTAGTCAATATCATAAATTAAGCGTACTGAAATCACAAAACATGTCCTTAGTTGATGAGAAGAAACAAGATCCGATACACTTACAAATAGATACAGCAACTAAACAAAAAATAGAGGAAAACTGAAAAAGAATTGCTCCTATAACAGATACAATTATTTTATGTGGACGTCAGTGTATTCCACTGAAAGGACACCAAGATTCCGGGCCTATTGAGTCTACTAAAGAAAAGGTAGAAAACGAAGGAAACTTTAGAGCAACTTTGAGGTCTAAATTGCGTTCTGGAGATCAATCATTGAAAAAACAACTGGAAAGTATGTCGAAAAACGCAACATATTTGAGTGCAATAACTCAAAATGAAGTGATTAATGCTAGCGGAAAAATTATCACACAGAAAATAGTTGACAAAATTAAGGAGTCAAATTTTTTTTCTGTGCTAGCTGACGAATCAATTGATATCTCAGATATTGAACAATTTTCCTTATGCTTACGATTGTTCAGTGAAAGCAGTTTAAAAATTGAGGAGCACTTCGTAAAGTTTGTACCTGTAACAAGCATGACGGGTCAAAACCTATCGAATGTTCTTTTGACTACTTTGACAGAGCTCGGCATTGACTGTAGTTATATGGTTGGAAAAGGCTATGATGGTGCCTCTGCTATGAGTGGTATGTTTCATGGTGTCCAAGTTTACGTGCGTGAACAACACAGTTGTGCTCTTTATGTCCATTGTGCTTCGCATTCTTTAAATCTAGTCATATCCGATGCTTGCAATATCTCACAGGTAATAAATTACTGGGAGTCTCTGGAAGAATTACGACGACGCATTCTTGAAGAAAGCCGTCTAATAACTCCACAAATGCTCCAGAATGTCAGAGCTCGTTTCGAACACAATTTGTACTTTTGTATGGAAGCTCGTGGTCAACAATGTGAACACTTACTTAACTGAATAAACATTTTCGAACGTTTGGTTCTGTTTTTTAGTTTTTTTTTACGAAAAATTGACCAATTAGTGCATTTATTATTACAATAAATCAAATACGTTCTTGCAACTCCAACTGTGAATAATTTTTAAACGAGTTGATGAAACTTCCAAAAAAATTTGTGTACTGAATTCAAAATGAAATTGCTTTCAAATGATGTAACACTCAACCTATGTTCCCTATTTAAAATATAAGGGTTGTTATCACCACCCCTAAGGGGTTGATGTGACAAAGTTGAGTTTTATGTCAAAACATGTCCCCCTCAATATTAACATTGACGTGTTTCAGTGTTTCTTAAAAAAAAATTCTGTGGACGCAAACCGGTCTGTTTCGTTTTCAATGCGCCACCCTATATATATATATATATATATATATATATATATATATATATATATATATATATATATATATATATATATATATATATATATATATATATATATATATATATTTGTGTGTGTGTGTGTGTGTGTGTGTGTGTGTGTGTGTGTGTGTGTGTGTGTGTGTGTGTGTGTGTGTGTGTGTGTGTATCCGAGCGATAACTCAAAAAATATGAAACTGATTTCAATCAAACACAAAAATATTGTTTGGGCCAAAACTGAGGTCAATTTCGGTAATCAGCCTTTATGCTTAAGTTTTTCCGGTGGAAAATCGGGGAAAACTTTTTGAAAACTCTATATTTTTGTAAGTATCATGGTAACTGGAATGAAACTTTACATGTGGCTAGAAATAATGCAAACAAACCTAGGTTGTGAATTTTAAGTCATTTGGTACACAATATTTAGAGTTTTTTCCAAATTAAAAATAAAATCCCAAAGATGCGTTTAAAAGACTTCCTGGTTAAAGTCCAATGCCTGACAAACAGAGTAATTAACTGTCACGCGTCGATAAATTCATACATGTATAAACCATACGTCAACGGTAACCAAAGTAAATATATACCACACATAATACATACTACCCGAACTACCCGAACCAACAATCGTGAAATCTTGGCCGCAATTATGTAAAATGTTATTTAACGATTCAAACAATTATTAAAATACACTATATTTGTAGCTTTATTAACGACCCAAACACCTTTAGCGCAGCATGAATATATTATGCTGTCGCATAATATAGCATAAATTTAAACAAAATTAGGCCAAGTCTCTATAAAAATGATTCTAGAATAGTTTCCTTTATCTTTAAACTGAAACATAAGACGTCATACAAGACCGAAACAGTCGTGGTATGTGTTTCAATGGCAATTCTACTAATTTTCTGTAATTAATTAATTCTACATAATTTGAATATGATATCTCGGGCATGAAGCCGATCGAAAGTAACAGGCAAATAAAACCTTTGTTGACGTGAGCCTAGATAGAGCAGCGGTACCGCGCTTGCCACCTAAGCAGAAGGTCGAATCCAGCTCGATGGATGTGTGTTTTTTATGTTTAAATTTGACATTTGGAGAAACAATAGTGCACAGATTTCATAAGTTTTGAACAAATCTCATTTTTGTTTAAAACGTCTAAATAAGTGTGAATAAGTCTGAAATTATAATTTTGTTATTGTTGTAATTGTTATTGAAAAAAAAACCGGGTTTGATTAGGTTGACTAAAACGAAATCATACTGGAGATTAATAAGGAAAAATAACTACTACGTTTATAATTTGGCAGATACTTTACTTTTCTGAATATGAATTAAGTTTCCCCCTGTATAACTTTAATGAAATTTGCAATACAAGTATCTTTTAAAGAGACTTATACTATCTACAGATATAGGAAAATTTATTTTTTACCTTCATAGAAAATTGAGTTATGGTCATTTTTCACAAAAGGAATTAGAGCATGAGATTATTTTGATAATAGAGAGATATCGATGGTACAGAATTCTTTAAATGTGCGCGTACTAGGATCTGTAAAATCGATCTTCAAGGTCGGTGTAAGTTTAAAGTAAGTATTAACTTTACTAATATGCCGTATAATAATAGTGTACAATTCTTATGAAAATTCGCTACTATAACGCACTTGCTGTGTCACCGAATTTTTACTCTTATAATGAAGGTAATAAAGTTCAACTGGGTACATCCCACACCCACTGGAAACTTGACTGTGTATGTGAGCGCAATAATATGTCAGTAGAAACTATGTATCTACGGTAACCCTTATTGCAAGGTTCGCCACTTCTAAGTGTTTTGCAACCCAGTCTACCTGAGTTGGCCACGAAAAAGTCTGGACGCTGCTAGTGTGTTATAGTCGGGAATTTTCATAAAAATGTTTTTAATGGCAAATATGTCTTTTATTAAATTTGGTTACCAGTACAACCTAAATAGTAGAAACAATGTGCTACGTTTCATCAAAATAACTTTATTGTTTGAACATATACAAAAATTTCCGTAAGTAAATTTAAAAAAACGGATTTCTTGGTCAACCTTATAGGTTAATTGCAAATTGAGCTAATCAAATTTGAAGCGTCTAATCAAAATTCGCTACCATAACGCACTTGCTGCGTCCCGAATTTCTTTTCTTACAAGCATGCATTATATTTCGATGGAAAATGCAAAAATGAAATAACGTAAGGCGTGTTCGATTAAAAAGAAAAGAAAATTTGTATTACCAACGACTTATGGGCCAGCCTGTGATTGTAGAAATATTTTTTAAGATGTAGCTCAAGAGACCCTATAATTAATGTATACATTTTTTCGTATTTTGTATAATAAAGGATATATTGAGCTTTGTTGCTTTTTTTTACGAAAATTCGACAAAAATTAGTGCCAAAGCATCAGAGAAAGAGTCTATTTGAAATGAATTTTCTGGAAACATTTTAGTAAAATGAAGGACAATGACAGTTGGAGCTAAGACTTCAGGGTTTATAAAATATTGTTCTTGATATATTTTCTTTCCATAGACCGTATTAGTTTCAAGTTCTTTGCCTAAATGTTGCAAAGTTTGACATTTTAAATCGCAACTTGACGTTTTGTGAAAAACCCCAATTTATTTTTCTTTAAATGCCTCTAACTTTTTTTGTATTTTAACTTATAGATATAATTATAATGATATAAGCCCGCGTACCAATTTTGGTTGCCCTTCCATTATTATTTCCGGAAACATATTTTTTTAAGAAAACACAAAATTTTCCGGGAAAACCTGGGCCAGTTTTCCTGGCTAACGACCTCATCCAAGCTACTTGCAAGAGGAATGTATTTACCAAATTTAATCAAAATCGGCGCATTATTTTTTGAGTGATCGGTGTGATATATATATATATATATATATATATATATATATATATATATATATATATATATATATATACATATATATATATATATATATATATATATATATATATATATATATATATATATATATATATATATATATATATATATATATATATATATATATATAAAACTTGAAACTGACCTCGGATATGTGTTCTAGGCCTGATTAGCGCTCATTTGAAGAAATTTTTTTCTAAATTCAAAAGTCGGGATCTCCTCATTGGGGAATTTTTTATGTTATCCTGCATTTTCCAAATTTTCGAAATCAATCTTAAGTCCACGGGCAGAAAGTTATTTATAAAATGCCTATACTTAGGAATAAATTAGCATCAAACCATTATTGTACCATGAAATTTTCATTCTTGTTAACGATTTATTTACGATTCTGGTTGCAATTTTAAGTTCTAGGAGGCTGACTACCAGCGCGATCTCGTCTGGTTATTGGCGTTATTTCATGTATTTATGAATAACAACGTATCTACATAAACCGCTGAAAAAAAAATGAAAAAATTGTGATAGAATCAACCTCTGAGATACCTGTCGATGGGTTTTACTTCAGAACTATATTAATAGTTAAGGTTGCTTTTATTACTACGGATCTCGACCACTTGAGTTATTTAAACCAAATAAGTTCAGCTATCTAGAGGCGCCATCATCAATCCCAGTACACTCAAGCCTGATCAAAAGCAAATAATTATTAATGATACCTATCTAATGTTTTAGATACAAACTTTGATTGCATTGTGGTTTGTAGATAAAAGGAACTATAACATACTGCAATGCAGACTAAATTTCAGTTTCTGTCGACATTCTAGCTCATAAGTCCGCCTAACTGCCTGAAAAATATTTTTATTAAGATAATCTTGGTTAAATTTTGAATCCGTTTTTTAAAAAGGAAATGCAAAGGATACTTTTAATCAAAAGCGAAGACATGTGTTTATTGTCAAATTTATTGTTTATTATAAGATGTAGCTCTACTATCAACTCTGAAACTTTACTAATTTAAACGTAAAGATTATTTCATCCAGCTGCTCGTTTTGAGTAAGAAGCATACTATGACACTTGTAAGCTTATCTTTGGAGATAGGGTGTAAATAAAATGAGTTTAGAGCGGATCCTGAACTTTAGACAGCTTGGTAGTTTGATTCAGGTAATGATTAACTAATGTTACAGTAAGAGTTAGTAAATGTTTCAAAAATCTCTTTCGAATAATTTATTAGTTTATTGGTGCAGCATGAATGTAGGCCACTGCTTTTAGTAAATTTGTGATAGAGAGGTATCTATGGCGAGACTTTCGGAAACTTCTTTTCAAATGAGCAGGAATTTGGGCCACTAGAACGCATAGCCAAGGTCCGTATGAATTTTGTATATGGGTGTACACACACACCCACACACACACACCCACAAATATATATATATATATATATATATATATATATATATATATATATATATATATATATATATATATTATATATATATATATATATATATATATATATATATATATATATATATATATATATATATATATATATATATATATATATATATATATATATATATATATATATATATATATATATATATATATAGGGTGGGGCACCACATATGCGTCGGTCTCTCTAATGAACCCTGTTCGAATTTTACAAATTCCGTTTTTTTCTAGCATATGCAGTGTCTTCAGGGGCACCTTATGAAATTATTCTCGATGATACAGGATGTTCACAAAAAAGATACGTATCAAAATTATATTTTTTAAATAGAACATCTAGTATATTATTCGGTTTCCGTCATCTAGAAATAAAATAAAGGTAAGTTATAATAGGATTCCTTATAGCTAAAACCTACCATTTTTGAGAAATACAGCAATTTTTGGAAATGGAAGCCTCACCGCAATTTTTTTCTTACCCTCGGCAACGTGGAAAAAAATTAACTTATATTAGTATTTAGTCGGAGGAATGTTGCATGGAACAGAAAAAAGAATTTAATGTAATTATACAAGATGATCAGTAACCTACTAGTGATATTTGACGAAAAATACTGTAAATAACTCCCTTATTTCAAATAGCACACCTGTATATAATGGCTTATTTTTCTACAAAATGGTATTACCTTTCAATTGGTACTAGGGTTCCCTATACCTAACTCACGCAGTTTTCGAGATATTTAGAATTGTTTGTTTTCCATAATAAATGTCAATATCTACCTGGGAGGTGATGGGCTCTGGCATGGATATTGGATATACGGTTGTTATCAATTTATTTGACATTTGCCAATATTTTACCTTTATTGTATCCTGTCAAGTGTTTGGGTGTTTCAAATAAAATTGCTCAAGAGTAATATAAAAATGAAAACGTATCCTGTACAGGAAATAATAGATATGATTCTTGTTATTGGGGAATGCCAAGAAAATTGTTTACTGGCTGCGAGGGTTTATGCTCAAAAATATCCATCTCGACATCATCCAGACAAGAGAGTCTTACAGAGACCGTTGTAGGTGTTTTGTAGAACAGGAAGTGTTGCGTACGAAAAAGTCAACAAAAGCCTGTCACTGAAAATGGTGAAATAGAGTTTGAGGTAATTGGCGCTGTTGTTGAAAATCCCCATACAAGTCAGCGTAACATAAGCAGGAAAGTATGCATTAGCAGACGAAGTGTTGGTAGGATAATCAAAAGGGAAAAATTTCATCCATAATGTTCAGTTACATCAGGAACTGCTTGATATTGATTTAATTCGACGAATTGATTTTTGCTTGTGGGCCCTTGATAAAGTTGGTGAGAATGAAAATTTCTTTGATTTTGTGCTATATTCAGACGAGAGTACATTTCATAGCACGTATCTAGTAAGTAGACACAATTATCACTATTATAGTGACGAAAATCCACATGACGTTCATACAGTTGATCATCAGCACAGATGGAGTATTAATGTTTGGGCCGGAATTTTAGGAGGACACATAATAGGGCCTTACTTTTTTAATGGGAACCTGAGCGGTCAAATTTTTTTAAGATTTTCACAAGGTGATTTGCCAGAGCTCTTAGAATATATCCAAAGAGATATTAAACGGCGGATGTGGTTCCAATTAGACGGTGCTCCTGACCATTTTAAAACCAGTGTACGAGAACATTTAAATAGAAGTTACCCCAATAAATGGATAGGACGAGGAATTCCACACAACTGGCCTGCACGATCCCTGGACTTAACATTTTGGATTTCTTTTTGTGGGGGTACATAAAAAGTGTTTTTTACTAAGACCCCCGACTAACCGAGAAGATATGGAACTAAGAATACGAAGTGCGTACCGTACAGTAACTTCTGAAATGTTATTGACAGCCCAGAAATCATTTGAGAAAAGAATAGGTTTATGCATTGAACAAGACGGCCGTCAATTTGAACGTTTACTGTAGTGTGTTAAATTGTCCTTTTTTTCTTTGTTGCTCATGTTATTAAAATTTGACATTTGTATAACCCAACAATTTTTTTTTCACCTGTTGTATTACAATCTTCTTGATAAAGGTGTTTCCGCGTTGATCTACGAATTTACTTAGCCTACAATATAAAGCCTCACTTGATGAAAGGTGACATTTCATATGGAAAACAAACAATTCTAAATATTTTGAAAACTGTTTGAGTTACGTATAGGGAACTTTAGTATCAATTAAAAGGTAATTATATTTTGTAGAAGAATAAGCCATTATATACAGGTTGTGCTATTTAAAATAAAATATTATGCGTCGAATATCACTAGCAAGTTACTGACCATCTTGTATAAATTTACATTAAATTCTTTGTTCTGTTTCGTGCAATAATCCTCCTACTAAATACTAGGGTAAAAATTTTTTGCGTTGAGGCTTCCATTTTCAAAAATTGCTCTATTTCTCAAAAACAGTAGGTTTTAGGTACAGGGAATCCTGTTGCAACTTACATTTATTTTATCTCTAGTTGACGAAAACCGAATAATTTACTGGGTGTTCCATTGAAAAAATATAACTTTGATATGTATCTTTTTTTGTGAACACCCTGTATTGTGGAGAGTATTTTCAGAAAATGCCTCTGAAGACCCTGCACATGCTAGAAAAAAATGGAATTTCTAAATTCGAACAGGGTCTATTAGTCTATTAGAGAGACCGACGCGTATATGGTGCCCCACCTATATATATATATATATATATATATATATATATATATATATATATATATATATATATATATATATATATATATATATATATATATAAATATATCCAAGCGATCAAAAAATAATTAACTGATTTGAAACGAAACTTGGCACGTCTTCATGTTGTTACAATTGCGGACGAGTTTCTTGTTAAGCCGGAGATTTACTATTAGTTAAAGCTTTCACAAAAGCATAGTAACTAGTGCAAAGCCAATACTCTATTTCTAGTAGCCGACTGGTCGAGCAGGCGATTAGTCTTTTTATGATAACCGTCATTTCTCTATGAATGACATTGCTCCATTACACAATGTTTCATAATAATCAATGACTTGGCAAAAAAAATATGAAAAATTTCAGTCCCAGCAAAATCAAATTTAAATACTGGGGGTCAAACCCAGCAACCACAAAAAACAATGTATGGGCCGGTATATAGGACAGCAGTATTATTGGTCCGTTTTTTATTGAGGAAAATCTAACACCAGAAATATTTTAAAATTTATTAATAAAATAAATTATACCTGTTGTGCTTGATGTGAGTCCAGTTAATGATTCCAGCAAGATGAAGCTCCCAGTCATTTTCGGAGACTCCTTCAGCATTATTTGGATAAAGTTTTTGCAGAAGAGTGGTTTGGGCGCGGTGATACTCTGGAGTGTGTGTTCGCTCTCCTGATTGGACGGCATGTGATTTTTTTCTTTAGGCTCACTTCACGAATGTCGTTTATAAAGACAGGCCATTGAATCTGAAAGACATTACAGCTAGAATTATTGGCAAAACAACACGGATTGTGCATTTCAGCTCATATATTGTAAGAAATTCCTTTTAGACGTGAGTTCTGTTGTATATTGATAATAATGGAGAAGATTTTCATCATTGAATTAGTTAATGATTATAATTGCTGTTTTTTTTAAATGTGCGAATGGTCTGATAAAACACGACAACACACACAGTAGTGCTGTTTCATTTTATTTTTGTTTTGTCAGTTCTTTTAGAATTAAATTTACATTTTTCTCAATGTTTTCTAATGAACCCGACAAACATGTCATAGTGTTGTATTTATAAAAAGACGTCAATTCCTAAAAAAAAAAAATGTTGACGCTAGGAAAAATTGAATATCGTCGCGCACACACACATACACACACACATACACACACATATATATATATATATATATATATATATATATATATATATATATATATATATATATATATATATATATATACAGGATATTTCATTAATGGTAAAGAGGTACGATAGCTCAGGAATCGATGGCCCAGGAGATCTGCGAAAAACATCCTGTTGAGGAAAGTGGCCAAGAGAAAATAATTTTTAAGCTATGAACTTTGCCGCTAGAGGGCTTAGTTACTATGGTCATGTGAAAAAATGCATTTTCATGGAAAATCTCCCTATAAAAGCTACCGAAAAAATACAACAAAATAATAATTAATGTTAATTGATAAAAAGCAATTAGTTGGTCAAGCGTGTTATGACAAATGATACAATTTTCTCCGTAACCGTACGTTTTTTCACTTTTAACTAATTCTGTTATTTCACACTCATAATTTATTTTTATCTGTTGTCTTGTTTTTGTGTGTCCTTCCACATTTTATTAGGCTTAGGACTGGTTCAGACCGTATCAGACGCAAGATTTAAAGCGTGTTCAAAGGCCAATAGGCCAAAACAATAATAAAAATACCATACACTTTTACCTTATTGATCAAATAGTGGAAACCTTGTTACACAAGCAACAAACAGAAACTTTATAAGTGTTCAAAATCACGACCGTTCTGCAAAATGCAGCTATTATATATTTTATTTATACTGGAAACGGCAGTTTTAGTTTCAGCTCGTGAAACTATAATTGTGGTACCTAGAATTCTATCATTCATGTTCTCCCGTCGACTAGTCGTGTTTGAGACACAGTCTCTTTTAGTCGTCCCCACAAGTGAAAATCTAGCACGTTTAAATCCGCGGATCTAGGTGGCTACGGGAACAAACTACCGCTACCAATCCAACAATGTGGGAAAGTAGCCTCTAAAAAAATCACGAACTCGTTGTGAAAAGTATGTCGGGCATCAGTCGTGTTAATATCATAAGAATATTCTTGTATCAAGAGGCACATCTTATTGAAGAATAAGTAAGTTATTATGTAAAAAGTTTAAGTACAAGTCGGCATTTATCTGGTTATTAAAGATAAACGGTCTGATAATTGTGTCATGAGGATTTGTTTCTGACCAGTATTGCGTATTATGCAAATTCACTTTGCCATAACTGGTAAAAGTTGCTTATTCAGTACCTAAAATATGGGAGAGAAATTAGAGATTTTCATTGATGTAAAACTACAGGGTAGGGATGTAGCTAAAAATCCATTAGAATGCGAAGCACTGTAGTGCAAGTTATACCTAAGTGTGAATTTTTTTTCTGATGCCCAAGTGTGAATCCACTTGCACTTAAGCGAGAACGGATAAAATGTTATCTTCACTCCTTGCTGGACGTCTCTTGATGGGCACGGTGGAATAGGATGGACACTACTAATCTGCCTCTGACGTTCTGCCAATCATCGAAACACATTTATGCTGTGGGGTCTTCTTTCTGGATATCTGCCAGCGTATTCACGTTCCGCGAGAGGAACATTTTTAAAATACTGAAAATATAGGGCAAGCATATCGTAAGCCTCGGCATTGGTATAAGCCATTTTTGAAAGATGTAGCACAACATTCGAAGAAGAACGAACTTAAAATTCACAAAAAACAAGAATGCTGTTATGAGAAGTGATATTTTAATTGGTCTGTTTCCCTGGAAAGCGGCTGATTTTGAAAACAATTGCTTTTGTCAACGTGATAATAATAATAATTATTATTATAGCGTCTATCCTCTTTGGTGGAGGGGTGGATAGCGTATCTGAAAATAATTGTTTTTCAACACTAATTACTCTTTTGGCTATAACTCTAAAACTAATGGAGATATTGAATTGAAGCTTTTACATATTGTTGTGTTTTCGATGCCATTTGTACTGAACTGAATCTTTCGTTATTGATGATAAGTTGGCATTTGGGTTTTAGAGTCGCCAGTTTGTTCCGCTGATTATTTTGGTTTCTTCGCAGCTAAGTTTAATCTTCGTTTCTTCTGGTGCCACTATTATGTATTGTATATTGCCATATTTAGAGACTGTTGTTTTTGTTAGGTTGACCAGTTCTTGTTTGTAATTGTTTATTGGTTTCTGGAAGTTGATCAGTTTAATTTCTCATGGGTTGTTTTCGTTTAGTGCTGTCGGGTTGTCGTTTTCACAAAAGTATGTTTGGTCTTTTAGATTCCTACACTTTTCGTTTCTGTAAGCGTAGTCTTTGCTGCTAAGGGACTGGTAATGCATACAATTGATAATAAATATAGTCTGATTTGTCTACTAAAGGTATATCTATTTGGAATATAATTTTAAAGTAAATTTGAACTGTTTTTATTTTAAATATTTTTTCGTAAAGTGAAATGTCTGATTTTGTTATTAATCTTGATTTTGAGATATGGTTTTCAATGGTTTCTAATTCCTTTGATATAAACTTTGGTTTCAGTATTGACGTATGATACGTGTTTAATTTTGAAAAGGTAATTGCATTTTCTGTTGTTAATATCATATTTAGTACATTGTTTAACAAATAATTGATTTGTTTTAGTAATTCCAAATGTTTTACTCTATGAAAATTCGTAAGTTGGTCGCTTTTTAGACTATCTATTTTATATTCCAAATCGTTTAGTCTCGCTACTATGGCTTCTTGACTATAGTTCAGGTTGTCCATTGTTTTATAACTCTGCTATAGCATCTACCATTAGTGATGTTTATGAGCTAAAAAGTTGATGTACTTGATTTTGATCTTTTCTCAAAATTTCGAGTGCTTTATATATTCTGTCGCCGTCATCTGCATCTAAGTTCCCAGTTATTGATTTGAATATCGATCCTAGTCCCTTGCTTAAATCTCTTTTGTTCCTAATTGTTGTTGGAAATATTCGATAAAATGTGTCATCAATATCGCTAATGGTGAAATTAATTGTTAAAATAAAATGTTTATATTCCAATTTGTACTCTGCATTCATTACGCTTAGTATGTTGTCGAAATAAGTTTTTAGTCTGTTAAAGTCGTCGCATAGTTGTCTCAGGTCATGTATATGAATCATTCTCCATTTATCGTTCTCTGAAAAGGCTTGTCCCAGTTTACGTGGTAGTATGCCTGGATTGTCTGTTAGGTCTTCTAATTGTGGCTTTACTCTTATGAAGAGGATGAACCTGCAAGGCGAAGATTGCGTAAATGGGTGATTGTCTGTTCGTCAGTTCTGTGGTTTAGTATTATGGCTTTATTATGCTCTATAAGGGAAATTATTGAATAAGGTTCAGTGAAAGGGTTTTGTGTGAAATTCTGGAGGGATCTTTTTGTACACTATGTCTCCTTCCTTAAAAGGTTGGTTAGTATTTTTATTCGTCCGTTGTAGCGTTTTGTATTTTGTGTTTTATTATGTTCTATAAGGGAAATTATTGAATAAGGTCCAGTGAAGGGGTTTTTGTGTGAAATTCTGGAGGGATCTTTTTGTACACTATGTCTCCTTCCTTAAAAGGTTGGTTAGTATTTTTATTCGCCCGTTGTAGCGTTTTGTATTTTATGTGTTCGATTCTATCCTGAATGACTTCGTAAATAATTTTCATTACGTCTTTATGTTTCATGTTATATTCTTGGGTGATAATTACTTCTGGACCATAATTAAATAATTCAGGTGTATATCCGAATATTAGCTCAAAAGGTGGTTTTAAGGTTTGCGAGTGTATGGAGGAGTTATATGCGAAAATACAATAAGGCATTAAGTCAATTGGTTTCAAATTCAATTGACATCGGATTTTGCGGTGTTGTCACATGTAACTCAATTTGGTAAGCTTTTAATAGCTCTTTTATTAATATATTTGAGAATTCAGTCCCGGCGTCCGAAATTATTGTTCTACAGCTTCCGTATTGAGAAAAGTATTTAATTAAGTTCTTGGAGATTTCTGTTGCATTTTTACTTTTTATCGGAAATGCCTGCCCGAATTTACTAAAGGGGTCGAATACTGTTAGAAATTGAGACGTTTCAATTTGGAAAGTGTCTAGGTGTAAGATTTCTAAAGGCCTAGATGGCGTGAGTGTGTGTTCTACTGAAATTTGTGCCCGATTTCTGTTTTATTTACATGTTTTACATAACTCGCAATTTTTTATAAACTCTTCTACTTTCCGCTTTAAATTCGGAAAATAGTATTTGCGTTTCGTTCGTAAATATGTCTCATCAGGGCCTCGATGATTACTTTTTCCCTCATGGAATAAAACTATTTTCTTCTGGAGTTCTTCTTCGCTATTTATTTCTTTTCTAGTTTCTAAGCATCTGTAAATTTTAGGTGATTCCACGTTATTATAATTTTGATTAATTGCCGAACTTACCAGTTGATAATCTCGTTCATTTACAAATAGACAGTAATATTTCCTTTGTGGTAGGCAATATTCTTTGATAAATTGTTCTATTTGACTTGGATCGTTTAAATATAAAGTGGCGTAAATAAAATTTCTTTTGTCTTTTCTTACTGATAAAATCTCAGGGGTATCGGAATTTTAAAATAATATCTGGTTTGTTTTACTGTTGATTATTTCTTCTTCTAAGATTGGCATGCCCGGCGCGGAATACGAATCTGCATTGGGATTTTCTGTCTCTCCGTCGCTTATGGTTATAACGCCGTCGTTTTCGTCCACATTGTTTATCATTGATTGGTTATCTACGTCTAAGGGGTGTATCTCTACTCTCAAAAGTATTATTTGCTGCATTATTTAATTTACCTTTTTAATATTCTATTTTGAAATCATATTCTTCTAGTTTGAGTCTCCACCTTAATAATTTTGAGTTAGGTTGTTTCAGAGAAAATAGCCATTTTAATGGTTTATGGTCTGTATATATTGTAAATTTCCTGCCGTATAGATAGGGTCTAAGGTAGAGTGTGGCCCATACTATGGCCAGTAGTTTTTTCTATTGTGCTGTATCTAGAGTCTGTCTCGTTTAAAGTTCGGCTTGCATAAGCTATTGGTTGGTCTGATTTTGGATCTATTTGGCTTAAAATCCCTGCGATTGCCATGTTTGATGCATCTGTTGTTACAATGAACTCACTTGAAAAATCTGGAGGTATTAATACTGGTGAATTCATCAATATGTCTTTACATATATTAAAAGCACTTATGTATTCTCCGTGGTTGATGTCGATTGTTACGTTTTTCTTTAAACATTTAGTTAATGGTTTTGTAACATGCGCAAAGTTTTCTATAAATTTCCCGTAGTAGCCTGTAAGTACTAGGAAGGATTTAATTTCTTTTAGCGTCTTGGGTATTGGAAACTTTCTTATGGCGTCTAGTTTCTTAGGGTTAGGCTTGATGCCTGCTGGAGTCACTATATGTCCGAGAAATTCCGTTTCTTTTGGCAGAAAGTCGTTTTTGTCTAGCTGTATTTTCAAATTACCTTGTCTGAATCGTTCCAATACTAATCTTAATTTTTTGATATGTTCTTGCAATGATGTCGAGAACACTATCACGTCATCAATTGTGTACCAAGCACGTTTTTCTTATTAAGCCGCTCAAAACGTGTTGCATCAGTCTGGTAAATGTGGAAGACGCCGCTTAAAGCCCGAACGGCATTCTGAGTCACTCATAATGGCCTGTATCAGTACTAAACGCCGTTTTTCAATGTCATTTGGGTCCATTTTAATCTGGTGGTAGGCCGAAATTAAAACTATGATCGAAAAATATTGTGCACGCCCGAGTTTATCCAGTATCTCTTCGATTTTTGGTATAGGGTGTCTATAAGGTATATTTTTCTCATTTAGGTTGCGCTAATCCACAACGATCCGCCATTTTTGTTTGCCGCTGGCATCTGTTTTTTTTTTTTGGGATCACCGATATCGGACTATTATAAGCTCCATGACTGTTCCTAATTATTCTTTGATTTAGCATTTCGTTAATTTGTTTGTCTACCTCTGATTTGTGAATATATGGGTATCTATATAATTTGGCGTTTATTGGTATATCGTCTTTTAGCCAAATTTTGTGTTTAATGATGTTTGTATGCGTCAGTGGTTCATTGTATTTTGCAAAAATATCTTGAAATTCTGTACATAAATTAATTAAAATTTGTTTTTCCTGGTTATTTAAGTGATTTATCCTAATTTGATTTGCAATATTTTTTGTACACACCCCCGTATAATTTTTATTATAATTCTGGTGATGGTAAGAATTATTTAATAACATATTCGCTTTATTTTGAATTTGATCCGTTATATCTTTTTGTATCGTCCTCATATCACTATAATTTTTATTTCCACGATACTCATATGTGTTTAGCGAAACTCTATCTCGTTTACATTTATTGTAGTTGAACATTTCTCCAGTGTCATTCATTAGCTGTTGTAGTCTTTCGTCAGCATTTAATCTCTGATGTTGCTCTCCTAGGTCGAGTTCAAGTGCAGTAATGCGTCTGTCTATTGTATTACTTACGTTAAGGTGATTCATTTCATCATTTGCTTTGATGCTCCGATTTATTCGATTGTTATTGCTACTACTATCATTACCCATATTGTCCTCGTGATCATTTGTATAGGGAAAGTTTATTCTAATGCTTAGATTTATTAAATTGAGTCTCTTATTTTTAAAATCAATGTTCGCTTGATTTTTTATTAAAAAGTCGATTCCTATTAGACCTGCATTAAAGTTAAATAAACAAAATTCTTGTTCACTATCCGTTAGTGAGTTTAAAATTATTTTAGCGCGATTATTGTGGCTGGAGTAACCATGCGATGATTTTATCAGGAAGAGATGAACGTAAGTATATATTATGAAAGTTTGTATATACTATGGATGGGTTTAAAAGGCTCTTAGTACTGCCGGAGTCAGGTAGTATTTTTCCGGGTAATTATTTTATAATGACGTAAGGTAGCTGGGATATTGTGTTAAAATTATTAATACCTATTATGGTTCTGTTCTTGAGCTCCCTGCTATTGCAAAATTTTGTTGCTGTTTATCGTATAATTCGGAGGGTGATTGTTCATTATTTGTTACGTCATAGTTTAATTCCTCTGGTAAGAAATTTTGTCTTTGTTCAAATTCATTGGAAGGAAAAGAATTATTTGTTTCGTTATAGTTTAATTCATCTGGTATGAAATTTTGTCGCTGTTGAAAATGATTGGAAGGAAAATTGTTTCGTCTATTTTGTGATGGTTGTTGTCGGCTGAAATTGGTATGTCTTGTGTTATTGCTGCTGACATCCATAGCCTGTGGATATTTTCTATTATTGTCATTAGGGTTGTACGTGGGTCTTCTCATTAAGTATTGATTTGAATGGCTTCCCGGATATTGCTGGTGAGACGTTTGGGGTCTATTTGAATTATAATGAAAAGGTGCGCGATAATTTTGCTGTTGGAACGGTTTCTGAAATTGAATGTTGCTAAAATTTGGGGTATTTCTCTGAAAGAACGGTTTTTGTTGCTTGTCGTGCCTGTTATTGTTATTATTATTATTGAAATTTGATTTTTGTAATAATTTGTTCCTGTATTCATAATTTTCCTCGGAAAATATGAATCTCAATGCTTGCTCTATGCTATTAGGGTTCGTGGATCGAACCAACATACCAAGCGTATTTTTTAAGCCCCCAACAAATGCTACTTTGAGTGTCTGTTGTCTGTACTTGTTTTGTTTCAATGCTAAAATTCCCTCGTTATGTTCATTTGATATTAAATTAAAGATAAGTAATTGTTCAATGTGCCTGCAACGATTACTGAACGCCAAGGCGTCCTTGTTATGTTTCTGTTTCAGTGTCAGTAATTCGCCTAGTAAGCTAATGTCATCTCGCTGGTCTGTAAAGTTTTCAACAATGGCACGTCTTAATTCTACCCATGTGTTTATAATGTTCGTGTTAATAATTAACCTGGCTTGTGCAATTAGTTTCGTTTGAATGTAATTTAATAGAAAATGGTTAGATATAAATTTGGATTATCTGCATCATAGAATTGATTCATTACTAGATCACAAGCTTAGTTGTCTACATTTTCAGGCTGTCTGTTAAATTCGGGAATTGGTTTAAGGTAAAACTCTTGGAATTGATTTGCCATATTTAAATTGTTTCTAGAGTTATATCCATCAGGTTGTTCCACAATATCAATGTCGCCAATACTAATATTTCTTAATCTATATTCTAATTGTTTTAATTCGCTATCAGACATATAATATTACCAATATATGAGAATTACAATCTATATATATATATATATATATATATATATATATATATATATATATATATATATATATATATATATATATATATATATATATATATATAGGAAAATAAAGGAAGCAAACAACTTACAGAATCGATGCTATTGCTGCTACCTTCTTGGGTTTTCTCTTGATCGGTTCTATGGCTGTTAAGCGTTGAAACGCAAAGAATCAATATACTTTTGGTTCTTCAGCAATATACGTTGCAACTGCGCCAGTTAACTTTCTTGTTAACACCCTTGAATTTTTAAAATAATTTATTGATTATAGTTACACAAAATACTTATGAATAATAAAAAAAATGATAAAGATAAATTATGACAACTTAAAAGAGACTCAAGCAATAACAATGTAGGAATGTCCGTCCGTGGTCTGGTAACTTCCATATATAGTCTCTGGTGGGGCGTGAACCGAGAGGCGGTTGCCACACTAGGTTGCTGTTGAGTTGAAGGTGATCTTGGCAGGTGGCCGTTTGCTGAGTTGAGTCTAGTTGTTTACCTATCCATGAATAGTCTATTCTTCTAATTGCGCTGTTATTAATTAACTCATTCGCCAGCGGCCTTGGGTGTTGAATCCGGATCTGTACTTCTTATATACATTGTATGAGGTGGCTTCGTTATTTCGCGGCTACAGCCAATCACCGAAGCTAGGAAGCAGTTTTACCTTATCATCCTGGAAATGTTAACGAAACCCTGACTTTCGGCAAGGAGAGCATGTATATTTAACGTGGCCAACATGATACACGGGACCGAAAGCTTTACTTCCAATCTGATAGACGAAACGCGCAGACATTCAAATTGTTTAAACACAATGCCACAATATCGGTTGATGTTAATTTACAGTATGTACAGAAAGAGTGAAATGATCCCCTACTAAGAGCCTTAACCACTACTCTTGGGTTCAGAGGCACACGTCCTTACTACTGGACCACCGAAGCTGTTTGTTAAATAATTAAAAACATTGTAATTAGGGCATTACAAATGTAGGATTATTATAAGTGGTATGTCGACTTACATCTCTAAATGCTAATTTTTGTAAATATAATTACATTTCAATGTACTTAAAGGTTATTAGCACACTATTTTATAAATGAGCTATTTCGGTAAATGAAATCATGCATCAAAACTGAAAAACATTTTTTTAGTGTAATAAATTTCTGAGAAATCTGTGACATTAATCTTGTCTTCGAAGTTTATCAAAGGCAATGATTTAAGTAAACTCTTGTAGAGGGGTGAATACAATTCGTGCTTTGGAATAGGTAAGTTGCCAGAGAAGGAAATAACAGATTGGTTTCCCATGGAAAATTTAAGGTGGCTGTTCCTGAATGTTTCTTTATTTGACAGATTTATTATTGCTTTTATTTGTTACTCATTTATTTCACTGCTTTCAATATAACCAAAACATCCATGTCCTGTCTCTTTCCTTTTTTTCAGTGTAGAAAAAAAATACTAATGGGGAGATCCCGACTTTTGAGTTTTGAAAAAAATGAGCGCCAACTAGCTCCCCTAGAACACAAATCCGAGAACAGTTTAATTTATATGTGTGTGGGTATGTGTGTGCTTTACATCTACTCATAAAAAGATCCGCAGTAAACGGCGACAGGGGGTTGCTCATTGCCGTTCCTTGCGTTTGCTCAAAATCATGCTGCAAGTTGAATCATAACTTGCACATAGCTGTGATAATTTATTTTCTTCAGATTCTCGCGGAATAAATTTAGGGCCCATGACTTGACCACAAAGAAAATATTGGTATTCCTGTACCCATACGCTTTTAAAACGTTATATTACTCGAATTTTATTGAAAAAATGTCAATTTTCTCCAAATCACCCCTTATTTATCCCCTACCCCTTGAAGCGATCTTACCCAAAAACAATTCAAAGCGTTCGTTTGTCGGGTGATAAGTGGATACCAAATTTAAAGATGATATCTCAATTCGCTTGAAAGTTATTGCGCCTATTAACAGACAGACGTACATGCCGACAGACCGACAGACAAAAAAAATCGTTCCAGAATCAAGTTTTCTATGTGTTTTGAGACTTTTTACGCCGTTCTAGCAAAAAAAAATTCGAAAATTTTGTCAACAATATTCCACCCCCACACATTCAACCCTTAATTTAACTTCATCACAGAATACCAGATGTTTGATGAAATTCAAAGTTTTCTAATAAATAAACGCTAAAACGTTATATTACTCGAGTTTTAACGAAAAAATGTCAATTTTCACCAAATCACCCCCCATTCATCCCCTACCCCCTAACTCGATTTTACCCAAAAACAATGCGAACGGTTTGTTTGTCGAGGACTAACTGTATATCAAATTTATAGAAAGCTTTCGTGGCTACGAACAAACAGACACACAGACCGACAGACCTACAGACAGACAGACAAAAAAATTCGTTCTCAAATCATGTTTTATATATGTTTTGGTACTTTTTACGACATTTAAGTGAAAGAAAAATTTTGAAATTTTTGTTCCGATGCGATACTTCCACACATTGTGACGATGTGGAAGTGAAACTCATTGTTGAATTAAAAAATATTTTGTTTAATACAAATATTTGTTAAAGTTAAATATTCTTTGCCGACGTTTTCATTTATGTTATTCATTTTTGAAAACTCCTCTAAATACGTTAACGTTTGCTCCGCGGGGATGTTAGAAAACATGAGGTTACATCAAATGAAATCAAAAGCTCGGCTTCAACCAATTAAATTTATATATGTATAACACCAATAACTCAAAAATATATAGTCCGCTTTTGTTGAAATTTCCAGGTTCCTTCCTTTTACAAGTGGCTTGAGAGAGTCCGTTAGCCAGGAAAATCAAGCCTGTTTTTACGAACATTTTTGTATCTCCAAAAATAACAAAGCTATGGCAAACAAATTTGATATATAGTTTTTTTTAAGATATATAAGCTAAAAGAAGAAAAAGTTATAGCCATTTCAAGAACACAAATTTGGGCGTCACCGGTGATCAGATAATGGCTCAAAATCAAAAACTTTTATGTGGTTAACAAACTATATTCCATACTACAGACACAAATGTAAAGCTTCTTCAACAAACACCAGAAAAGTTACTTTGCACATTTTATAGTTTTTATTCAAAAAACTTCAAAGTTGCCATTGGAAACATCAGATTTGGCAATATTTGGACTGAAACTAATGCCGGTTACGTAGAAGAAATGTCGTAAGAAAGATGTTTTGTAAAGCATTAAGGTTCTGTTTCAATCGCCATTGTCCTTCATTTTACTAAAATAGTCGCGGAAAATTAATTTAAAATATATCCTTTCTCTGACCTGACCTGACCTACCCTTGTGGCAGTAGTTTCAGTTATAGAGTTTGTGGTTTAATAGTGTATAATTTTTAGCTAGTTTTTGCAGAAAAAATTATTTCAACAATCCAAGGCTGTCCCAAGTCGATGATACACACTTTTCTATTTTTTAATAGAACACCCCTTATTACATTTTTATATTGTCCATCGAATTGTGTGATGATTGTGTGTGATGACTACTGTATTGCGTCCGTTAGCCATAAACAGTGTATCGAATTAAAATGCATGTTTGTGAAAAAAGAAATTGATATCGTTCACCGTTTTTCAGTTATTGTTCTGCAATCTTTAACGTTTTTGGCACATATCAAAAAATAAGCGCAGTTGGAGAACCCAAATTACCACAAAACATTTAAAAAACCTGACCATCGTTTCACCAACCAAGTTACCGTCATCAGATGATAAATAATTCTAAATATCTTATATCTGCGACTCTATTTATATTCTTCTACAGGTAGTCGGTCACTAACGATTTAGGGAGGTTCAACGACACCAAAATTAACATATTTCGTTTTTCGGAAATATCTGTATTCTTTTATTATCGATCGGACGTGCTTCTGCCAGTATTTATTTTACAAAGCAATCTATCAGGTGGCTGCTCATAGGCGGCGGAGCGTGCTCCATAAATTTTTATTATTACTATATTCAGTAATATACTTACGAAGGCGTTTAGCTGTCCTGGTTTTCTAACATTTTTTTATTAATTTTAGATACTCCTCATTAACGTGGTTATTATTATCTCAAATATGTCAGCCGACGGAAGATCTATCTATAGTACAATATCTTAATTGTGCTAAATGTTTTTGAATCCAATTCCAATAGATCTTTTTGTTTGTCCGACGTATTTAAGATCCCAGTCTTTACAGCTTATTTAATAAATTCCCGATTTTGGCCGTACTAACCTTGTCTTTTGGATTTACCTAGCAAGTTTTTTGAAATCTTTTTTTGTGAAAAATGTTTGTTCAAAATTGGATTTAAAAAAATGTATGCTCCAATGGTAAGCAAACAAAGTTTTTTTTCGGCTTTATCTCTTCTAAAAGTCCTCGATTTCGCTAAAAAAAATTGGCTTTTTTGTTTCTTAATTAATTTATCCACTAGGCAAGCAATGTCTCCGTTATATTCGACCACGTTCTTAATATACTTTAATTCTTTAGTATATCTACTTTAAAAGTGAATATACCATAACAATTGGTATATCTACTTTATAACTAGATATACCAAAGAATTAAAGTATATTAAGAACGTCGCCGAATATAGAGGATACACTGCTTGTCTAGTGGAGAAATTAATTAACAAACAAAAAACAAAGAACATGTTAATGGAATAAACGAGTTTTAGAAGGGAGAAAGCCGAAAAAAACTTTGTTTGCTTACCATCTGAACCACGAATCACGAGGGGTCTAGATATAATTTTAAAAAAATCCAATTTGCAACTAACATTTTCGACAAAAAATACTTTAAAAAACTTGCTAACCCAAAACACAAGGATAGTACAAAATGTCGGGAATTTATGAAATAAGTTATAAAGAGTGTGATCATAAATACGTTAGACAAAGAAACCGATCTATTGAAATTGGATTCAAAGAACATTTAGCACAATTAAGATACGGTACTATAGATAGATCTTCCGTCACCCGACATATTTTGGGATAATAATCACCAGGTTAATGAGGAGAATCTAAAATTAATAAACAAATATTAGAAAACCTTGGCAGTCTTGGCCTGACCTGATAGATTGCTTTGTAAAATATGTACCGGTAGTGCACGTCGGATACATAATAAAGGAATACTGATATTTCCGCCAAACGATATATGTTAATTTTGGTGTCGCTGAACCTCCCTAAATCGTTAATGACCGATTCCCTGCAGAAGAATTTAAATAGAGTTGGGGATATAAGATATTGAAAATTATTAATCCTCTGATGACGCAAACTTTGTTAGTGAAACGATACTCAGGGTTTTTTAAATGTGTTTTGGTGACTTGGGTTCTCCAAGTGTGCTTATCAGTGCTCACCACAGGTACCAATCTTCAACTAGTGACAACAAAAAACGTTATACGGTGTTTTTACCAATACATAGCCGCGTCTTATGAAAATGAGGCATTCAGTGATGTTTCTGTTTATATTATTCGTCGATTATTGCGCTCTTAAATGGTAGCTGAATTTGAAAAAATTCAAACTGCTGTAACTAAATTTTTTAAATAAAACAGCCTGTATTTTATGTTTTAAACTTAAGGGGCATGCCCTCTGCTTCAAACTTGTATAATACTTCCTATACCTAAATACATCAGTTTTGGAAATATTTACATTTGTCGCATACCTCACGTAGCCAATAAATTAAAAAAAAAAATTTCAGTTTTTGATTCAATTATAATTCCTGGTCAGAAAATATGATTATTTGGCGAGATTTCGAAGAGGAATATTAAGATATTTAAATTAACAATGGTTCAAAAACGGTAATAAATAATTAATTTAATAAGATTATCTGTTTACATTTTTATAATACACACACACAAATATATATATATATATATATATATATATATATATATATATATATATATATATATATATATATATATATATATATATATATATATATATACATATATATATATATATATATATATATATATATATATATATATATATATATATATATATATATATATATATATATATATATATAAGTGAATAAACTGTTCACAAATGTCAAATGAAACTTCAAGGTGAGAGACAAGAAAGTAACCTTCTTATTTGTGACAGCCTGTGACATGAAATTTTTTCTTTACTTCCACTGGTTCACATTTCCGTGAAAATTAAAAAAAACTTTTCTACGTTTTCTTTTTTTATATTAACTACAGGTTAGGTTTAGTATATAGTTTGAATGCTATATATTTTTTCAGTAAATTTTTGTGCAAAAAATATTATTAAGTCAGTTTTCGCAGACTTTTTTTTAGTATTTTCGTAGAAATCATTCCTTGTATAATTTTTGTTTGATGTTGCTAATTAATAATTACTGTTTAATAAGTTTTTGTAAAATAAGTCAAAATTAAAAAGAGGCAGAATGTTAAATTGAATAATTAGATTTTGATTTTTCTTAATATCTAGAAAATTAATTGACAACAATAGCTAAATTAATCTTCACCACTCGCCTTAAAACCATTGGTATTGGGTGGGGGTAGTTTTTCAAATTAATATTTTTTTCCTTTCAAGCTCTTAAAATTAAATTCGAAATTGATGCCCTGCTGCAATTTATGAATTTTTTTGGAGGACCTCTGTTTTCGTAAAGATCTTGCTCTATGATTCCCTATATTTCCAAATATCAAACGGTTAATTCTGGCTTTAATAAATCTTAACAAAACGCCAATATTTACAAAAATAACTCATTTTCAAAAATTGTAACGGATAGTACACTAATCTAAGCTAATACTTAAGTCAACCGTCTGGAAACGTAAAATAAATACTATGACATTTAGACTAAGTAAATACTAAAATGTCAGAGTACCTACCTACTTGATACTTTTCTAAATATATCCGAAATTATGTTCTGTGTCCGTGATATTTTTTTAACGATTTCTTGGTAACCTTTTTAACTCCAGAGGAGAACGGCAGACCAAATAAAGATAATCGATTGTTGCTTATAGATCTAATTTAATTCTGATACCTTTATATGGAAAAAAATAAGAATTTCAAAAACTACCCCTACCAAATACCAAGGGGTTGAACGAAAGTTTATTTTGCCGCTGTTTGAGAGTACTTGAGTCATTATCTGTCTTCGGAATATTTAGAAAGTCAAGATTCCTCCTTTCGACCGTGGGAGCCGCTAGCCTCTGACAAGACTACTGTGAAAACATTAAAACAACCGGCAACAGGATACAATGATACTACACAGCGCTCTGCGGTTGTCGGTGAGGTGAGCTCTAAGCCTTTATATATATATATATATATATATATATATATATATATATATATATATATATATATATATATATATATATATATATATATTGAGCGGCAAATTTATGGAATAAATTGATTAAGAGAGCGATTTGTATTTTGACGAAATGCTCGGATACGTCAACTATAGATTTCAAAAATGTACATTTTTGCATAAACTTTACGTTTCTCGTTTCTCATCCATAATTATATAAAATTGCATAGGAAGAAGGCTCATCGTTCACTTCTCGTCGCAGTTAAGTCTGAGTCATTTGGTGCTACGTAATTTTATCAGATTTATGTTGATATCAGTATTTTATTATTTACATCTTATATGTATAACTTATTGTATTTTTGTAATAGTAAAATAAGATTGTTCTAAACAGTCAATCGTGTTAACCCGAAAGCTAACTGGCGCAGTCGTTAGTATCGGTTAAAGAACCAAGTTAACATTGGTTCTTAGCGTATCGACACCTGATAACCGAGTAAAAAACCAAATAGAGCCAAGCAGAGCCAAAGAGAAAATAAAATTGTTTTAAAAAGTCAATCGTCTTAACCCGAAAGGTAACTGGCTCAGTCGTTAGTATCGGTTAAAGAACCAAGTGAATATTGATTCTTAGCGTATCGACGGCTGATAACCGAGTAAAAAACCAACTTGATCCAAGCAGAGCCAAATAGAGCCAAGAAGAGCAAAATAGAGCCGAGTACAGTCAAATGCAGTAAGAAAAACAATACTGTTGTAAGTTGTTTGCTATTTTCCTTTTATTTTATATTTTTTCCATATTTCAAGTTATAATCCTGTGTTTTGTTGTGTTACATGATATATGTCAGATTCCGGCGACCAATTCCCCAATCTATCACATTTAGACTACCACTTAAGACAAATTAGCATTAGTGATAACATCACCTCTGAAAAACATATTGAAGAGCGTAATTTAAATTCTAATAATACAATGGTCGACCGATTTCAAGAAGTTTACTTAAAGGCATTGCCTAAATTCGATGGGAAACGCGCCAATGTAGGAAACGTTTTAAAACCATACGACCTAGTAATGAACCAGTTTTACAATGCAAGTGAAAACCTGTATCTATATCATTTTTTACTCCACTTTATCCAAACTAAATCAACAGGACAAGCTAAACAAATAATTAATAATACTAAAATATTAACTCGTGGGCAGATTTGCAAAGGGCTATAATTCAAATTTTTACAGATCAGAGGGACGATACAAGCTTATTAGGTGAGTTTCTAAGCCTAAAACAGAAACAAAATGAAGGCGCTTTAACCTATAGCAATAGGTGCCGTCACATAGAACAACTATTAATTCCTAATTTAATATATACACAAAGCAGTGCGAGTACCGAAGCAAAGTATGTATCCGCAACAAACTCTGAAAGAATTCCTATGTGGACTAAGAGATCGAATGGCGATGGTTTTAAGATCGACCGCCCCGATAAATATAGAACAATTTTTTTGTGGAAAAAACTACGATTACAGAGACAAAAACATACAAAAACATAATTTCAGTAACAACAAAAAACAGATAGAAAATAGACCAATATTTAAAAAAAAACATTTTCCTAACATTCAGTTTTAAAGACCTTTCACACCTGACTATAGGAATTTTTATCAAAACAACCTGAATAATTTTAAGCCAAGACAGAATTTTTAAACACTGCGTCTAAATTTTCAAGAAAATAACTTTTCAAATGAAATATGGAGACCCTCGTGTAATCACAGCAACAATCAAATAAATTAGCCAGAGGCCATGGATACTACAAGCGCAAATACAAGACCTACAAATTTAAGTAGGCAGCAGTCCTCGCAGTACAGAAAAAATTATTTTCAACCCCAAAATTCCAGACAAAATGCCAGAACGGAAGAATTACATTACACAGAAAATGAACAGCAATCACGTGCTGAAATATACGACAACGAACATGAAAATTTTCCAATACCAGGACCGTCGAATACAGGCCCATAATCGAAATAAATAATGTTAATACACAGTATCAATTACCCTTTATCGAACTTGCCGAATTAGATGTTAAGATACTGATTGATTCTGGCTCGTCAAAAAGCCTTTTAAATCCTACAGTAGCGTATGCCAATTTTACAACAATATTTTTGAAATTTTTTCCTAATAAAAACGACACGGGTATTCAGGCAACAATAACAGGGCTAAAATAATTTTAAGATCACTCATGGATAATGAGCAAGAATTTTGTTTACTTAACTTTAATGACAGCTATATAGGTTTAATAGGTATAGATTTCCAAATTCAAAATCAAGTGAATATTGATTTTAAAAACAAGAAACTAAATTTAATAGATAAAAGTATTGATATTAATTTCCCATGTAAGAATAAGCATACGAGCAATGACAACAACAGAGATAGTCATAGGAACAACAAGCAAACTTTCGATAGTAACGTATGTAATATTTTAATCAGCGAATTTTTCAATAATGAACTCAGACGTAACCCACTCTACGGTATAAGCAGGCCAAAACTACCAGCTGGGTCACATAGCTTATGTCGTGACACGAACGACGAAATAATTCAAAAAATATTAATACACCCCAGAATAATTTAATGACGTAATTATTATCACTCAAGATACTTTAGCAAATCAAATTACCTGCAATCATCTAAAAGACGAAAAAACGGAAATGCTGATAAGTTTATCTAATCAACAGAAAGACATTCTGGTAAGTCCAGATCTAACACTAACGCAACTATAATTAAATATAGGATTAAATTAGCAAACGACATAGCAAGTAAAACAAAGTTATATAGGTTGCATATTCAGAATGCGAAAAATGGAGACGAATACATATGCATGACCTTACACAGTTACGAACTAACTATGACACGATTAAAATATATTTCGAAAACACTATGAAAGTCATGATAAGGACTACAGACTAGAATATCAGAATTTCATACTGACAATACATTTTACAACATCTAATATAGACGACATATTTTATAGGACATTTTCCAATATTAATATTATGTATAATTATAATAATAAGAATGATAACATTAATGGTAGGAAAAAGAGAGGTATCTTAAATGGATTGGGATCAATATTTAGGTCTATTACAGATCTTATGCAGAAGACGGAGAACGAATTTATCGAGCACTCTATATCCTAAATAAAGATCAGAACGAAATTAACCAATTATTGAGCGCTCAAACGTCACTAATAAAAGAGGCTATATCAGAATTTAATAAGACCATAGAAAAACCGGATCATTATCAGGACGTAATAGTAAATAGAATAAATGATTTAGAATACATTGACAGCCTGAAAAGCGAACAATTAACAAATTTTCATAGAGTACATTTAGAAGTTTTAACATAAATAAACTACCTATCAGGTAACATTCAGGAAATAGTATTAAGAACAGAAAATGCCATTACATTTTCGAAATTGAATACTTATCACACATCAATACTAAAGCCAAAATTCATAATAAATGAATTAAATAATATCCAAAACAATATCACTAAATCACGCCTCGTTACCAGAGATGATATGACACGAGAAAATATTTAAAATTAAAACAGTTCAAATTAGTTACAACATTTAATTTGAAATAGAAGTACCTTTAACTGGCAAATCAGATTATATATACTACCAATTATGTACATTACCTGTTCCTAAAAGTCCTGACGTATTTACAATGATCATACCCAGACACGAGTACCTTATCCTAAGTAGCAAACAATATGCATATAGAAATAACGAATGCAAAAATTAAAAAGGCTCCTTTTAAATATTTTCAAATACTTTTGTGAAGCCGGCAACACAACAGAATTAAATGAAAACAACCCTTGTGAAATCCAACTCATCAAATGTCAAAAACCAATCAATAATTGTAACCAAGAAGTTGTCAAAATTAATAAAACAACCGTTTCAAGATATGGGAATACCCAGCATATAACTGTAGCACTTAAAGCACCCAAACTTAGAATAAGCTGCGAGGAGCAAAAAGAAACCAAAATAATAACTAGCACAAAGTTAGTCACTTTGAAATCCAACTGTCGATTAATAATCAACGATAAGAAATACAATTCAATACAAATGACACAACAACTATTTAACCTTCCTGAATTGGATGTAAGAACTCAAGTAGAACCTGTACTTCCAAATAAACTGCCTGTCGATCAATAAAAGGTAGAATTCCGGGAGAAATAAATCTTCCAATTTACCGCACCAGCATTTGGACAATCTTGCTATATATCATACTAATAGTAGTTATAGCAGGAACAATCCAGAGTATAAGAAGGAAATTGAAGAGCACCAAGACAGGAACTACAGAAAGCACCAAACCGGATTTCACATAAAAATCCGGAACGAACCTTAAGCTTTGTTCCTGTATAGGGGGAAGAGATACTAGCCTCGGGAACAATAGCCTATTATTAAGACAGTGATACAGTGTAAGATAATAGACAGCAAAACCGAGCATTCTCATGGATACACGACGGAGCTGATCTAACTAAGACATCAATGAACAATGGAGTAGCTGATGCAGAGATAGACACCTGCATCCATGAACAATTGACGCCTCATCCATAATTATATAAAAGAGCATATCACGAAGACTCGTCGTTCACTTCTCATCGCAGTTTAGTTTGAGTAATTTCGTGCTTCGTAATTTTATACCACATTTATGTTGACATCAGTATTTTATTATTTATATCTTATATGTATAACTTGGTGTATTTTGTAATAGTAACATAAAATGGTTTTAAAAAGTCAATCGCTTTAACCCTAAAGTTAACTTGCGTGAAAACCGACACAAAGCAGGTGCTTATAGAGGGCCCAAAAAATGACTACTTAACCCATAATACCTCTTAAACCAAGTTGCATCCCTAAGAAGTTATAAGGACACAAAATGGCATCAAGAATTTAACAAAATTAAGATCTGAAAAACCGTTTGATCTACAAAAACGAAATCCGGCACGTAGCGCCAGCTGATGGTGAGGTAAAATAAATCGAAGGTCTGAAAATGGCTCATGGTGGGCAATACACCCTTTAAATACAACATAACATTTTGATGCGTAGGCTGATTTTACAAAGGGTAGGTTGTTCAATGTAGCACGCAATCATATATTTTTTTTAATTTCTATAAATTTTTCACAAACTCCATGGTTTTCAAGATAAACAAGATCAACTATGGCAATATATTTTGAAATGCTCAGCATAAATCTCCAAGGAGTAAATAGTACGCTATTGTCATCTCTATCAAAGCCGTAATCCTAAAATGACGATCTTGCTGTACTAAAGCTGCTCGAGGTCGTCCGGATCCCTGAGGACAGTTATGGATTCCTTCTACAGACCACCTGGACCATCACTGTAACACTGCTGAGAAACTACGTCCTATGTGGTCGAAAATTTGTCTGGTTGAAAAACCGGCTTCCCCATTCCAACAATGCTCCCCCTTTTGAATTCACTTAAATTATCGTAATTATTCCATAAATCGTTACGAAATATTGCTTCAAACTGAAGGGAACGCAAATTTAAAGAGATAACTTTTTAATAACATAAAATTTAAAAAATGTTCACCTGTTAAAGTTTGTTCCCTATTGTTACAATTTATTATCAGAGACAAAATAGAGTTGCATAAAAATTTCATTGCAATTGATCGATTCCTACTGTGTGTTCAGATTTGTAGGTAGGCAAATGTATATGTGTGTGTATATATATATATATATATATATATATATATATATATATATATATATATATATATATATATATATATATATATATATATATATATATATATATATATATAGGTATCCAATCGATAACTCAAAAACTACTCCACGGATTTGGACCCAACTTGGGAATTACCCTTATTTTGCCAATGGCTTGGATAAGTTCGTTAGACAGTTTTGACACTCACATACTTTCAGATAAAAATGCAAAAAACTTTTTAAAAACGCAATATCTTTTTAATGACTAGAAGTATAAAATTAAAACTTCACGCGCACGTAGATATCGTACAAGTTCTCATCTCTATCAAAGTTGAACTTAATCGGTTCAGTAAATTCTGAGTTATAACCAAATAAAAAATAAATAATTTACGATATAACCTGTAAATTACCTCTGAATGGGTGCCTATAGTGTTAGACAAGGTCGCACAGATATATCAGGGTTACGCTGCTATTGAATACAAATGCTCCAAATTAAATTTCAAACGAACAGGCTACATAATATGTTACAATAATCAATCAGCGGGGTTGCCATTTGCCAAAAGTGCCATCTAAATTTTAAGATATCAGAACAATATATAGTAATAAATAAAAACTTTAATGAAGTGATTCAATTTGTTTAAAGGCAATCTAGAACTACGTTTTATTATGTATAAATATTAAGTTGCCTCTTCTTCAAGGTATTTAAAACCCATCGCCCTTTCCTACTTAAATCTGACAACGCCAGTTAGCTATTTGCCATTGTCATTTGTTATTTTTCAAACTGTCAGTTGGGGGGAGTCGAATTTGAGGTTATCTTCTTCTTCTTTGTTTACATACGTCATAAACAAATAATAAGACTCAGCTAATAACTTAGAATATGAGAATAAGTTACTTATTCTTTAGTTTTAGTTTTTAGTAAACTTTTATTATTACTTACTCTTCATGTCGTATATGGAAAATTTTAGATAAATGAAACTACATAATATCATGCAATAGTTTAATCTATACCTATAAACATATGTTCAGTGTAAATTATTAAAATTTTAATTTAAAACTTTTTATTGTTTATATTTATTTATTTCATTTTCAAAGAGCATGGATAGAGCAACATTAAAAAAATGTTAAAAAGGGTTTAGGTGCAGCAAATGCGTTATGGTAGCGAATTTTCGTAAAAGTGCTCCAAATGGTTATAATTCAATTTCCCATTAAACTAGAATCTTCAATTTTGCTACATACTAAAACCTATATAAAAGCAGCGTGGGTACTAAATTTACAAAATACTACAATGAACTTCACAGACAACGATAAATTTGTTTTATAAAACCATTTTTGTTATTTTGTTTGCAGAAACTGTTTCGATTGAGTGGACTAAAAGCTAAGTGTTGAAAAAGGTCTGGATGCAGAAACACATTATTGTGGAGAGTTTCTGCAAAAATATTTGAAATCCGATAAATCAATTTCCTATTAAGCTAAAATCTTCAATCTTGAACCATAGTAACATCTATGTAAACGCAGCCTGGGTACTAAATTAAAAAAAATAACATAATTAGCTTCGCGGATAACTACAAGTTTGTTTTAAAAAAAACATTTTTTGTTGTTTTGTCTTGTTGACTAGAACAGAACCATCCAAGCAATTAAAAGGAAAAATACCTGCGATATTTATGATTTGGCAGGTATATTCCCTTTGCAAATAATTTTTTTTTTCTAGAAAACTTATGTGACTTTAATGAAATTTGTAACACAATTTTTTTAAAGTGACTTGCAGTACTTACATATATCTCTACCAAACTATAATTTTCTAGCTCCATAGAAAATTGAAACTTAATCAAATAATCGCTTGCTGCGACCTCTAAAACCGGTCTCCCAGGTTCTTTCAAATTTAAAAAATTAGTTTTAATAACATACCTTACTAATGTGTACAATTCTTATGAAAATTCACTACTATGATGCACTTGCTGCGTCCCGAACATTTTTTTCTAGTTTGAAAATAAAAAATAACATGTGAACGCAAATATCTAAGTGTTAAATTAGTTATTGACATGATTCTACTAAAATTGTTGGCACCTATATGTGTACAAATTAATGAATTCAGCTAAAATGATTGAAGTTTCTTGAACTCCTATTAGATGCGGATATAGAACATATAGTTTAGCAAAAGTGGTCGCGCTTCTGAAGAAGTGTGGGTAGAATGAGTTGTAAGTAAAAATTTAACTATACTGTCAAAATTTACCAAATCTTAGTTTGCAAATAACTGATTAGATGTATACAGTTTGGAACAGCCAAGTGGAATAAATTCAGTATCTTAATTATTGTGAATATTTATACAATATTCCGAAACACGTCAATTTTAGGTTAAAATGATATCCTGCAACATTCAACCCCCTTAAAATGACAGTTGTAACCCCCAAATTTTTAATAAAGAAGTAGAGGTCTGTGATACCTCATTTGGAAGATTTATTTACCCTCTATTCAAAAATGATATGGCTGCAAAATTTATTGCAAAAATTAACAGTAAAAAAAGAAACTCTTCTGATTGATGAACTTCGCTACAAAACACTACAAAATTCATAACTAATCGCGTTTTTATCTCCATGATGAGAAAAAATAAAACACATCAATTCCAAGATAGAACATGTTCAAAATGCATGCCGTGAACCTCTTGGCAGCATCCTCATCGCGAATAAAAATGTTTCCTAACGTTAATCGATATCTGACGCGTGACCGACCTAATTGCAATCGTTAGTCAGTTAAATCGCGTGCTTAGGTTTTGTATACCAACTTTTTACACATACTTATAAGAGGAAGCCTAGTAGCGTAAGATCGGGTCATCCTGCTCGTCATTCTAACGATTCTAGCCTCTATGTCTACCGATTTGGAAACAATAAGTCAAGGTACTGTCTGGCATTGATTTGGTAATATGCTGGTGTTTAATCCTGCTAAACCCATATTACATTTGCTGGAACTTGTGAGTCTGCTCGATCAAGCTAAAAGTTTGCCAAAGTTGGCACGACATTACTTTGGAGCAGTGCTAAATAATTATCTCCATTAAAATTGCCATCAATGAAAAAGGAAACATAGTTTTCAACTATTCCTATTCAGTTCGCTTCGAACAGGCGTCAGGTATACATCTCTCGGTGCGTGATTTGAAGTGATCGACAGTGTTTGGTTAGTTTTACAAGCTAAAAATGTCAAATAAGGAGGCTGAACCCCCTGACAAAGAGAAGCTACCTGACTCAGAGAGGACGGAAATAATGGAAACGGATGATGCAACGGATATGGGTGATGATTCGGAGGATGAAAAAGGACAGGTAAAAAGTTTAAAAAAGAAAGACAAACACAGAAAACGTGGAAAAGCAGGAAAAGTTGGGGTAAGTACACTTAAGCCACTTAAGTTGTTATTATCCAAAGAATTTGAGCAAGTGAAAGAAGGAAATAGTCAGGTAATTAAAACAAATTATAATTTTCGTTCACAAAATGAATCGTTGAAATTAAATTTACCAGTATCAAGGGAAAGTATATCTGAATACATTCCGACTGATAAGTCAACTACGGTAAATAAGCAAGGTACGTTATCGGGTCAAAATGTAAACAAACTGGTCACAGAAAATAGAAACAATCAACATTTAAATATTGGAGTAAATAATAGAATAAATAATGTCAATTATAACGGGGAAAATATAGGGCCCTATTATGTATTCATTCAAAATAAAGAAGGGAATATTGGGAGGGCACATAAAATATCGACAATCAGAATAATTAATAGGCTTATTCCAGAAATTAGTAATAATATAAAAAGTGTCGTAAGCACGGGTCAAAACAGAATCAGGATCGAACTGGATTCAGCACAAAGCGCTAACACAATGGTAAATAGCAAATCACTCTCAGAAAACGGATATGAGGCATTTATACCTAGATATCTTACTTGTAGGCAAGGCGTTATAAGGTCAGTTGATAAGGAAATCAGCGACAGTGAATTAAAGGAGTTAATAAAACCTAGATTAGGAGAATTCTTTATAGTTGACGAGGTGAAACGTTTAAATCGCAAAGTTAATATACAGGGGGTCACAAAATTCGAGCCAACATATTCGGTTTTGGTGACATTTAAAGGCAACAGACTTCCAGAAAAAGTAGTTATTGAGAAAATAATTTATGAAATCACTCCGTTTATAAAAAGGGTGGTACAATGCTTAAAATGTCTTCGTTATGGACATATAAGCAACCAATGCAAAGGCAGGAAAAGATGTCAATACTGTGGGCAAGAACATAAAAACTCTGAGTGCAAAACTCAAGAGTTACCTGTCTGTGTGAATTGTAAGGGGGAGCATAAAGCGACAGATACAGCGGTGTGCCCGGAGTTTTCAAAGCAAAAAGACTTGAAAAAAATGATGGGGAACGAAAACATTTCATACCGGGAGGCTGTCCAAAAATATAACACAAGCTATGTGGCAGCCATCAAAGGGTGTAAAGAGAACATTCCGAGAAGACCAACACAGAATAACCTACAAACGACAATGACGAACGACAGACCGACAAGCGCTAGAAGTCAGGCAATGGGGCAAAATAATTACCCCAGAAAACGGGAGTCGACATATCATAACGCGACAAGCTACAAAACACAAAAAAATTTCCAGTATCCAAGATCACAACGACCTATATCACCACAAAGCCCAATAACAAACCCTTATCCTCCCTTATATAATAGTGGCAATGTAGTATTTAAAGATATTATTGATGAAATATGTATCAAAATAACACAAACATTACAAGATATATTTGGAAATTTACCAGGCAATATAGATATCGGTGAACGGTTGAAAGCTAGTATAGGCACGTTATCAAATATCAATGGCTAATACAAATTTTATACAATGGAATTGTAGGTCATTAATTTCTAATAAGGGTATCCTAGAAAAATATCTGTTCGATAATGAAACTAGCGTGGCTTTACTAAGTGAAACTTGGTTGAAAAACAACAGCAAAATTAGGTTTAGTGGATATGATTTAGTCAGAAAAGATAGACAGGATGGATACGGTGGAGTAGCCATCCTAATATCAAATAAATTAAATTATCAGGTGTTAAGTATTTCCCTACATAATCTTGAATGTGTAGGAATAAAACTAATAATGAAGGATGGCAGAAGTATAAACCTTTTTTCAGTTTATTTACAACCAGGAAAAAGAATAAGTTCTCAACAGTGGAATAGGTTTTTTGACAACCTTCCTAAACCATTTGTGATAGGGGGAGATTTAAATACTCACAATATAGCTTGGGGTTGTTCGGATACAGATACAAGTGGGGAAGAGTTGTTAGGATCGATAGAAGACGGCAATTTAATTTTTTTAAATGACGGTACGGAAACTTTACTAACGAGACCCAATAGTAGGACCAAGTCAGTTATAGATCTCACTATAGTGTCACCAGAAATCGCACATAAGTTTAACTGGAATGTGCAAAATGTAACTTTAGGTTCCGACCATTTTGTTGTATCATTTTCATATTTATATGACATTAATCATGTACAAAATGCAACTAATCATTTTCACTTAGATGACAAAACATCGTGGAACATAAAGCAAGCTGATTGGGAGCTATTCTCTTACCTAATGGAAAATAAAAGCAGGGAAAATAGTAATATTTCCTATTACGAAATTATAAACAACATTAACGAAGTTTCAGAAGCAGCTATTCCAAAAAAGAGTATAGGTCCCAATAAGTCGTTAAGGAAACAATGGTGGAATGATAATTGTAAAAGGGCAATACAAGACCAGAAACAAGCCATGGATTTACTGCTGCAATCTCCAACCGATACCAACTACTTAAATTACAAACGAACAGCAGCCTTCGCAAAACGGACCATCCTAGAAAGTAAGAAAATATGTTGGAAGAAATTCTGTGAGACCATCAACAAGGACACACCAGCAAAAAAAGTGTGGGACAGCATAAAAAGGTTAAAAAATACCCAGACACAAAATAAATATCCAAATGTCACTGAACAGAAATTTGAAGAAATTATGGATCATCTTGTGCCGCAACAAGTAGCCGAAAATATTCAATTTAAAACTGAAGATGAAAACCATTTTTTGGTTACGAAGTTTTCAATGAGTGAATTTGAAATGGCTCTAAAAGGTAGGAAGAATACCGCTCCTGGAGGAGATGATATATACTATGTCATGCTTTACAAATTACCACTCTCCAGCAAAATTGAACTTTTAACAATCCTCAATAACATATGGATAACAGAGGAGTTTCCTAGTGATTGGAAAACGTACATATCTGTTCTTCTCTTAAAACAAAATAGGGATCCACAAGCTCCTAGTTCATATAGAGGAATAATGCTAGGGTCATGTGTTCTAAAAACTTTGGAACGCATGATAAAAAATCGACTGGAAGCATGGTTAGAACAAGAACACAAACTACCACAAAATCAGTTCGGCTTTCGAAAAGGTTCCTCGACGACGGAAGCTATTGCAGCACTGGTTTCTGAAATATACATATCATTTTCAAGAAAGAACTCTACGATAGCGTTTTTCACGGACCTCGAAAGTGCTTATGATAAAGATAACCTCAATATACTATATCATAAAATGAACAAGATAGGCGTACCATCAACTATGTCCAGGAGAATTATTAAATTATACCAGGATCGAACAATAAAGCACAAAGTTGGCAACACTCTTATTGGACAAAGAGTACAAACTTTGGAATACCACAGGGAAGTGCCTTGTCACCACTTCTTTTTCTAATATACTCTTCAGATATCAACAAATACGTGAAAGAGGCAAGAGTCTTACAGTTTGCCGATGACATCTGTCTATATGTTAACTCCGCGGACATTAAACAAGGTTCACAGAAATTAAAAGAAGCTGTTTTTTCTTTCCGAAAGTGGACAAATGAGAACGCAATGGAAATGACTAAATCCAAAACTAAAATGTGTTTCTTTAATAGAAAGCAAACAATTCCAGACAGTATAGTAATAAACGAAGACATCTACCCCATTGAAAACTCAGTAAAATATCTTGGTATCATATTAGACAGAAAATTGCTGTGGAAGGAACATTTGGAACTTGCGTTAAACAAATCTGAAAAGCGTATCAATATATTAAGAATGGTATGCCATAATAACTGGGGAGCGGATCTCGAAACAAGTTTGCTAATTTATAAAAATTATATCAGACCCATACTGGACTACGGCGCAATATTTTACGACCAAGCTGGAAAAAACCATCTAAATAAAATAAATAAAGTGCATAACAAATGCATAAGAACATGCTTAGGAGCTCTAAAAAGCACACCCATTGTTAGGATGTTAGCGGAGGTATCAGAAACACCAATTGAAATGAGAAGAAAGCTTCTGGCAAACAGATTTATAATTAAAATGCATAACAAATGTAGCTATATCAATGATAACTTATTTCAACTGTACATTCTAGACCTAACTGAGGAATATTGGAAGAAAAAGAAAACACCTCTTATTGTGGATGAATTTGCCAAATTTTTGGAAAGAAAACCATTGATACATTCGGTACAGGTAAATCCAGTGTTCCAAGTTAAATGGCACATCCTAGATAAAATTAAGGTAGAGCATATGATTGAATACTCCCAGTACCCAATCCAGTTTAGAGACCAAATGTTAAAAGAAGACCTGAACAGAATACAAGCGGGATCGTATTTATTATACACAGATGGGTCCAAAAATCAAGGATAAGTTGGTTGTGCATATTATGATCCACAGAGAAAAGCGGGGAAACAAATTAAATTAAGGACAGAAATGTCTATATTTTCAGCAGAATGTGTTGCTATACTGGAAGCAATGAAGTACGCCGAATATTGTAACATAGAAAAAGTAATTATTCTTAGCGATAGTAAAGGCGCTCTACAGGCTATAGAAAATTTCAGTATCACCACAAAGCAACCAAATTATTTAATAGTAGAGATCGTAAAACTGTATGTACAAGCAAAACAAGCAAATAGAAAAATCTGTTTTATATGGGTCAGAGGTCACAGTGGATTAAGTGGTAATGAATCAGCAGATAATATGGCCAGAACGGCGTCAGATAACATAGAGAACACACAATACATGATACCTCACCGGGATGAGATTCAAAGATATAAAACTCTAATAAGAGAACTTTGGAAGGGGGAGTACCAGAATAGCAACAAGGGTCGTGCTTATAAGAGTATTGTAGAAGAACCTCCAAGAAAACCTTGGTTTTGCGATTGCCCTTATAATAGTAAAATGTTCACAAAAACTATGTGTAGATTACGCTTCAATCATGCATTGTTCCCGAATCATCTATATAAAATAGGTATGAAAGAAAAGCCTTTTTGTGATTGTGGCGAATTCGGGGACTTGGAACATGTTCTGTTAGAATGCACACTTAAGCAAAGCAAAATCAGTCAATTTGTAAATAAATTATATAGGAATAGTAGTGTTCCAAAGCCTTTCAATTTGTCGCAACTCCTTAGCACTAGAGACTTTGACATTTATTTAGATGTATTTAAACACGTGAAAGATATATGTAAAAACATTTGATGTAAATCTCGTATACAACGTAGATTAAGTTGACCTATTGTTTCCCAACCTATATGTATTACCTGACTTTTACCTAAGGCCCACCTGTGCACGTTTTAAAGTTGTTCTGATCGGCCGCAGAGCATGAAGCTATGTGTCCATTGTATATCCCAAACATTGTTGGAAAAAAAAATTAAAAATAGAAGAAAGTTAAAATATTGAACAAAATAAATGAATAAATAAAATAAAGAATGTGTAGCAGAAAAATAGTGCCAACTGATAACAGAATGATATATACATGTGGGTGTATATATAGGTATATATAGATGAGTGTATGTAATTACTCTTAGGATTAAGGAATGAGAGAGGAGTGAAAGTGGATTGAAAGGGATAAAAAGAGGAGTGAGAGGGTGCAAGAGATTATCTATAATAACTTGTAAGTAACAAAATGGTTGGCAAAAGTGATATGGCACTGAATTTACGCTGATTTGGACCTACACTCACAGTGATTGAAAACTGGACGCATGGACACTGACTCCGCAGCCAAAATAATAGTGAAATTAAAAAAAAAAAAAAAACTATTCCTATCGGAACATTAACGTTTTTGGGGTATTGTGTCTGTTCCTCTCAAATCAAGTGTAGATTTTCTTTAGAACAGGAGCGAAAATTTTGACGATTAGCATGGCCGTGAAATGTAAAGCTGCGCTCATCAGAAAACAAAACATGTTCTATTTGAATAACATTGTAATCTAACATTTCCATCATTTGTTTACCAAAACATGTTCTTGTATTAAAATTGTTTTTCATAAGCTTCTGCGTTTGTATCAATTTCTAGAGATGCATTTTATTATCTTTTAATAATCAAATAATCGATGAATGACTAACCTCCAATGCTGTGACGGCTGTCGATTCGAAGTATGTGGGTTTCCCTCAAACCCAAGCCTTATATCTGATTTGGTATTATTACCCAGTGCATTAAAAGGTTTTTTGTATTTGCCTTATGTGTCTAAGCTCGCTAAATTGATTTTTAATTTTACAAATTTTCCCCTTGGGATATAGGCGGCGAATTTTTCTTGAAATACGCGAGCAACTTTGATCTTTGATCGTGTTTTGTCTTCGTCACCAATCATCTATAGAATTGTTATTTTATGGATTTTTGTTACATAAACTAAGTTTCTGAATTGAAGCTAACAGCTGACAACTACTGTTATGCGGTTACAACCACACGGCAAGCTGCTAATGTGTTATAGACAAAACTAACATTTCCAATTATGAAAAATGTTTTTGATGTCTTCTTTTTAGTTGATATAGTCCAGAAAGGACACTAAAATTGTTTTTGCTTGCCTTCACGTTATCAAGAATGTAACGCGATTAGTCATAAATTTTTTAGGGTGTTGTAGCAAAGTTAGCCACTCTGATGAATTTTTTATTTCACTGTTAATTTTTGCAATAAATTTTACAATTCCTACTTCATATCTGAAAGTTTGGGGGTTGCAACTGTCACTCGAAAGGGGTTAAATGTATGGGTAAAGTTTTCACGTTCAAGTCGTCATTTTTAATACTAAAATTGACGTGTTTTGAGATTTTTAATGAACATGCACAATACTAACGGATATACTAAATAATTAGATTTGGCTGTCCCACATTGTGTATTTTCGATATATGCTTTAAAATGTACATATTATGCTGCCAGACGCATTAGCTTATTTGCAAGTGGACGGCATAATTTTTGGCTGTTAATAATTAATAAAATTAATAAATAAATAAATAGTAAATATACAGGAATAACTCAATTTGCAGTGATTTGTAAATCATTTATAAAAATGTTATATGAGTAAAGGTATCTTATGAGTTTGAGTACATACTTTGTAACTGCAAAACCACCAAAAAAGCCAGGGCCTTGTCTAAAGCCTAACATACATTGACTTCTTTCCTTCTATTCATAGTTATCATTACATTACATGTAAAGTGATAAGTTGGGATGTTGCACATAAATTGAAGCTTTGATGGCCTTAATCAAGAGCAAAATTCTATTCGGTTTCTATACTTTCTGCTCAGATTTAAAAAATAAGGCATTAATAACCCGCACCAAATCACTTCGCCTGCAACAGCGTACTGTAAATATACTGACAGGTTATGTATATTAGAACTCTTGAAAACAATTGTATTAAATATTCTTAATCCGTACTGATTGCCCATCTCCGCAAATAAGTGCCAAGTCTGGCGATATGTAATTTCCAATCATTTTAGCAGACCTTTTACATATTTTTAATATGTATATTCTTTAGCTTTAAGTATTTTTCTATTTTCTCTCCCTAAAGCAATAATGCCCTCGTTTACTTCAGTAACCAGCTTTCATTTCCTAAGTAAACGGTTAAACTATAATCACTTGCGTAACCTTTTAAGCAGATTGCTTTGATAGGTAAAAGTAATTGCCTCTTTGCAATTATTGACCAATACATTGATTGCAATCCAGAAAAACATGTGCAAAAGTGGGACATGTAAGTAATGAAACATATCCTAGATTTGACTTATATAGGTGCGACTAAAAATAATAATATAGGGGAGGACCGAGATGCTTGGTCCTTTTTTTTGTTTCAATTTTTTTAAATAAAATGACTAACATTGTTAGGAAAAAACAGACATAGGCATAAGTAGTTTATAAGCTAACTAAGTCTACATATAATCTTTTTTATTGCAATGAAATCATATAAAAAAACATTTTTTAAGATTGTGCAAAATGGCCCAAGCCTTCCACTAGGAGCCATGTTTGGGACACTGAATAGGTATGTTTGGATTACAAAGTAAACTTTGTTTACAATGTAATTAAAACAACAGAAATAATAAGAAATGAATATATTTTACAATAAATTTTCGGAAAAGGAAAACATAGATATCTATTAGACCAAATGATAAGTATCTGCACCAGAAATAGTAAACGTGTACCCATTACCAGCACGTTTTGTTTCACAAAATTCTATTGGCGAATTAATTTTTTTATAATATCATCTGCAGAAACGTCCTGAATGTCGTCGTTTAACGGAAAAGTAAATTTATTCGAAATTCCATGTCTTCTGAAAAATTTCACCGTATAAATTGGAGAAGACTTCTCAATTACAAGTCCTATGTAACAAACAGTGGCGTTGGTTTCTGTAACAAATCTCACAAGAACATAATCATTTTTATTTGAATCCCGATCATTGGGGTCCTCTTCTTTCTTTTCTTCTGTAAATAGGAAATCATCACTTTCCTCGCAGATATCACTCATGCTGATTTCGGATTCTGACTCGGACTCTTCAATTATTTTCTTTTTCTTACTCAAAGTAGGAATGTTAATATTTGTCAGATTTCTTGTAATTTTAACCTTTTTTTGTTTGTCAATCTTATTTTTCAATGCCTCTTAAATTTCTGTTCTTTCTGGAGTATCGGTTAATATCCGTGTTTTGCCCGGCTTATGACTTGTTTTCTTTTACGGGGCAAAGCTTCTGGGTAGGGTTGAACACCCTGTGGAGAAACGAAAGGTTGAATATTCGATGATGGCCCAGGTTCGTCTGGTTTCTCAGTGGCAGTTTTTAAAGACTATTCTACCAAGATGCTATTGTCGTTCGGATCATCTCTGTCAGTAACAGCAGAAGATAGGAAATTTGACTCTTCGAAAATATCAGGCTTAAATGGAAATATTTCAGTTTTTGCAAGGGCACTTTCGATCTTGGACTTACTAAATGCAGGTAAATAAGCTCCTGACACTAGTTGTGAAATTTGATATATTGTAATTGGTGTTCCAGGGTGATTAACCAGCCAGTTGTCTACTGCCGCATTATAATATCGCTTAAATGGAGAATACACTGCAACATCGAGTGGCTGTAGCTTGTTGCTGCAGTGTGGCGGCAGTGTCAAAAGGACTATTCCATTCTCCTTTGCAAATTTAATTACTTCAATTGATATATGGCTCTCATGGTCGTCAAAAATCAATAAAACTGGAGATTCCAAAGACGGTTTAGCATATTTGGCAAAATGTTCAATATAGTCCAAAAATATTTCAGCATTCATCCAACCTGATATATTTGCTGCACCAACTGAACCAGTTGGAGCATTTGTCAACATGAAATCTTTAACATTTTTGCGCGGAGACACAAAAAAGGGGGCAGAGAATTTCCAATCGCATTAATGGCACAACATAAGGTTACCAGGACTCCCCTTTCACCTGAAGTTATCTTACCAATTTACTTTTTACCCTTCTCTGCCAAAATTTTCCCGGGAACTTGCACGGTGGTAACACCCGTTTCATCAATATTGTACGCAGATGATGGAGGAAATTGGTATCTCTCATATAAATTCTAAGGTTACTAAAAAAATCGCCAACATTCTTTTTTTTAAAACTGGTTGACCGGGAGAGGCTAGTGGCCTCCGGTTTTCTCAAAAAAAGTTTTTTTATTTCTATTCTGAAATCCAACAAGCCAGTCTTTGCTAGCACAACAGTTATTCTTCCAAGTATCTGAAATAGTTTTCCTGTTTGCAACAGCATATTGGTAGGCTAACTCTCTGGTTTGCTTGATGGTCAGTCCATAATGCATGTTGCCAGCTTTTAATAAATAATCACACAACGTGATTCCTCTTCTTGCGTAAATATCTGCATGCTGACAAAAACAGAAGAAAAACTGTTACTAACAGGAATTTTTTTGTTTTTTTTTTATATATCTTAATAATGTTGTTTTGGGTATATATATTTTTTGCAATGGCCCTTATAGACGTTACATTCTCTTGGTTTTAAACCACTTCATTGTAAGCTGCTTGGATAACTTCTAATGGCAAATTTTCTCTAGGTTTTCGTTTTAAATTTTCCACGTTTTTCTTTTTGTATACTGTTGGCATGATGAATCTAGAAAACATATATAGGTACCTCCCTAAATATAACTTGACTGGATGTATTTTGCATGATTAATTATGATGGGTACTGAGGTAAATTATATTACCTGGAGATAGAGGTATGTTTGGGACATTGGCCCAACCATACATCTTCTGCAGTGACCCAAAGATCCCTGCTATTACCAAGGTAGGATAATCCATCATAAAAAAACTTGGGTTATGTTTAGAGGAATTTACCTACAAGCAATACATGTTCAATATATTAGATAATCTTACCTGATATAAACACAACCCGTAACTTCGGTAATTTTTCATTAAAAATAAAATAATACACTTACTATTTTTTTACTTTTTACTGCAAGCAACAAAAAACTTTTGACCACCAGGTGAACACAAGTCTAACTGACGCCAAAACCCGTTTGATTAGAGTAGGGAATAAGTTCAATGGTATAATACATAATTTGTTGCATATAAAGCGGTTTGAAGGTGTTTTTTCACTTGTCACCCACCCTCTGGTCCAGATATCCCGGTTCTCTCCCATTATAAAGTTTTCATGAAACAACAAAAAATTTGGAAACAGCAAATTCATCATGGTACTGAATTTTTATAGAAATGTTTTTTTACAACAATTATACGAGTATATACATCAAGGAAAATCATGTTTGACTTATAAAGTTATTTAATAACGTTTGCTTAACACATAAATATTTTGATCTTGTGTCCTCCTGTAACCTTCAGCAACACCAACAATTTTTTTCATTGCATGCCTATAACTGTTCTTTCTTTAAGCCCAGAGATATAAATTTAAGTATGTAGCATATCTCTTATAATTGAAACCTACGTACCATATTTGATTGCAACAGCTGGGTTAGTTTTGGAGATACACAATTTATCGAGAAAAATTTTTTACAGAAAAACTGGTCCGATTTTTTTGAATAACGAACTTATCCAAGCTACTTACAAAAGAAAGGTACCGGCCAAAATTTATATATACATATATATACACACACACACACATATATATATATATATATATATATATATATATATATATATATATATATATATATATATATATATATATATATATATATATATATATATATATATATATATATATATAGAAAAAAATCTGAACACACAGTAGGAATCGATCAATTGCAATGAAATTTTTATGCAACTCTATTTTGTCTCTGATAATAAATGATAACAATAGGGAACAAACTTTAACAGGTGAACATTTTTTAAATTTTATTTTATTAAAAAGTTATCTCTTTAAATTTTAGCTTCCTTCACTTTGAAGCAATATTTCGTAGCGATTTGTACTTTATTCATTAAGTCATTATGCCTAGGCGCCGTTTACGGAATAATTACAATAATTTAAGTGAATTCAAAAGGGGGAGCATTGTTGGAATGGGCAAGCCGGACAAATTTCCGCCCGCATAAACGCAGTTTGTCAGCAGTGTTACAGTGTTGGTCCAGGTCGTCTGTAGAAGGAATTCATAACTGTCGTCAGGACCTCGAGCAGCTTTAGTACAGCAAGATCGTCATTTGAGGATTACGGCTGTAGAAGACAACGTTTCCACAACACGGGCGTTTGGAGTTTTACAACAAAGAATCTCTATGGCAACGCTATATCGCAGAACACGCACTTTTGTGCTTCGACATCGTGCTGCCCTGCTTGAGCGGTGTAACGGCAGATCAACTTGGGATGGTAAATGAAATCTTGTTGTATTTTCTGACGAATACCTATTCTCTTGGGTCGCAGGAGAGTAAGACGATTACGTGGAGAACGCAGTAATTTATAACTTGATGTGGAATGGCATACGGCCCTTAAACGGAGGGATTCTACTGACAGAAATTTGAATGCAAATTATTACATACGAAACGTACTGCAGCCTGTTGCACGAGAGTTCAACCCCTTATCCAGCAAGACAACGCACGTTCTTATACAGCAAGGGTCAATACAAGGTTTTATAAGAAAATAGCGTGACCATGCTTTTATGAAATTCTCGCTCTTCAGGCTTGTCACCAATCTAACATGTGTGGAACATGATTGGCAATCGACTGGGTAATTTACCCCAACCATCAAATATCCTAGGTGAACTCCGTCACGAATTCACGAAGCCTGAGATAACATTCTTTAGGATATCATAAATCTTTTAATTTCAAGCATGCCCTAAGTGAAGATTGGAACCTGTGATGAGCACTGATAAGTACACTTGGGGAATCCAAATCACCAAAACACATCTTTTTAAAGACCTGAAGTATATAAGGTTAAGTTTATTAGTAAGCAGTTTAGAATTTTTCATCTACTGACGATGCTAACCTTGTTAGTGAAACGATCGTAAGGTCTTTAAAAAGATGTGTGGTGGTGAATTGGGTTCTTCAAGTGTACTTATTCAAGCATTCCCGAAGAGTAATCCCGAATGCATAAGAAACCGCGGCGGACCCACTTATTATTAAGTTGCTTTCTTCTTTTCAATATTTTAGTTTAAAAATGTAATCCTTTTCTAACTTTGATTAAACACACGTTATGTATAAATTTCATTAAAATTGATAAACTCCTAATGAGTGTTCGATCTTTTTTATTCCCTTTTTAGTGCTTACTATGACTCTTCAACGGGGTAGAATTTTCGAGATTTTTTATGGCATTATGGATAGCAGAGTCGATTCCGGCATACCCAATTTACTCTTGTACAGTTAATTTTCAATTTTTTTACCTTTTGACTTGCCCTGTATAGAAAGTGCACCTGGCTACGGCAAATGTTAGTTGACTACCCGATTAGGGACTGCATGCAGTATCCATAAATGGAATTTTAACTCTATATATACAGGATGTTTGCTGCAATGTCCCGAAAAAACATTAAAGTGAGTTTTTCTTGCCTTTCAAATCAATGATTTTGATTTGAAATATCATTGAATTGAAATATATATCCTTCATTGGCAATTATTCTGAAATGTTTTAAAAATATATTTTTTTCCAAGCAGATAAGCTAGCTACTTTGACTTTGACAGTTATAATAAATAACGAATTCGTTTAGCTTAATTAAATTATGGCACGGTTAAGTTTATTAGAAAATATAGAAATTATTTGTCTTGTTGGTGATAACGCAAGATCTTCCAGGGAAGCCGCTGACGAATTTAATGGAAGGCATCTAAATCGTCAACCAAAACCACCACACAACAGTGTTTAGAATAAATAAGATGTTCGACAATACTGGGACAGTAGTTGCTAAGAAGAAAACAGGACACAGATAAGACAGGTGCCGACAGGATTATAATTGATAATTTTCAACAAAATGGGTACACTAGTTTAAGACAGGCGTCTCGAGATTTAGATACAAGTGTCTCAATAATAAGAACATGCCTTGGAAAAAATAAAATACGCCGGTACAGACCAAAAATATTACATACTTTAGAACTAGGCGATGCATAAAGAAGGATGAAATTTTGCTTATTCCGTCAAGGAGAATATCTACAGAATGATAACTTTCTTGAAAGTATTGCATTTACCGACGAAGCAAACTTCACTACGAATGGCGTAGTATCCATTCAAAATTCACGTTATTGGGCTGATAATAACCCTAATTGGTTTATAAATTAAAAAATGCAATATACAGAAAAAAATAATGTTTGGTTTAGCATGCTTAAGAACCATCTTTTGTGTCCCATATTTTTGAAGGGGCTTTAAATTGACAGACTTTTTAAATTTCTTAAGACAACAATTTATGTATATTTTAGAGAAATTGTCAATAGAAGACAGAAGATCAGTGTTTTTCAAGTATATGGTGCGCCAATTCACAACACCATTGCTGTTGGATGATGGCTCAATGAGAGATTTCCTATCAAATGGATAGGGCGAAATAGTCCGCTGATACATTGGCCGCCCGGATCACCAGATTTGACACCCTTGGATTTCTTAATTTGGGGTTACCCTTAGCAAAAAGTATACCAAAAACAGACCACAGAATGCCCGGGAACTAAGGCAAAGAATTGTTACGTTGCTCGTAAGCTTGTAGATGCGTAACAGCAGACCATCTTAAAAACACGAGAATCAATTTGAGGAGACGGTGCGAAACGTGCATAGTGATTGAAGGTAGTTGCCTAGAACATAGTAATGATAGCTTTTTGGCAGAATATCGTATGTTACATAAGTGAAATTTTACAGGACAACAGTTTTTCTATTATCCCCTATATTTCTGATTGTTATACCGAAGCAACTTGCCAGTTATGTCTGAATTAGGTACTAATGACATAAATAGTGTCAAAAATACCGAAATTATCTTTTATTTATCAAGAAATTTAGGTTTTGTTTACATACGATATTTTAAAGGAATCAAATTTATTACGATAGTTTAGAAATAGCTTATAATATTCGACACATGCGATAATTTGCTGGAAAATTAGGACAACTAAGATACAGAAGCATGTAATATTATTATTATGGACCACATTTTTATTTTAAAATTTGCAAGGCCTAAATGTTACTAATATTGAAACCCTCAGTAGCTCTAGACACAAAATAGTACAGAAGTTAACAGGGTATGTCTAGAAAAGTTCAAAAAGCACATCTAGAGTTAGATATTAAATTACTAAAATGTGTTACTTTTGTTTTGCTGGTAATAAAATAGTATTCTTTCGATTTTCTAAATTGAATCTGCAAAGCATCCGGTCCTACAGAAATAATCATGGTGCCTTTTACACTACTAACAGTGAAAATTAAATTTGGTAGTGTAGATATCAAAAGTTTAATTGAAACAAAGTTGGCTTACTGCTTGTCAATTTTTATTTTCATATAAAATATAAAAGTGTTTTTTTGTTTAAATAAACTTTCACGACCTATCTATATAGACATTAAACTTAAACTAAACTAGAAATACTTCTGACAATTTTTTTTAGATAAATCGATTAAATAGAATATTTCTGTTGCAGAATATATTGCATTATCAATAATAATAATAATAATAATTTTGGTATACCTAGGCATAAAAAATGAAACGATACAATCCAACAATAAGATCAAATTCTTTAAAGTTTGAACTAATACAAATAACAAAATGTTTTCACCGCAAAAACCAACATCTATTTTTAAATTTAATGAGAAATAACTCAACAGAAAATCTTAAAATTTTAGAAAAAACTGTCAGTAAAACTGGAGTAAAACAACAGCAATCTCTTATATTGGGAACAAAATAAAAAATTTCCTGTAGATGTGAGCTGGGTTTGTAACAACCTGGAAGTTATTCAACATCTGGCTTATGTTCATCTTCTATATCGGTTTCCGAGAGCCAATCAGGAACACAGCATGATGATTTCATTTGCAAGTATTCCTGCTGATACCTTTGTGGTACCACATTATCAGTGCAAAGAGGTTTCAAGTCATTCTTCTTCTGAGAAGCTATAGACAATTTTTGGGTGTACAGTGTTATGATTTTTTTATTTGTGAATTTTTTTCCGGGATCTAATTTTAAAATTCTCGCATTAGCAGCATCGTAGGAATAAAAGATAAATGACATTAGGATTATATTTTTTAAATGTAATAGTTTTTATTTTAGTCATTTGGATTGTTTCATCTTCAGCTGATTTAAATTTACAAACTTTAAATAAATCATTTGTTACATGTTTCCAATCCATGAAATCAGTGTAAGACATTCTAATAGTGTTTAGTTTTCTAGGGTTAGTTCTTGCATTAGTTATAATTGTATCCCACTCAGAAGGTGCCCAAGTTACCCGTTTCTTGATAAATCGTTCAATTGTACCATGAATGGAATCTACGGGCATATATGTGTGGCCAGGAAGTAACAAAGTTATTTCAACTGTTTTTATATTGCTACTCATTCCTACTTTAGAAAAGGAATGATCATTGACAGCATGGCTTTATTCTCATTCTGGCCACTATAGCTGTCGCAATTGAGAAAACTGTTCTCAATCGTGCCTCTTTGATCTACATTTCAAGTTTTTATACATTATAGTAGATATCTCATTGGACCCTCTAGCTCCATCACATTCACCCCACAAAAAAACAGAAAGCGTCTTGGGTTACATTTTCATATACTGTTAGATTATAAAATGAGTATTTTCTAGCATAATAGAGTAATAAGTTGTCCCCATGGAGGACATGATGGTCAAAGCTAACACAACGAAATTTTTCGTCCCTTAGTCAGTTTTTCTGTTTGGTTAGGAAATTATTTTTACATAAATTTTTCATCTCAATATATTCTTGATATTCTTTTTTGGACTGTTTAGTTTCTTGATAGTGTTTATCTTTTGTAATTTCACACATTTTACATTTATCTTTTTTTGGCAGGTGAAAACCCAAGTTGAATTCTTTTTTAAAAATGTGTCTGAAAGCTTTTAAGGAAACATAAATACTCTTTCCTGCCCCAACTTGGTCTTTCTTGAAAATACCATATAGAAAAGAAACATTTCTAAGTTCTGCTGGCAAATACTTCCGGGATGTTTTATTTCTACAATAGTGAGAAGGAACAACAAGAAGCTTTATGATAAAGTCCATGACATTGTTTTTCAACTCCAAGCTAGTTTTATTTGCAGGCTCATGTCTGCCCCGTTGATCTGTTTTCGCACATTTGTATGATAAAGCATTATTTTTTGTATACCTAAGCGCCATTTGGGAAACGTCGAATGTGCTTAACAGAAACTGTTGACAGACCTCATGTTCTACTTCATTCCATGGGATAAAATATTTGTATGATTTTTGTCTCATACTAACTTCTGCTTGTTGGCTTCTCCTCTTAATTGGAACCTCCTTTACGCAAGACAGTAACCAGTCTATTTGCCTCTGTTGACTTCCTATGCCCCAAAAGAATTCATGAATATCTTGTCTTAATATTTCTGAAAACTTCATAGAACACTTATGAGGACAGTGAATGATATTTTTACAAGGATCTGATTGCATCAATTTTTCTCTCCCATAGCTTTTCGCTCCCTTTTTCAGTTTTCGCTTATTGATTTTCATTTTCTTCTTAACTGCTTTGCCGACCACTTCGTTTTCACAGTCATCATCAGTGGTTTGACATTCAGAGTTAGTTTCAATGGCACTATTTATAATACTATCGTAAGACATTTGCGATGAATGACGACGAAATTTTGTTTGTTTTTGACTAGATTGCACTTCCGTACCTGATGATGAGCTTGAGTCGTAATCAACTAGTCTATTTAGTGAATTTGTCGTTAAAGTTGCTATAGACGCTTTTCCCCCAGAAAAGAGAGAAGCAAGAATAATTTCTTGATCATCATTGATGAGAATTATTAGGAATGTTTTCAGCGATTGTTGCATCCATCAACGATGGAATTATAGTCTTATTGGCATCTTCGGTTTCATTTCCATTCAAAGAAAAGTCCATTTATTCTACTACAATATTATGTAACTTAACACCAATGTAACTGTTATCACTGTTTCTGGATTTCCAGTAAATTTTGAGTTAGAGTTAAGAGTGTCGTTGCTAAATGTACCGGTTTTATCGTTGACTGAGGAATTTTTTATTAAATCTATAGACAAAAGTTTCAGAATCTTTTCTGATCTGGCAGCCATGGTTCTGAGAAGAATGGCCAGTTTTCAGTTTATTTTGAATCTTTATCTAAATTTATAAATAAAAATAATTTGAATTTACACTTACGATAATTTGCCAATACGTTCTAGACATTCAGGGAATTACAATAACATTAAAAACTCAGTTTCGTAGAAATTGTCACTTACGATGTTTTGCCGATTATGTATCGGTAAAATTTGGAATATAAATTTTGGTTTACAAAATTGTTTCTTTATAATAAGTACACTTGGAGAACACCCAAATCACCACAACATATATTTCAGAGACCTTACGATCGTTTCGTTGACAATTCACAGAATTTTCTTCCTCTGAAGATGTTGACATTGTCAACGAAACGATCGTAAGGTCTCTTAAATATGTGTTGTGGTGATTTGGGTGTTTTCCAAGTGTACTTATTAGTGCTCATCACGGGTTCCAGTTTTCACATAGTTTTTCTTCATAATTAGTTCTAGGCCACATTGTGCCAAGTTCGTTTATTTTTTGTCATTTCTATTTAGTTCAAAATTGATAATTCTGGTAGTCGTACGTTAGTATGCATTAGCGCTTTGTGAATTAAAATACCGCTCGAAATGACCAACAAGCCCCTAGATCTGTATCACAGCCGTCACTTCCTTCATTTCGTTAAAATATGCGAAAAAAATCAATTTTAAACAAAAATTGTATGGTGTACATAATCAATAGGTCAGATAATTAATATACTAGTGTATATACCTGTTAGTAGATTGATCTCTTATGTCGTCAATAGCCGAGCGGTGAAGGGAGTAGAGTAGATTTCACAATGGACTCCTACGCGTTCTAATCCCAGTTAGTGACTTCACTTTTCTTTTCAATTTTTTAATATTGTATTTTATTTTACCGTTATCTGATCATATTGAGTAATTCCGATGAATTTTTTTAGCGAGTTTTTGTATAACAAATTCAATTAGGACGAGATGAAAAGTTTTAAAACTTCATTCAATTTGAATAGCACGCATCTGGTTGTTTGTTATTGCCCTAACCTAGTGAAACCGTTCCATACTTAATACAGCCGCAGACTTTCCCGTGGCTTCACAAAGGCTCGTTGTTTTCTGCAACCGAATTTAATTTTTTATTAGACGCAGAAAGTGCGTTATGGTAGCGAATTATCATTAAAGTTTCAAATTTACATAGCTCAATTTGCTATTAACCTAACGAACGTTTTTACCCGTTTAACCAGTTTTTTAGGGAACATTTTAACTTTATTTTCAGAAAATTGTTGTACATTTTTAAACAATAAAGTCATTTTGATTAAATATGGTACTTTATTTCTACTATATAGGTTATTCTGGTAACCAAATTTCATGCCCGCTTTCTTTAAAAAAAGACATATTTGTTATTAAAAATATTTTTATAATAATTCACTACCGTAACGCACTTGTTGCGTCCAGACTTCTTTATCAATAGTTAGTGTTTTACGTTTTCAGAGTGTCTTATTCCAACGAGGAAGCATTTGATATGCTTGAAATTTATTTTCAATGTTTTCGGAATCCTGTTGTCACGTCACGAGAATATGCTTTAAGGTACCCCCAAAGAAGATATTACTCGAGAGAGGTGTTTAGTCGCATTGCAAGATATATGCGGGAAATTGGATTTGTGAGACGCACCAGGAGACAAGTCACAGCTCGTAGGATTAGAAATGAAGAAAACATTACTAATGTGACATGTACATTTTACAATGTACAACAAATTTCTAGAAACTTAGGTGTGACCGTAGGATATGTATACAATATTTTAAAACACCATAATATGCACCCATATCACATAGTATTGCATCAGGCGCTAAATGAAGCTGGTTGTGACCACAGACTGAATTGCTGCCATGCGATGCTGAGCACGCTAAAAGAAACACCACGATTTCTATCACAAATACTATGGACAGATGAAGCAACATTTTCAAATTGTGGGAAGGTAAATCTCCATAATATGCACTATCGGTCGAGCAGTAATCCCAATTGGATTTGAGAATTAGGTCGGCAAAATCGATGGACTCTAAACGTATGGTGTGATGTAGCTGAAGGGAAAATTGATCAATCCATCCTCGATAATAGCCTAATAACTTTTTTCTGCCTCGGTATATCAAATTTCTCATCAAAAAATTTTATTACCTGATATGTTATGTTCCAAAAAGGTATACCTTGTAGATTTTTATTTGAGGAGACGTTTCTGTGATAATAGAATTTAAGTGTTTCATTGCGTTCTAAAATTCATCACAGGAACGACAACACACCTTATACAAGGAGCGGAACTGATCCACGAAGTTTGAAGCATGTTTAAGGACCAGTCGACCAACAGCACTTAAAATTTACATTGGAGCATGTTTGAGGACCAATCGACCAGCAACACTTTACTGGCAAAGAACAAGACGAGTAGGGTACAAAGTCAATAACAAACCAAAACAGCAAACTCTTATTAAATTATTAATTGTTGTATAACACTCTAAGAAAATGTTAAAAGTGACCCTCGTTTTCGTTTACACAAATATTAATTCTCCGGAGTGAATTGAACTCTATCCATCATTTCTGCATCTAACCGTAAAATGTTTACTGAATTTTGTACTTGCACCCACAGTTCTTCTTTGGTGTTAATTGGTCTAGAATATACCAACTGCTTAACTGTTCCCTATGAAAAGTAATCCATGGGCGTTATATCTGGTGGGCGAGGTGGCCATTTTACAGGAGCATTGTTTTCTCTGCCAATCCGTCGATTTTAAAATCTGTCATATAAATTATTTCTGACGTTCAGCGTGAAATGTGCTGATGCACTGTCGTGCATAAACCACATATTTTGCCTAACACCTATTGGATGTTCGTCAAATAAATTTAGCAAATTAACTAAACGTTCTTGGTAGTTTAAACCATTTAGGACCTATGATAAATCTGTCGATAATTCCTGCCAACACGTTAATTTCCAATTCACGTTAATACCGCAAAACCTTTATTGCATACGAGGTTTCGTCAGTATAAATGTGTTCATTATGTAAATTGGTTATAGCCCTTCTTGTAAAACAGCACTCGTCGGTGAATAAAATATTTCTATAAGAATTTGGATCATTTTCAATCTTTTCGTTAATAAAACGACAAAAGCGTAGTCTTAATTCGAGGTCGGTAGGTAAAAGCTCTTGCACTGTTTGGAGGTGAAATTGATGTAACTGCTGTTCTCTTAATGTCCTATTCAGCATATCCTTAGACACTCTAAGTTCCAAACCAAATTGTCTGGTCCTTAGACTAGGATCTTCTTCAATTCGTTCTAAAATTTCTTCCTCGACATTTGCTGTTCTAACAGCTCGATTCCGTCCATAATCACACTAAGCAGGAACAAACATACCGGTTTCCCGTAGACGCCTTTTAACAGCGGCAAAAGTTTGATTGTTTGGAACTTGTCTATTTAGAAATGTTTCCTGATATTCTCTGAGCGATTCCCGACCATTTCCTTGGCAATTACCATAAACTAACATCATATCGGTCATTTCTGCGTTAGTGTAGGGTAGAACCATAGGGATAAACTTAGGAAAGAACTGATAAGTTTTAAAACTACAGTGACAACTTGTCAGGCTCAATTGTTGAACAGTACTATTTTGTCACTAATGACAACACTGACGCAATGAAACGGCCCCTCAAATTAAAATCTACAAGGTATACCTTTTTGGAAGATAACATATCAGGTAATAAAAATTTCTGATAAGAAATTTGATTTACCGAGGCAGAAAAAAGTTATTGAGCTTTAAATGTAGACATAGGGCTGCTAGTGGTGCCCTCTGCAAGGTACATCCCAACTATGATGAAACGTGGATTGCTCATTCTGAAAAACTTCTAAGTACGAAATTTCATGCAATTCCTGTTGTTACTAGATATATATATATATATATATATATATATATATATATATATATATATATATATATATATATATATATATATATATATATATATATATATATATATATATATATATATAGAGAGAGAGAGAGAGAGAGAGAGAGAGAGAGAGGGAGAGAGAATTATAAAAACTAAAACTAACTCAGATATATGTTCTATGAGGCCTAGTTTACGCTTATTTGAAAAAAAAACTTTCAAAATTCAGAAGTCTCAATCGTTTTATTAGTAGTTATTAGTGATTTTTTTCTACGAAAGTTCACTAAAAAGAGAGATAAACCATTTTTAATGCAGTAAAACTATTATTATTAATAATTAACTATTATACAAAGAGTAAGCTAAATCCACTTGATTGTCACATTATAATATTATCATGACTGAATCATTCGCACAAATCAACTGCTTATTATAATGGATATATAAATTTACACTTCTATTTTTTAAGCACACAGCTTGAAGCTAAATAACTTTTTCCCTGAATCTAGGGAAATATGGCCAGTTTGTCAATGGCGCTGAGAATGTACGATATGGGGCGGTGTCTATATAGAGTATTGATCAGTATGAACGGGAGGCGAGTTCATCCCGTGTCCTCCATAAAGGCCAGGCACGTCGGGGCAATGCACTTCGTCTTGTGGATGGTGGCTCAAGTTGCATTATAGGGGAGTGCAGGGGTAAAAACAGATCAACTACAGACCTCAGAGACGATGAACTACTTTCTTTGTGATTTCTAGATTACACGGAAGCTGGAGACATAATGTTCACAATATACTGTGATTTGCGCTAGCTGTGTTCTTAAGAGAATGAAACTGCTGGTATATATTATATACAAGTGAATAGTTATAATTTTCATTAAAATTTTACGACCTTATGACAAAATATTACTGGATAAACAAGAAACGCGCTGCGCACTCTTATGTTTTACCAATAACAGTTTACTACAAAGAGTAACACACAGTATGACAAAGAAATATTTACGGAAAGCAGTACTGTGTATTAAATATTAATTTTCTATTTAAAAAACTTGTAATGCTTAATTAGCAACTCCGAGTGCCATCAAGATGCTTTCTGTCAACTCTAGAATATCACAGAGACACACAAGCTGCTTGGAATCTAATAATTTTTACAATTGAGTTCATAAAAGGCATTGTGTCATAAAGTCATCATAAACTTCATTGTTAAGTAGCTTAATGTGTATAAACTTGCCTTTTAATTAGCTAAAGGTTATAAGTCTCGCTAAATATGTCGACTAGATGGCCATTGCAAAATTTATGATTCACGAAGAAAGAATGCAAACGGGCTTGCCAATTTAAGATCGCAAGTGGAGAAACTAGCGAAGTAACTTTTGAGGAGCATTTTTGATGATATTTGAGACCGAATAAACAGAGATCTCAAACGTTTCCTTTGTAATCAAAGAAGTGAGAATGACAGTAGCAGATAACTGCCCTATAAGGGTAAAAGATCGTGCCTGAAAGGAACCAAGTAATCTTTGACGCATCACTCTATCTTTGAGAACAACATTCCAACAGTGAAAGTACATGTGCCTTATGCAGGCTATCTTGTGGTCTGTAATGTACCCTTGCAGAAATAGTCTACCGGAAAACTCAGTTTTTCTGACAAGCCTTTTATAAAATTCTAGATATCCCTGAAGATGACCGGTTAAAAAGGTCGAAACACGTCGGGAAAATGAATAAAGAAATTGTTTGGAAAGAAAAAGCCGTTTTATTCAACACAGCCAAAGATTCTTAAGAGGATATCGTAACGACATCTATGGGCATTTATTTAAGTCTCTTTATTTAACGTGCTAAATTCTACTTTTATTTAGATTCTACACGTAAATAACATTTGGAGCGTTGTAAAATTTTCACTGACAATTGTGTTTTCGTTTGAGTTGTTTCTGTTTGAAGTTGCGATAATTAGATTTATATTTCAACTGTATTAATAAATACCTTTGGGTGGGTGACGGCTTCTGTTCAGATACGTGTCGTTTATTATCACTTATCTGCTGTGTGAGGTTCTTCTTGTTTGCCAAAACATGTTCAATAACAATGCCGACTTTACACTCTTCTTTTAAACACTTTCACTTTAATTTATTTCAAGTTTTAATATAATTTTGGAGAAAAAACACAATGGATGTTTAAAAAGCGTCATGTTCGCCCTGTCCTGTTAAAACGTTCTTCCCTGTTATCGAAGATGCCGGATCTGACGAATTTCTTCTCAGCCAATAACCTTTATATTGATTTGAAATGTCCAAATTGTTTTTCCGATAGTCCAATTGTTGCTGTCCTTTTACACATGAGTCAAAAACAATTACTTCCTTTGGAGTTTCTGGATTTTTAAAACTACTGCTTGATTGAAAGGTGAGTAAAAAACAATGTTCATAAGCGGCAAATTTAAAATCTAGAATTCACTGTTTATATAATACTCAACCTAAAACATTGTTTACACTTTCTTAAAATTACTTATTTAGTTCGTTGTACATATTCCTTACCAGTTGGTACTGTCTTTGTTTACATATTGAAGCTAATAAGTACAATTAGTTTTGTTACAAATAAACATTTCATTGTGACTATCGAAAATACATAATTTTAATTTTTCAATTAGGTTTCAGTTTTCAAACTCAGTGTCAAACTGCCTTAAGCTTTTTATCATGGCAATTCCCCAAATAACTGATTGCTGTGAGGAGATTTACCTTAGAATAGTAATCATTTATTTCCATATTACTTTTATTTTTATTATTAATAATGAATTTTCTTTTTATTTCGGGTGGATTAAGCATTCAAGATTTATGCGTTTGTTATATGGTGTTTCAATTGATCAACACTTTGTTGGCTGTCACTGGTTTTTACTGCCCACTATGATACCTGGTCTACAAATATTGGAGTCATTCTACCTGCACGAGGTTCCAAATTAAATGTGGTGTCGTGTTATGTGCTTATGATCTTTATTTAAAAATTGTGCTACGTTTGTATAAGTGCTTTTTAAAATGTATGTGTTATGTTAGGTGCTTCGTCGTTCTTCTGGGATTTCATCTTTATTATATGCCTTTTTATAGTCACGTTTGCTTAAGCAACGTTAGACTTGCTTTTAAGTTGCATGATTTTGCATGCTATAAGAAATGCTATCAACGTTGAAATAAAAGTGTTGTCAATTGGCAAATGTCAAAGCTAATATTAATTTTAGTTTTCCCCAAAAGTAAGAACTTATCGCTTGCTTTTAAATTCTTCGTTGTTTATCCCTAATCTTTCACACCTCAGGTCACTCTAATCTAATCCTGGTTTTGTTTTCAATTTTACCCCCCTGATTTTCATTCTTCTATTCTTCTATCTTGTATTTGCTACCTTTATCAGTCTACCCCTACTACCCATCCGCGACGCTTGTTTCCATTTTATTTATGATTTTAATAGATTCACATTTAATTTTCTCGGGCTTTCCGTTCATACGTTGTCTAATATTTGTCCTTATCAATCTACAATGACGTTTTATTTTATTCAAATTCCTACATTCCCCTATCTTTTCATCATTTCAATATTATTTCTATATCACTTCATTTTCACACACACGCTCACACACACACAAATATATATATATATATATATATATATATATATATATATATATATATATATATATATATATATATATATATATATATATATATATATATATATATATATATTATTCATTATCATATATCAGAACCTCTCTTAGGCCTATTCCTTTCTTATTTACTGGTTTCGCTACTCCAACTGCTAATTCGTTCCCTATAATCTGCCGAAACTACGCTCATATATTACTATTACATTATAAAATAAATAATTGCATCTATGAACACAAATATATATTTGCAACTAGCTCAAATCTAAAATGAACAGAAACTTGAAACATATACAAAAGAATTATCTTAAAAGGATGTTTTGGTTTCGGTTGTAAAAACTAGTTTCGGTCGGAAACTGATGATTTGTGTTTTGATGAAATGTATTGAAGGTATTGGTAGTTGTGTTCCTTAATGTCTGTATTTTTTACACGCACACACAGATATATATATATATATATATATATATATATATATATATATATATATATATATATATATATATATATATATATATATATATAATAACGCTATTGTAAGTTAATATCTACCTATGTAAGTATTGTAAGGAATATATCTACGCCTAGTCGCATAAAACTAAATAATCCGCCACTTCATTACAGGGTCTCCCATATTTTCTTTCATAATTGGTATTATAGCCATAACTTTTTGCCAATAAATCCCCAAAAGAAAAAATCTAAACGTAGGATCAGTAGACCTTGCTGGTCAGTTACCCGGCCACCACAACCAATCCATCTATATCCAAACATGTTATTTAGAGTGTCTCTGCCTTGCCGGCTCTGCCTTGCTGAAATCACACCTCTTCTTCTTAATTTTCTATGTTGTTCAGATGTTAAGGTAAATTGTGCCTTAGAAAATCATTGTACTCGTACGTCTCCCCATTTAGGAAGCCTTCAAAAAAATTATTTATTAGAAAATTCATAGGTATGCAACTGGTAGAGCAAATGGAACGATTTTCTAGGTACATACACAGTTGTTTACGGGGAATGTGTGTATCATTGTGAAAATTGTTATACAATCATTTGTGGGATATTTTTTGAATGTTTATCTGGGGTTAGGCCTTGTGTCTAAAGAAGTTCAATGCTGTTACGCTCCTCCTTCTAAAGGGGGTCTTAAGCTATTATTCTCATGTACTACGTAATATTAATCACGTGAAAATGTTTTCTGTCTTCTTAGAAAACGCAAGGCTTTGAAAACAAGTTGAGGTTATTAAGGTGTAGCTACTTAAATCGTCAGTGATGGACCTGAGTGGCAAAAATTAACAAACGCGATGCGTTATGGTAGTGAATTTTCATAGAAATGATTTGGCACGAAACATTTTTTTAAAATGCTTATGACTTTTTTTGCACACAACATAGCGATCTAAATTTTTGTAAGTAGTTTACTTTTCATAACGCAAACCTAAGCCTAGGTTACCATAGATTTGTTATTTTCGGTGATAAAAAGGTTTTCCGACAGAAAACCCAACATTTTTCCAGAAACCCTGGTCTAACTTCCTTGGCTAACGAAGTTATCCAAACCACTTACAAAAGGAGGGTACCAAATTTCATCAAAATCAACCCATTATTTTTTAAGTTCTCGGTGGTATACGTACATGTATATATATATATATATATATATATATATATATATATATATATATATATATATATATATATATATATATATATATATTATATAAATTAGAACTGACCCTGGATATGGGTTCTAAGGGTCCTAATTCGCTCTCATTTGAAGAATTTTTTTTCACGAAAATTCTCTAAAATAAAACATTTCTTGTGTAAAGAGTTTATGAAATGCGAAGCTCATGCGTTTTAGAAGACAAGATGTTGTGCGACAAAATTGGTTCTCACTAGCTCTTTGAATAGCTGAATATTATAAGATGTGTTTAATTACTTTAGGAAATATTAATGGTGGGTTGTAGTAAACTGTTCAACATACATACCTCCATAGAGAACATATTAACCATTTTTGTACCATATCGGTTTAACTTTAGATGTTTATTTATAACAACGGGGTGCCTAACTCAACGTTTGTAGCTAATCGACTCAATTCAAAAACTATTTTGGAAACACGCACGCAGAACCTGTATACATAAACAAGAGCGAGGGGAGTTAAAATATGTTATGTTGTTGACCATGTTTCATATTATGTCTTTTTAAGTGAACCCAGCTGCCAATGCTAGTGTCAGGTCATATTATGTTCCCTTATTGACGCAAGATTCTGTGAAAACATAAGGGAGAAAAATAACAGTATATATTGTAACAGACTGAGTTATGAGGCCCATCTTTATGTATTAATGGACATAATCCTGGAAAATCCACGGTTAAGCTACGCTTAGCAAATCATAAATGCTATTAATACACGTTTAGTTTGTTGTTAGATAACTTTAATACCTCGTTAACCGAACTTGGTTAAGGGCCCTGGGTTCGACTCCCAGAAGGAGATCATTTCACTTTTTTAGTAGATACTGTAAAATTACCATCAACCGAAGTTGTGGATATATGTTTAAGCAAGTTAATTGTATGCACCTTCCTCCCTTCGAAGCGAGCGTTGAGCAATTGGTCTCGTGGAACATGCGATATTGGGACGTTAAAAATCGTCACGCTTCTTAAATAGTAGTGGGGGTAAAATTACTCCCTAGCGTAGGTGATTAACCGTAGTGGCGGAACTAGAACGACGTTAAAAAAAGTTAATGAGGTTTTACCTCAAATAGTATCTCTTTTTTTCCCTTAGGGCTCGTCCGCGTCTTTGGCACCCCGATAGTACCGCAGCCTTTGGCTTATTGTGCATTCCCTTTGTCTTTTCTACTTTAACCATTCCAAAATCACTGTGCCTTCAACTAGTCTGCACATCAATTGGTAGAGTGAAGTTTTATATTGCTCTGTCTCCGGTCTAGGCTGTCCGTAGATCAGTTGTCTTTTGCGGCCCAGAGCTTTACACTGGCATAAGATGTGCTAGGCTGATTCCTCCCCCTTGCCGCAGAGTCCACATGCCAGGTCCCCCTAGAACCGCCCCATATAATGCAGGTGTAGCTTGACGGCCATGTGTCCCGTCAAGAGTGCTGTTATGTTTCTGAGTTGTGCTATGCTAAAATTTAGCAGCTCCACAGCTCTCTTTGAACTGGGTTGTCCAATTAATTACTCCCGTGTTTGAGCCCTGGACAATCTGCCCAGTATGCCTTGTGCTGTTCCTTGACCTAGGACTTGATGGTTCCCCTGGCCGTTCCTTTCGATACGCCCAGGACCAGTTCTGGTGCGATAAATGGTTCTGCTGACCCTCTCTTCGCGAGACTGTCAGCTTCTTCATTGTCTTGACCCCCGAGTGACCCAGCACCCAGATGAGGGTAACCTCATTTTGCCCATCCAGGTCGCTTGTCTCGTCTCGGTATTCATTTACCAGCCTGGAATTTACCCGTGGGCTACTTATGACCTTAAGGGCTGCCTGGCTGTCTGTAGCTATGAGGATCCGCTTGTTGGTGTAGCCCATCCTCTTGTTTTCTCTCATGAAGGGCAAGATGGCGTACATTTCGGCCTTAAAGACCATTGCATGAGCTCCGAGGGCGACTTCCGAATAATCACCTGCCCCCGTTTCACGCTCCTCGCCGGCTCCCTCCGTTAACCAGACGAGCGCGTCCCGTAGTATGCCTGGTGTATCCCCTGGTCATGTCTCGCGGTCGGGGATTACCACTGTAAACTTGTTTTCCCTGCAGATTCACGGGCTCGCGAAGTCCTCATTTCAATCATGGGCTCCCTCACGATATGCTGAATTTTGCAGTGGCCCCTGCAGCCTGGGCTGATTATCAGTCTATCATTGCAGGCTAGTCTGTATAGTCCTAGTCTGGCCTCCCCCATAATAACTAAGTATAGGGGGTGGGGGCAGATCCAGCAACACCGCCATGGCGGCTGTTGGGGTTGAAGTCATTGCTCCTATGATGCCGCGGCAAGCCATCTTTTGGATCTTGCCTAGTTTTTGTTTGGCACTGGATTGTGTCACCTTAGGCCACCAAACCAGTGCCGCGTATGTTAGCGATGGCCTGACCACCCTTGTGTACAGCCAGTGACCATACTAGGTCTTAGCCCCAACGTTTTTCCATATAGCCGCCTAGTGACGGCTAGGGTCATAACTGCCTTGCGTAGTATTTTTTCAACGTGACCATTTCAGGTTAGCTTGGAGTCCAATACGACCCCAAGATATTTTACCTCCCTGGCCATTGGGATGTTTCTACCGTATAGAGTGAGAGTTCTGTGGCTCTCCCACTTCCTCCTCCTCCTAAACGCTATGACGGTTGCTTTCTCCGAGCCCTTGGCCAACCGTCCACCTTTCCACAACTTTCAGTGCTGTCTGCATACGCTCCCACACTGACTGTGTAACCTTTCCTCGGACTATGATGACAATGTCGTCCGCAAAGCCCTGTACGTCGTATCCCCTCCCGAGAAGGGTATCTTACTTAAACCAAAAAAGTTTGTATCAAAATTCCCTCATAGGTTTGTTATTTAATATCGTCAAAACAAGCAGAAGTAAAAAAGTTACTACGTTAAGCGATGTTCCTATGCTCGATGAGATAGTGGGTTATATAAAACGTTGAAGTTTTTTAACATATATCTTTGCTGTATATCGCTTTTTCGCAGTTTTTTAGTAAAACTCATCTTAAAAGTGTAAAGCATAGACACATACAGTGCGGAGCAGCCAAATGGAGTAACTTCAGTATGTCCATTATTGTGCAAATTTCTAAAAAATCCCGCAAGCGATAATTTTAAATTAAAAAATGACATCCTGCAACATGAAAACTTCACCCGTACATTCAACTCCTTTCGGGTGGCAGTTGCAACCCCCAAATTCTCAAATAGTAAGTTAACATGTGATACTTCATCTGAAAAATGTCTTCATTCTCTATCTAAAAATGTTATTGCTTCAAAATTTGTTGCAAAAATTAACAGTAAAAGAAAATTATACATTCATATGATTGACGAATTTTCCTACAACATCCTAAAAATTAGTAACTAATCGCGTTTCATCCTTTATAATGGGACAAAATAAAAATCATATCAATCTTAATGTAGGAGATGGTCAGAATGTATGCCTCGATCGTATTGCCAGCATCCTAGTCGAAAATAAAAAAGTCCTCTAACGCTAATCAACATCTGGAACGTGACTGGCCTAATCGCAACGGTTAGTCTCTTCCTAGGTCAATTAAAGCAAGTTATTTGTTTTTTATACTATGCTTTCTGCAATTCGCCATCAGAGGAAATATAACAGTGTAAGATTGGGTGATGGTGCTGGCCATTCTAATGATCCTCGTATCCCTATCCACCAATTTGGAAATATTAAGTCAAGGTACTGCCAACATTGGTTTGTAATGTGCTTCTCTTCAATTTTGCTGGAACCATATCACATTTGCTGGAACTTGTGGCATGGTTTTCAGCTCTTTGTGCCCAAATACTAATCTTTTCAGGGTATTGCGTATGTTCTTCCCCCATCCAGTGTGGATTTTCTTTAGACCAGTGGTGATTACTTTTGACGATTAGCAGGGCCGTAAAGTATAGAACTGCACTTATCAGAAAACAAAAGATGTTTTAGTTGAATAACATTGTTATCTAACATGTCCATCATTTCTTGACAAAAAGACCTTCTTCTATCAAAATCCTCTTCAGCGATCTCCTGAGTTTTTATTAATTTATAGGATGCATTTTATTTTTGTTTATTATTCGAATAATCTATGAATGGCATCCACTGTTGTGGCCGCTTGTTGACTCGAAGTATGTGAGTTTTCCTCAAACTCAGGAGTCACAGCTAATTTGGTATCAGTACTCAGTGCATTAGGAGTTTTTTTGTACATGTCTTACATGACCAAGCTCGCAAAATTACTTTTCAGTTTTACTAATTTTCCCTTGGGATAAGTATAGGCGGCGAATCGGGAAATTTTTCTTGACATAGGCGAGGAACTCTGAACTAATATCGTGTTTTGTCTTCATAACCAATCATTTGTAGAATTTTTATTTAGCGCATTTCTGTTAAATAAACCATATTTCTTAATTGCACTTAACCACAGGCAACTACTTTCGTGGGGTTACACAACAATCTGCTAAGGCGTTTGATACAAAACTTACATTGCCAACTATGAAAAATGTTGATACCTTTTTACGCCTTCTTATTAATTGATACCGTCGAAAAGAAAAACTGACATTGTTTTTTATTGCTTTCTCATTATGAAGAATATAACGCGATTAGTTATTATTTTTTTAGTGTGTTGTACAGAACTGTAACTCAAAAGGGGGTTGAATGTAGGGGTGACGTTTTCACGTTGCAGGATATTATTTTTTAATCTAAAATTGCCATGTTTCGGGATTATTTTATAAATATGCACAATAATTTTGGTACTTAGTTAACTCCATTTGGCTGTATAAGAGAAACGTTTAAACTGGTACATGGACACTTATGTAACATATTAATAGGAAGGATGTAACTAAGGTGGTTTACAAATGCTTTATATAACCACTATTTAATTCGAAGTATATGACATTGTGGTGACCGATACTTGGTGAAAATCCATTGTCAACTTAGATAAATAAACAAACTGGTTTACACTATTTTATTGAATGTATAACTGCAGTTTCTCTGAAGCTCTCAGCTTTGTCAAATACAAAATGAAAGTAAGATTTTAAATTTCAATATCTATTCCGTGTTGAATGAACCTTTGCGTCTCCACAGGTAAACGGTATCGACTTGGAACTACTGTTTTTATGACATAGTCAGGTCAGCAAACTTTCCTCGCCTAATTATTATTTCGTGCGAGCATGTTTAATAATGAACCATTGTTAGTTTGGTCAATTTGAGTGTTTACTAAATTTCCTGTATTTTTTCGTTGTTAATTTCTACCGTTTCACGCAAATTTAGTTTAAAACGTTTTGTAGAGGATGACAAAATAATCTTTAAATTGATGATTCTCATTTAATAAATGACTTGTATAATTTGAATCAAATTTATTACGTTGGAAGCTTCTTTTATATTTGCAAATCCGTGTTTTAAAAATTCTAAATGTTCTACCTATATATAAATTTTGTCACGGGAACCACATGAGGATTTATATACTCCAGACTTATCCGATTTTTTCAACGGCCGACTTATTGTATTTTATGTATATGCTCAAGTTGGTGTTGGTTTTATATGCTGCCCTGATACTACATTAACGAAGTAGGTGTTTTAATTTTTCGCTAGTATTAGTTACTTAAGTCAGTGTGACGGGAATACTTGTAAAGTTAAAGATAATTTCTTTTTCTTTATAACATTATCAATTAAATTTGGATTATAGCCATTACTAACCGCTATTTGTATTATCAAGTTAAGTTCTTTTTGAAAATTTTCATTGGATAACGGTAAAATGTAGCAAGCGGTGTATCAGTGAATTATAGGCTGCAACTATGCCTGCGTAAGAATGATGGGAAGGATAATGTATGGTTTTGTATCAGTGTGAGAAGGTTTATGGAAAATAGAAAAATCAAGTTTATTGATTAATCTGGTGATAGTAAGGTCTAGGAAGTTAATTGATTTGTTTACTTCTGTTGTGAATTTAATTTTGGTATGTATAGAATTTAAAACTTCATAAAAGTGTGCAATTTGTCTGTCGGTACCTCTAAAATAAACTATAACATCATCTACATATATCTCATCACCTCATCACCTTAATTTCCCGGGGTATGAGCTCCTTACTGCCTTTAGATTGCATGGAGGCGTGTGCGCATTTGTCCGTAGCAATCTACCCTGCACCAGACTTCCCAATTTAGAAGCTGGAAGAAAAGACATACTATGGATAAAACTCTCTCTCAGGGCTGCAACTAAATTCATCTGTTGCATTTACCGGTCACCTTCTGACAACAACTTTGTCCAGCTCTTTGACTACCTTTCTGAAAAAACAGACTATCTGATTTCTGAATATCCTTCCTCCGAGGTCCCTATTCTTGGCGACTTCAATGTCCATAATAAGGAATGGCTAGGATCTTCAAAAACCGATCCACAAGGGAGAGCAGCGGAGGCCTTTGCAGTCAGCAATTCTTTGGCCAATATGGTTCAGCAACCTACTTACTTTCCTCGTATCCCAACACACAGCTCAAATCCCTTGGATCTCCTTCTTACTACAAATCCTGAATGCTATAAGATATCAGTCACCGCCCCCCTTGGTCGCTCAGACCACGGCATGGTCACTGCTTCCTGTGCAATGCAACCCGAGGTCACACAGTCATCACACCCACGTATCGTTTGGCACTACAACTCCGCAAACTGGGACGAAATGCGGGATTACTTTTCCTCATTTCCATGGGCGTCTGTCTGCTTCTCTCATCTTGACCCCTCTGATATCTCACAAAACGTCACCGAAATTATCCAAGCTGGCATGGAATTATTTATTCCACGTACACAGAAAACCTCTTCAGCCACTCAAAAGCCCTGGTTCTCTAAATCCTGTGACAAGGCCAGACTTGAAAAGGTCAAAGCTCACAAAACGCTTCTACACAATCCCAGTCAAGAAAATCGTCAAGCATTCAACGACGCAAGAAACCGCTATGTCCGCATTCTTTCTGAGGCAAAAAACTCGTTTAATAACCACATCAAAAACAAAGTCCTCTCAAGCTCCAACGGCGGCAAACCCTTCTGGACTCTTGCTAAATCTATTGGGAATAATTTCTGCAAGAGCACGTTCCCACCTCTCGTCTCAGGTGATGAAATTGTTTCTACCGCCCTGGGCAAGGCTGAACTTTTTGCTTCGTTGTTCGCCGGAAATTCTACTCTCAACCCACCTCCAAATGTTCAACCACCAACAGTCCCCAATGTCGCGCATAAAATGACTGATATCATTTTCAAGACTAAAAAGGTACGAAACATGCTCTCTTCTCTTAATACCAGGAAAGCCTCTGGCCTTGACGAGATCCCAGCAATTGTTCTCAAAAAATGCGCACCAGAACTTGCTCCTGTCCTGACTCGTCTGTTTCAGATATCTTACAATAAAGGCATATTCCCTAGTAACTGGAAAACTGCTCGAGTACAACCCATCCCCAAGAAAGGATCCAAAGCGCTTCCTAGCAACTACAGGCCTATTTCTCTCCTTTCAGTCATCTCTAAAGTGATGGAAAAGTATATAAACACCGAACTACTAAAATTCCTTGAAAAACACAGTCTAATCCACGACAGGCAGTATGGATTCCGTCAGCGCAGATCGACTGCCGACCTCCTTTCCTTTGTCACCCATTCTTGGAACAAGTCTATGGAACAACACGGTGAATCCCAGATTGTTGCTCTAGACATATCCAAAGCATTCGACCAGGTCTGGCACGCAGCGCTGCTTAATAAACTTCCGGCCTATGGCCTACCACCAAAACTTTGTACCTGGACAGCAAATTTCCTCTCCAACAGGAGCATATCTGTTGTTGTGGATGGCCATTCCTCTAAACTGTATCCAATTAATGCAGGAGTTCCTCAAGGTTCAGCTTTAGCCCCTACTTTGTTTCTTCTCCACATCAATGACCTCCTCTCTAGCACATCCAACCCAGTTCACAGTTACGCGGACGACAGCACCCTCCACTCAAACATACAATATTCTAAGCCTGTCTCTTTAGCCCAATTAGATGAGGATCGCAGACTCATGGAGGGTTCTGTCTCCGTAGACCTCCAAAAAATATTAGACTGGGGAAGTAGAAATCTTGTACAATTCAACCCCACCAAAAATAAGTCTTGCTTTCTTTCTCACAAGAGATACAGCAGCCCTAGACCCATCACAATGAACAACCAAGTTATTCAAAGTAATGAGTCCTTTTCTCTTGTTGGCATTTCTGTGGATCGAAATCTTAATTGGCACCAACATGTTACATCAATTGCAGAAGCGGCTGCTAAGAAATTGGGTTTCCTCTTCCGGGCTCGCAAATACTTTTCACCAACTAATCTCTATACCTTATACACTTCACAAATAAGGCCAAACCTCGAATACTGCTCCCACATCTGGGGTGCAGCAGCCGCTTCTACAATCGCTATCCTGGACTCCATTCAAAAGAGAGCTATACGTCTCATCGGTGACCCTACCCTCACCCAAAGGCTTCCGTCCCTTGCCCACCGACGTGCCGTTGGTGACCTCTCTCTCTTTTATAGATATCTGCACGGGCACTGCTCAGAGGAGCTTTCCTCCATAATTCCCCCACCTGCTGCCCCCAGCAGATCTATCAGGGGAACAGAGCGAATGCACCCTTTTAATGTCCAGGTCACCAGACATAGAACATCTTGTTATGCCCGCTCTTTTGTCCCGAGGACTTCCAAGTTGTGGAATTCCTTGCCGGCACATGTTTTTCCTTCTCCTCCGAACCTCCAAACCTTCAAGTCCAGAAATAACAAGCTGCCTCTTTCCTCCTTGTCAACACCCACGGTACGATAGTATTTAGGCTGTAAGCCCTCGTGGTGTGTTGTTGACATAAAAAAAAAAAAAAAAAAAATCTACCAGAAAACGCATAGTTTAAAGAAAGGATGGGCTTGTATTATTTCCTCACTGTTGTTCATAAATATTTCTACTAATGAGGGACTGAAAGGGATACTTAAGTGGGTTTTATTGTTAAAAGTGAAATAATGTTGTTCTAAACAAGTTTCCAAAAGGTTTAAGATATCTGATTGAATTATTGGATTTATATGATTAGATTGTAGATTTATTTTACTAGATTGTTTCTTCTGGATGAATACTGGGAAATAAATGTTTGACATCAAGTGCAATAAATCTCGCGTTATCTGGTAACTCAACATCTCTAATTATCTGGATTACGTCGTATGAATTCATAATAGAATCTTTTGGATGGAATTCGCAATAACTTTGAATAGTGCTAATAAGAAAATGAGAAAATTTGTGTGCTGGGGCTGTCAAATACTATACTACAGGTCTAACAGGACAACCGTCTTTATGCAACTTAATTAATGAGTATAATTGTGGTGGTCGAGGATTAGACTGAATTATGTTATATTTATATTTGTCTGACATGATTGATTTTGCTTTGTTACGGGCAGTCCTGATCAGTCTCTGAAATTTATTGGTGGGATCTGTGTTAAGAGTTAAATAATTTTCTGTGGTTCAAAATTGTTCTGTTTCTTGTGCATAATAATATTTCGTGAGAGTTATAATTTTATTACCCCTATCCGCTTTTGTCAATACAATGTCGTGTGATTTTTGTTTATTTTTAGTTGATTTAATGGTTGTGAATTCTAACTTTTTGGTATCGAAATTGCAGAAATCTGGTATCGAAATCGCCTATATTATTTGGGATATTTTTCAGAGTTATTTCTGCTTCAACTCCAAATGTATCAACAATACACGATGGGGTAGATCACGTTTGAAGCCCTTATTTAATAAATCCCTTTCCTGTGACATGAATCGTCAAGTTTAGATTCATAATAATTACTGCACGCTCAAATTGACCAAACTAACAATAGTCCATTATTAGACATGTTCGCACTAAATAATAATTAAGCAAGGAGAGTTTGCTGACCTGATAATGTCATAAAAACGGGTAGTTCCAAGTCGATACCGTTTACCTGAGAACACACGAAGGTTCATTCATCACGGAGTAGATATTGAAATTTACAATCTTATTTTCATTCTGTATTTGACAAAGTGAGAGCTTCAGCGAAACTGCAGTTATACATTAAATGAAAGAGTGTAAATCAATTTGTTTATTTATCGAAATTCTGAGTATAGCTTCCTCTGTACTTTTAAGGTAAAATTCTCGAAAATAATCCTAAAGTGATTTTTAATACAATGGCATAAATGCGCTTTATAATCAGGTGGTATAGCGTATAATAAAGTCTTCATCTGTTCTTATAAGATAAATGGGATAAAAATTAGGTTCATGGAAAGGCCAAGCCACCGGTTTCCTTTGACTTACTTATGGCTACTCGAAACAATGACATCTATTTTTTATCCTCGCGGGAAAAATATGACGTTGCACCATAATCGGTGACACTGCAGAAATTATATATCTTACAATCATGTTGCTAAATGATTGCTCACAAATCCAGATAAAAACCAGAATAAGCCACAAAAAGTTATTTAAAATCTTAGCGTGACAACTAAGTTTATCAATCCTATTTGCAATGAGAATGCCCCCGTAGGAGCATTAGTAGAATCCAGCTTGCTTTTAAAAACTACGTAAAGATGACACCAAACCAAACATTCATCGCCAAAAGCTAAAAAGATTCCTATTAAATGTGAACTTTCATCAACATTTAAGCAGTCGCCTGAAAAAAGTTAAACAAGCATGAGAGGGTTAAAGTTTGCATCTTTTACTCTTCAAAGTTGCATGAATACAAAGTATCCTATCGGAAAGTAAGTCGGACTAATCGCTGGCGTTTAAAATTTATAACTCGAGCCGCAGAATTCGTTCTATGGACGTGCCTCGATTTTTCTCAATTACCTTTAAAATTCATTACCCTAATTTTAGTTCTTTCATGGTTCGAATTATTATGCAATTACTATTTTTGAGGTTTCGATTATGACGTAACGGTACGTACATTTGTTTCTTTGATTTATGCGGTGAGGTTTGTGTTACTTTGTTTGCCATAAAATAAGTGTATATCTACGGTTTGCGCCGTCATATTATGTGCTGACATTAAGTTTTATTAAAAGAAATTATACTTATTCAATGAAGCAGTTTTCTAACCCAAATGGGCCAATGCTTTTTGTTTCACTTTTGGTAAAATATAAGTCTAAATAAAATTTAACTTAGAGGCAGACTCCATTTCCCTGGCAACAACAATAATTAATGATCTAAATAAAATTATTAGAAAAAATTGAATAGAGTTGGTAAATGAGGAAATAAGCTCCTGGAACTGGCAAATTTGTTATAGAAAACACAACTATATTGTGATGTCGGCTAACAGTTGTTTTAGCTCCTCTTCCTTTTTGCGCTTTTTGTACCACAAAACGAAAAGGGACAAGTTTTGAAAGGGGTTAAACCGTGAATTCTCAAAAAGTAACATTAAACCGGATAAATGACATATCATAACTCAAACCCGCTTCCGAAGTGCAACTGTTTAATTAGTTTAAGGTTTTGTCACAAAGTTTGCTCATTAATTTTGTTAAAATAATGGAAAATTAAAAGAACGTTATCAATCGACAGTGAGAAACAATAGACTATTTTTCCTAAATCATTTGTAATACTCGAAAAAATAAAATGGTTTTTAGAAACGTTCTCAAGATGACGATAACAGTTTCTGAGGTAGATTTCAAATTTCAATTGTGTGCTTTTTCAAGCTGTAAAAAAATAGTGTCATACAAAGAACTTTCTAAGCACAAAACTTGAATTTTGAGAACTTTGTAGCAAAGTCTAAAAAATACTTAAAAATTTAAAGTTTTTCTATCCGACCCGGTTACCTTTTAACTGATGAATATAAGTTCGGAAAAATGAGGGTCGCTACCTTTAACGGCCCAGCAGACGTTAAGTATATAAAATAGTTAAAAGTCGGGATGCAGCAAGTGCGTTATAGTAGCAAATTTTCATAGGTTTGGTAATTCATAACTTAACCTACCTTATCTCCTAAAACATACAATTGGACCTATTTAAACTGATTTATCTTAGATGATGGGGATGGTGGAGAATCTTCCAACATCTTCCATTTATTCGCACACATACGCATGTTAAATTTAAGTAGATTATTTTTATAAACCATTTATTCCAAACAACTTAATTGTTCCCATTAATTTAAGGTGTCACTCACATCATGTGACATTCTGTTAATTAGAAAAACTAACAATTTTCAATGGCGAAACTCAACTCTTAGAACATGCTAGTGAATTTGGCCTCCGGAAATAATATTTCAGTGTAATGAAAAAATCGAAAGTCGTAGAAGCTTCGCAAATTATGTTGTACACACGCTTACGCACACACGTCTCCCAAAGGAGAAAAGTCCGCTAAAGTCGCCGAGTATTGTTTTCAGTGTAGGAATCTGGTATAATAAGTCAGACTTTGTGGAAAATATTTTATTTGGGTGGAATATATAGGCTGAAGATAGAGATTTTTTTTAAAAAGTTATGTGATGACTACCCCTATAGCGAGTTCAGTGCGGACTGACACAACTTGTAGGTGAAGCTCACCATTGGCAAACGTTGCATTTCTACCGCCGGCTCTATCTTGTGTGTGGTTTGTATTTATGTACGTGTATTAGTACAGGCAATAGAGGAGCCCGTTACTCTTGGCCATAATGCACTAAACTACAGTAGTTATTTTTTTGATAGATATGTTCAGAATTACCTACTGAATGTAAACACACAAAATCCTTACAAATTGGCAGAGCGGAAGTACCGCCATTTTGAGAAAAACCGTTTCGACCTATATCTCCGTAACCGTGCACTTTAGGCCAAAAATGGTAATGACCTTTATTGTAGATAATTACATTTTTCATATTTTTGGTTAAATAATTTTTTTTGTATCACTCACCGTTTACAACTTATACGACTATAACCATTCATTCATTGACTTTTTTACCCATATCTTTGTTAATAATTGTTTAAAAAATAAAATGCTTATAACTTAACTTTTCAATCGACAAATTTCCTACAACTTTTACAAAAAACTTTTTGTTCTAAAATCAATATTTTCAAAGTTATAACGCGTTAAATGTTGCACTTTTCAATCGACAAATTTTTCTGGAAATATTTTAGTAAAATGAAGGACAATGACGGTTGAAGCTAAGACTTCAGGCTTTGTAAAACATCCTTCTTGAGACATTTTCTTTCCATAGCTTATATTAGTTTCAGGTTCTTTGCGTAGATGTTGCCAATTTTGACGTTTTAATACGCGACTTTGACGTTTTGAGGAAAACCCCAATTTATTTTTCTTTAAATGCCTATAACCTTTTTGTCCTTGAACCTACAGACCTAAATTTTGGTACGTGATTTACATATGATGACATAAAATCGTGTACCAAATTTAGTTGCCCTTACTTTGTTATTTCCGCAGATATGATTTTTTTTAGAAAGAAAACACAAAATTTTCCGAGAAAACCTGGGCCGATTTTCTTGGATAACGAACCTATCCAAGCCACTTATAAGAGAAAGGTATTCACCAAGTTTAATTAAAATCGGCCTATTAGTTTTTGAGTTATCGGAGTGATATATATATATATATATATATATATATATATATATATATATATATATATATATATATATATATATATATATATATATATATATAAATTGAAAATGACCCCGGATATGTCTTCTAGGGGGCATAATTAGTGCCTATTCAATTTTTTTTTCAAAATTCAAAAGTCGGGGTCTCCTCATTAGTGAATTTTTTTAAAGAAAACGCACTAATAATAATTTAAGAAAAAAAGTTTTAAGTAAAAGTTCTAGAAAATTTGTCGATTGAAAAGTTAAGTTATAAGCATTTTATTTTTTAAACAATTATTAACAAAAAAGATGAGAAATGCAATTATCTACAATAAAGGTCATTACCATTTTTGGTGTAAAGTGCACGGTTACGGAGATATAGGTCGAAACGGTTTTTCTCAAAATGGCGGCACTTCCGTCCTCCTAATTTGTAAGGATTTTATGTTTTTACATTCAGTACGTAATTCTGAACCTATCTATCAAAAAAAACTCCTGTAGTTTAATGCAGAAAAAAATTCTCTATTGTCTGTACTATATTGGTTTACTGGAACATTAATATTTTTTTAAATACCGTGAGTGGCAAAAGTCATAAATGGCTATAATAGCCATTAATATTTCACTGAGTAATATATGTAACTTTTAAAGATTAAAAGGTGCATCTTGAGAAGAATATTTGTCTGTCTCAAAAACTTTGTATCGTTGTAATATATGAATTGGTTTCCATATAGTGGCAAACGTTATAATTGTATGTCTATCGGTCAAGTAGAGATGCATTTCTTTCAATATCTTGAACAATGCACATACATAGCTGTTAAAACATTTTATTTTACTGAGATGATTTTGAAGACCATGAGCATTTTCTAAATAGTTACTGGTTTGTTTGCATATTAAAATATATTTTGTTAGGCTGGCTTCAATTAAATATTAAATATGTTCCACTTCTACGGGATTTTGAATAGCACTAATGTTTTTTCAGTGGTTAAAATTGTTTGATTTTTTTGCTTGTTTCCGGTTTGGTAAATATTTTGGTTAGGTCGGTTCTTTAGTCAGTGGAGTAACGATTTTAAGGGTAGATTTTTTATAACCTTTAAAAAAAATTCAGAATAGCACTGGGCAGTGAATTGGTTTTTGAAATCATTTGTAGGGAGTTTGGTGGTCTGAAGATTATAAACTTACTAATTTCGGTCGTTTTAGCGTATTTGTGACTGTTTTCGTTAGTTCCGGATATTTCTTTCTTTTCTTCTTGACCTTTTTGTATAATAGTATTTCCATTTCAATAATGTGCCACAACGTGCTCTGGCTGTCTGCCTGTAAACCATCTAAGGTTAGGTGAACGTGGTAAGATGCGACTTTGTGGATAAAGTGAATAACTCAATTACTGCAGTTTCTTGATTAGGTTTTGTACGGCACTTGTCGTCTGAAGTTGTAGATATGACTGTGTGCTGAGTTGGTTGCGCATATTTTCAAAAAGATTATATACCACAGTAGTTTCAGGCATATTTGGTGTAACTAGTATTCCAATAATTTATTGGATACAGATGGCTCACGTTAAACATTACAAAACCTTCTGCTGTAGTGATTAGTCTGGCTATAATTATTGTTTGATCTCCAGTTGTAAACTCTGTGTTTATTTTTCAACTGGTATACTAGATCGGTGCTGAGCAAGTATATGGAGACTCGGTTGTTGGATAATCCAAAGCCGAATACTATATTTTAAGTATTACGACTTTTCGGGTGTCTATAAGATAATCTTAAATTTTAAGGCGATTTATTAAAGTAAAAGCCTCGGCTTGTCGTTTGGTAGGATCAGGTGATTGCTTTACAGCAACATAATTGATGAGAATTTTTTAATTTGAGTGATTGAACTTACCGGACAATTCCATTCCCTAGGACACCCAATCCCAAATAACTTTTTTGTGTTGATTCAACTAAATATATGGGTTGAAGTTTCTAAGTAGGTGTTGTCGTGTACAAAACTTCTGTAAGTAAAGACAGCAGACTCACTCATCAATTTATGAATTGACCTTAATACCTGACAGAGGTGAAATATGTATACATTTTTAAAAGTAGTATTGATGGTTTATAGGTTTAGTATGTGGAGCAGGTAGTTATTATGTGGTTTTGAACTATATTTAAGGGGATTTCGGTTTTAGGGTTTCGAATTGCCACAAAAGTCAAAATTTGGCTTGTACTAACCGTAAAGAAAATTATCTATTGTTAGCCAAATCCAAATTGTTAAGAGTTTATTGTTATTGTCATTTTCAAAATTATAAAATTACATAACACGGATAATTGCTTGCGGTTAGTGGACTAAAGATATAAATGTTATTATTCAGGCATATTTGCTCTATTTGTTCTCGTATTTGCTATAATAGTATCCGGAAATTAGATAATCAATTCCCACAAATAAATAGCCTTGGTTAGGCCTTCGTTAGGCAGATTTTCAATGAATTAAATATCTATGAGAAATCAAATTTGCCAATTTAAACGAACTAAAATGTAATTGTGATTTGAACAATACATTGCTATTAAGTTCATTAAGCGGTTTCATGGGTGATTTACTTATACAGACAAAGTAATTTTATCACGCTGTAGTTTTTATATTTAATAATTTAAATAATTTAGCCCTTATAGTTAACTTGGTTAGCAAAACGATCGTCGGATTTAAAACCTATATTGTGATGAATTGAGGTCTCCAAAGCAGACCATTCTAGGTAAAACTATCACTATTTAGAACTGCTTATTTCTTTCTTATACGCGAATCATATTACCAGAAATCATGTTACGAGTTAAGTTTTCGACCTCGGATTTTTTGTAGTTCTGTTTGTTAAACGGTCTATAATTAATTCTCACAAATGAATAGCCTAGGTTACCTTCACTGGGCAGACTCGCAATTAATTACATTTCTATGAGAAATCAAATTTGACAATTAAAGCGAACTAAAATTTAACTTTGATTTGAACAAAATAATTTTTACTTTTTAATCACGTTGTAGTTTTTAATAATTAATAATGTAAATAATTTAAGCGAACTAAAATATAATTATGGTTTGAGCAACACATTGCCATTAAGTTGATTATAGATATAATTTTAATGTTTTCTAACTTTAAATTAAAAATAAAAAACTATAAAATTTTGAGTTTTCCAACTCCTGAATATCATTTTGGAAATCTTAGATAAGTGAATATTATTTTCAAATATTTTACTTCCACATTATGAATACATGTGGAAGTATCGTATAAAATATTTTTCGCTTAAACGTCGTAAAAAGTGACAAAACATATAGAAAACATGATTTTGGAATTAACATTTTTTTGTCTGTCGGTCTATATGTGTGTCTTTTAGCCGCCGCGATAACTTTGGAACGAATTAAGATATCATCTTCAAATTGGGACACAGTGAACACCCGAAAAACGAGCGGTTCGGAATGGTTTGGGGTGAAATCGCTTTAGGAAGTAAGGAATGAATGGGGGGTGATTTGGTGAACATTACCATGTTTTTAAACTTAAGTAATATAACGTTTTGGGCTTTGTTTGTTAGAAAACTTTCAATGTCATCAAACATCTGGTATTGTGTGCTGAAATTAAATAAGGAGTAGAATGTGTAGGGGCGCATATCGGCGACAGAAATTTCGAATTTTTGTTTGTTGCTAAAACGGCGTAAAAAGTCTGAAAACATATATAAAACTTGTTTCTGGAACAAAAATTTTTTTGTTTGTCATATTTTCTTTGTGGTCAAGTCATGGATCCTAATTTCATTTCATGAGAATGTCTTTCTGAGGAGAGCTATGTGCAACTTCTGATTCAATTTGCCGCACTATTTTTATTTCAAGAGGTTCGGAGGTGTTAAAAATTAAAATTAGAAAAACCAATTAACAGAGCGTGTTAAAATTAGACACTGAATATGTTCTGTTAATACCCAAAACTGATATATTCATCATAGAGAGCGTTGTTTTCTAGTACAAAACTTGTTTTTTGCAAATGTTTGAAAAGTAGAGAATTATAGAAAAACATCAAATTAGACTGTGTGTTAAAAAACAGTCATTGAACATTTTTGTTTGTACAATAAAAGATACATCCTACGACGCAACTCTCTTTTTTGTCAGTCTCTAAAGAAATATAGTTTTTAATAAAAATCTCAAAGTAAAACCCATAATTAAAACTCTGATAATAAGCATATTGCAATAATTTGTTACCTTCATCATATATGACGCTTCACTAAAACATTTTTTGCAAATAACTTTTAAATCTTACTTTCATCAAGATGATTTAATTCACGTTTGAAGCATATATAAATGGAAACTTAACAGACAAGTCACATAAAGTGTGTTATCTCAAACATATAACGCTAATTAGGTAACTTAGCCCTTCGTTGAAGTTTTAAAAAACTTTACTTATTAACTACAAAAAACTCTGGACGCAGCAAGTGCGTTATGGTAGTGAATTTTCATAAAAATGTTTTTATTGCAAATATGTGTGTTTTCTTTTAAAGAAAGCAGGCATCAATTTTGGTTACCAGTATAACCTATATAGTAAAAACAATGTGCCATGTTCCATAAAAATAAGTTTATTGTGTGAAAATGTACAAAAATTTCCAAAAGTAAACAAAATGTTCCCGGAAAAACTCGTTTCTTGGTCAACCTTATAAGTTAATAGCTAATAGGGCTATTCAAATATGAAGCATTTGATCAAAATTCGCTATCATAACGCACTTGCTGCATCCAGAATTTCTTTTCCTACAAACATGCATTATATTTCGATGGAAAATGCAAAAATGCAATAACATAACATATGGGCCACCCTGTGATTGTAGAAATATTTTTTAAGATGTAGCTCAAGACACCCTATAATTAATATATACAAATTTTTTTCATATCTTGTATAATAACGGATATATTGAGCTTTATTGATTTTTTACGAAAATTCGACAAAAAGTATATACCATTAAACGATAAACTCTATAGCTAAGACTACTGCCAAGCATCAGTGAAAGGGTCTACTTTAAGTGAATTTTCTGTAAACATTTTAGTAAAATGAAGGACAATGACGGTTGAAACTAAGACTTCAGGGTTTGTAAAACATTTTTCTTGGGACATTTGATTTTAATAGCCCGTATTAGATTAAAGTTATTTGCCTAAATTTTGCCGATTTTTACGTTTTGAATCGCAACTTTGACGTTTTGAGGAAAACCCCGGTTTTTTTTTTAAATGCATATAACTTTTTTGTCTTTTGACCTACATAGCTAACTTACCTATAAGGATATAAATCCGCGTACCAAATTTGGTTGCCCTTACTTTGTTAATTCCGGAGATATTATTTTTTTTCGAAAGAAAACACAAAATTTTCCGGGAAAACTTGGGCAGATTTTCCTGGATAACGAACTTATCCAAGCCATTTGCAAAAGGAATTTATTCACCAAATTTAATTAAATTTGACTTATCGGTGTGATACATACATACATATATATATATATATATATATATATATATATATATATATATATATATATATATATATATATATATATATATATATATATATATATATATATATATAGTATTAAGTTTTCGTGACGGTAATAGTGTTATTTACTTAAAAAATTGTATTTTAATAATTAGTTATAGTAAAACTCACGTTATATCCTTGAGAATGGAATAAACTTTTCCGAAAGCTCGGCTTTTAATACAGAGTTTTATTTTGCAACTGACGGCTTTCCCACAATTTTTTAAATATATATATATATATATATATATATATATATATATATATATATATATATATATATATATATATATATATATATATATATATATAAACATATAAGAATTGAAACGGACTCCGCATATGTGTTCTGGGGGGCCTAATTAGCGCTCATTTGAAGAATTTATTTTTAAATTCAAAAGTCGGGATCTCCTAATTAGTGATTTTTTTTTAAAGAAAATTCACTAAAACTTTACACTTATAAACGTTTTACTTAATAGTTTATGTAACTTATAATATTGTATGACCCTGGCATCTAATGAGATTATGATTATACTACTACGATGTTAACTAAACTAAAACTAAGACTCGACTAACTTCTAATAACCATAAATGATTGCAAGCAATGTTCCTCAACTTCTTTACTTTTACGGAATCGTTCCCGTGAGAATCACTGGTCAGCCTATCTTCTGTACTATGGATTAGCCTGGCTTGTGTTGGCAGAAATTTGATATTCTCGGGAAACTGGAACTAACTGCATTCCCCCAATTAATTGGCATTTCGTAACTTCTAATTACTATTGAAATACCATGGCTAAGACACGAGGGTAATGTAACTCTTCCCTCCTCAAGTCGAAACATATAATGGATTGCAATATTTGAATGACAATTTCGTCGTTTTGCGGGTTTGGTCCAGCTGGGTTATTAAAATTGTTTTCTAACACTTCCTTAAATTTTAGATTATACGAAACATGATAAATTAACCCTGAAGTCACAATATTCAACATTCTTGTTCAAACATTTACTTTATCGAGATGGATTGGTTTCACTGCAATTTCTTGATATTTTGACATTGTCCCTTTACACATAGCTTCGATGAATATATAGCTGTGCTCATTTAAAAGGGGGTATTTAGTTTGAGGGATTAGGCAGATAATTGATCGTTCGCAGGAACTGGTAATGGGAATAGGCTGGAATAATTGTAACCTTTGATTTCAAAAATGGGTGTTCCTATAATAAGTACTATTTGACTTTGTTTGGCATAACTTTTGATTGTCATTACTTTTTCAAAAGCAAAAATATTCCCCAATTCAGAATAAAAGTTATTTTGATTTTGTAAAGAAAATGACAATTTATATTAGCGTTCAAAGCATTTGTTCCTGCGAAAAATAGTTATAATCGTATACTTTTAATTACCGAACGCATTCTGTCTAAAAGTTTACCTCTGGATGATTTGACCTACTTAAGTACAATCTTATTTGCTAATGGAGTTATCAAATTATACGGGTTAAAGTATTCCTGTTCATGTGTTTTGGAATTTATTTTATATCTTTTATTCCAGAGTCAATCTGTTAAATTTAGCTGTAATGCTGTGAACTTACTTACTGCAGAATTCACATGAAATATTTGAATAAACGACCAGTAGTCAACGATATTTTGGACAGATCCCAGTTTAAGTGGAAGTGTACCTGGATTTTGGTTTAGTTTTTTTTCCATTATGACTCGTCCGCGTCTTTGCCGCCCCGATAGCACCGCAGCGTTTGGCTCATTGTGCATGCTCTTTGTCTTTTCTACTCCACCCAATCCAAAATTTGGTTTAGTTGGTGGAATTTCGGAACTGTGGTGTCTCGGAATGTACCCCATCTGTAACAACAGAGGTGAGTTTTAATTCTTTCAAATGAGTTATTTGTATATAATTTTTATTATCTCTAATTTTTACCTTGTTATGTTCCAAAAATTCGAGGATAGTAAATAGCCCGGAGAACTTATTATCTTTTTTATTTCTTTGCTCTAATGTTTTGTAAACAATTTGACCTAATCTAAAATTAAGAGTTTCGGAACCTAATTGATTTTGTTTACTTATCAGATTCTCTTTGTTAAATTGAGTTTTTTAATGAATTTCCTTAAAAAAATTCACTAATGAGAAGATCCCGACTTTTGAATTTTGAAAAAATTTCTGCAAACGGGCGCAAGCTAGGACACCTAGAACGCATATCCGAGGTCAGTTTCAATATATATATATATATATATATATATATATATATATATATATATATATATATATATATATATATATATATATATATATATATATATATATATATATATATATTCGCACCATCAATACATAAAAAATGTGTAGAACACGTCAAGATTAAAAAAACACAGGAATTACAATTCAAAAAAAAAAAGAAACTATACATCTATCACGATATTGATTACCAACAGCTTCAGATAAAACTTGGCAGATAAAAAATCCTCAATACTATAATAGGCCTTTGCCGCCAGAATATTCTTCAGTGTCTTTCTCATCTTTGCAGGTGGAAGCTCCTTTATCTGCACCGTCAGTTTGTTGTACACCTTTAGGAACTGCACCACAGCACTATTGTAAACAATACTTTTTGTAGTTTGTGGCGCAATTAACTGATCCTTTAAACGTGCTCTAGTGTTGTATTGATGCTGTTGTTCACAATCTGATAACAAACTCCGGTTTTCCCTAACAAAACAGGCACACTCCAATATATAGAAACTTGGCAAGGTAAGTATTCTGTTGTCGAGGAATGTTTCCCTACACGAACCCCTATAATTCAGATTAAATATGCTGCGGATACATGCCTTTTGGAGCCTAAAGATTCTACCGGCTTCTATGGAATTCCCCCAGAACATTAGTCCATAACGAAGCTTTGAGTTCACATATGCGTAGTACGCCTCGAGGCCAGCACTAATACTACTAGAATCGGACAGAACACGCAGAGCATAACTAAAAGTTGACAGTTTACCTGCCAGATAGCCAACATGAGCCCTCCAGTTCAACTGAGAATCAAGCCCAAAAACTTAACACCACCCTGCGTGGTCAGCGATTCTGAGTTGCATTTCAGCGGTAACTGGTTACCCGTAAAATAGTTAAATGAGATTAAATTTGTTTTGGTCACATTCAATTGTAAGTCCATTCTATTGAACCACTGTTCCAGAATTCTCAGTGATTGTGATGCGTCATAAATTAGATCACTATCTGAAGGAGCTCGCAAAACCAAAGATGTATAGTCAGCAAACAGGGTTGTCTTATAGGGCAATACTTCAGACAGTTCGTGAATATAAAGTAAGAACAAGACTGACCCGAGGATTGAGCCCTGAGGCACACCTCGTTCTATAGTCTTCCACTCAGATGCCAGAAATACCCCTGTCCTATAATAATTAAAAGCCACACATTGTTTCCTACCTAATAGGTATGACGTCATTAAATTCAGCGAGACTCCCCTGACACCTAGAAATTCCAACTTAACTAACAGTGTGTTGTGAGACACGCTATCAAAAGCTTTAGATAAATCCAGCATCATACACATTGTGCTTTCACGCTTATTTAGTCCCTCTGTAATTTCCTTGATAACCTGAAATATTGCCCTGTTAGTTGACCTTTTCTTAGTATAGCCATTTTGATTCTCACTAAATATTTTGTGTTTCTCTAAAAAAGTCACTATTCGCTTACATAGATTTTTTTCTATTATTTTTGCTATATTCGAAATTAGTGAGATAGGTATATAATTGGTAAGTAGAGATATGTCCCCACTCTTATGTATCAGAATCACTAGTGAGTTTTTCAGGTCATCCGGAAACAATCCCTGAGCCAGGCATAAGTTAATGATATGTGCTAATGGCTTGACTAAAACATCAGCACATTCTTTCAGCAGCCTTACTGGAATCTCGTCAAAACCTACTGAATTGGTGTTTCTAAGTTCAAAAATTGTATTGTACACTTCACTTTCATGGGTGGGGTAAAAAAGTATTGTGTCATTAACATATTTAATTTTATCTGTTGCTGGAGCATTGTTGGTGTTGATGTTTTTACACACGTTGATCAGATATGTATTTATGTAATTTAACCGCTCCTGATCTGTATCCCCATCTATCGTGAAATTTTTTAGGTCAGATCTCTGGCTTCCTGAGCATCCAGTCACCTGCCTTACTACCTGCCACGTAGCTTTAGTCTTGTTTGTCGCTGTCTTTATGAAGTTGATATTGTATGCTTGCTTAGCTTGCCTGCAATCACTCTTTAAATCCCTAGCAAAGTTGTTGTATACTTCTTTAGAAACAGTGTTGTTCAATACTCCCTCATATAGCTGTCTTTTGATGCCACATTTCGCTTTAATGCCATTATTTATCCATGAACCCCTGTTTTTGTCATTCACAACTATTATTTTCTTCTTGAATATCCCATCCATCACCGTTATAAAAGTCTTACTGAATGTCTGGTAACTTTCAGTTACATCATTTTCCTCCAGCACTAGGTTCCAGTTGGTCTTCTCTAGTACATTCTTCATTTTATTAATCTTGTCTGGAGTATACAATCTAACTTGTATCTTCTGCTTACTTTTAAATATTGATTTTTGCAAGGGGAATGACAGCATTTGAGCATGATGGTCAGATAGAGCTGTCGCAATAACACTACTCTCATATACCGGGACATTGGTGTATATATTATGAATTGAAGTGGCTGTTGTATCTGTTACACGCGTTGGGCCAGTAACACAAGGCTTTAAATTATAACTATCGAAAACATCAAAGAGTCTTATATCTAGAGGGCTATCAACGCATAGTATGTCTACATTAAAGTCACCACATAAACATATCTGCTTAGGCTTTTTTCTCTTCATGACTGACTCCAGAACGTCTTGCAAAATCGCTAAAAATTAAAAAAACTGATCAACAATTGTATGTGGCCTTCTATATACATTGATAACCACAATTTTCATCTTTATCAGCTCGATACTACTGCATTCAAATATCATTTCCTTACTTTTAGTGAATTTTCGTAGAAAAAATTCACTAATGGGGAGATCCCGACTTTTGAATTTTGAAAAAATTTTTGCAAATGAGCGCGAACTAGGACCCCTAGAACCCATATCCAGTTTCAATTTTTATATGTTTATATATATATATATATATATATTTATATATATATATATATATATATATATATATATATATATATATATATATATATATATATATATATATATATATATATTTGTGTGTGTGTGTGTGTGTGTGTGTGTGTGTGTGTGTGTGTGTGTGTGTGTGTGTGTGTGTGTGTCACACCGATAAGTCAAAAAATAATGGGCCGATTTTTATAAAATTTGGCATGTACGTTTCTTTTGTGAATGGCTTGATTAAGTCCGTTAGTCAGGAAAATCGGACGAGGTTTTCCGGGAAAATTTTGAGTTTTCATTCGAAAAAAATTCTTATCTCAAAATTTAATAAGCTGATTTTAATAAAATTTGGCATGTACCTTCCTTTTGTAAATGTCCTTGACAAGTTTGTTAGTCAGGGAAATCGGACAAGGTTTTCCGGGAAAATGTTGAGTTTTCATTTGAAAAAAATTTTTATCTTAAAAAATAAAAATTCTCTGATAACCAAATTTGGTAGGTAGATTTACGATATAAAAAGTAAACTATACACCAAAATTTAGATTTCTATGTTACAAGAAAAAAAAATTATAACAAAATATTTTGTGCCAGATCATTTCTATGAAAATTCACTACCATAACGTACTTGCTGCGTCTTTATTATAATATAAACATGTGTATAAAATTTGGTTGCCAAAACTTTGCTATTTCTGGAGTTAAAAATTTTTCCGAAAGAAAACCCAAAATTTTTTTAGCTAACGGACTTGCAAGCTAAACGTTCTCATCAAATTTAAATAAAATCGGCCTATTATTTTTTGAGTTAACAATGTGTGATATATATATATATATATATATATATATATATATATATATATATATATATATATATATATATATATATATATATATATATATATATATATATATATATATAGAGAGAGAGAGAGAGAGAGAGAGAGAAAGAGCCTCGGTGGTTCAGTGGTAAGAACGTGTGTCTGTGAACCGAAGGGTACTGGGTTCGATCCCAGGGTACTCCTTTCACTTTTTCAGTACATACTGTACAATTAACATCAACCGAGGTTGTGGCATTGTATTTGAGCAAGTTGAATGTCTGCGTGTTTCGCCCTACGGAGGAGGCGTAAAGCCGTCGGTCCCGTGTCCATGCGATATTGGGCACGTAAAATATCCCTACCCTCCTTATAGAACGTCATGGGTTCGGCAAAATTTCCAGGATAGTGAGGTGAAACTGCTCCCTGGCGTTGGTGGTTGGCCATAGTCGCGGAAATAGGCCGACGTTAAAGAAATAAACACACACACATACACAAATATATATATATATATATATATATATATATATATATATATATATATATATATATATATATATATATATATATATATATATATATATATATATATATATATATATATATATATATATATATATATATATATATATACATCCATATCGCGCTCATTTGAAGAAATTTTTTCAAAATTCATATGTCGATATCTCCTCATTAGTGAATTGTTTTTAGGAAAATTTACTAAAACCCATGGCTTTTCTGAAAAGGCCTTTAGACTTTTAGTCCCATAACTACCTTTATTTATTATCCACAGCAGGGTTCAATACTTAACAAAACAATTCCTTTTTTCGGGCAGGTACTAATTTAAGAAATATTTGCTACCTGCTAAGCCCCACTGTTTGTAAATGGTATTTATATACCGTTAGGTCACTGGATAATGATACTGTAATATACATTTTGTAGTGTGTAGGGGGGATGATTTCCTGCAGCAGCTCAAGCTGCTCTATAGGTTAAAGCAGTTTCATATTCAGTATTCGATGTTTGGTAGTACTTTGAAGTAACAACATGAGGCTTTCCAAGATACGTCAGCTGTTAAAAGAAGGTAACAAAGTTAAAGAAATAACTGACGAAAAAATGCAAGCTCAGCGGCCAAAACGAGCCAGTTATAGACTCACTAATATGAGAACATTTGTGCTGATAAACGAAACGTGTAAGGATGTTGAAAAGAAAATGAATAATCTAGAAGAGGCCTTAAAAAGCAGAAAGGATCGGAAAAAATAAAAAAAGGAACTACACGTCCATTGGCCCTTTTCAAGCCCACCATACTCAAGAAAGCAGAATATTTAATTTTATAGATATGAATATAACAAACGAGACGATGTCATAAAAGGCCAAACCAGTTGAAAGGAAGACAACAAACATCGGTGAAGCTAAAGTAAAAATATATACTTCACCAAGTTAGTAAATGGTAAATATAGTTGTGCTTGAAGAAATGACAACAGCATTCTTACACGAGGCTAGTATGTATAAGTTCCTTTTTGATAGTAAATATTTGTTTGTCCTACTTCTTCGTAGATAAATTTGTGTTTATATGTTATATTATTTTTACAGACTATTATTGTATCTTATTGTCGGATGATCTTGTATAATTTATTATTATTATTCTAGTTTTACAACATTTTTTTAAATGTAACTTGGTACTTAATAAAAAGTAATGTCTAATATGAAATTGTGTGTTTTCTTTTATCTTATGTACTGACCTGGCTAATAATACCTTGAGAAAATCAAATTAGTAGAATACAGTGTAACGGGGAATTATTTTTAAGTGTTACAGAATGTGTGCCGACGTTTTGAACAAAACTTTTACTATTGTATGGATGCTGGTCGTCGACATTTTGAACATTTGATAAACTGGCATGCAAGTTTTTGATAAATAAATTACTCACTTTTAGAAGTCGAATTCTCAGAACCACACTTCAAATTTTAAAGAGTCCAGACGCAGCATGTGCGTTATGTAAGAAATGATCCTGGATCTAGTTTTTTTTTAATAAATACTTATAACTAGTGAATTTTCGTAAAAAAAATTCACTAATGGGGAGATCCCGACTTTTGAATTTTAAAAATTTTTTGCAAATGAGCGCGAACTAGGGCCCCTAGAACCCATATTCGGGGTCAGTTTCAATATATATATATATATATATATATATATATATATATATATATATATATATATATATATATATATATATATATATATATATATATATATATATATATATATATATATATATATATATATATATATATATATATATATAGAGCATTTGTGTGTGTGTGTGTGTATCACACCGATAACTCAAAAAATAATGGGCCGATTTTGATAAAATTTGGGATGTACCTTTTTATTGTAAGTGGCTTGGACAAGTTCGTTAGTCAGGAAAATCAGGTTTTCCGGGAAAATTTTGAGTTTTCATTCGAAAAAAATTTTATCTCAAAAACTAAAAAAGCTGTTATAACAAAATTTGGTAGGTAGGTTTACGATATAAGAAGTAAACTATACACCAAAATTTAGATTTATATGTTACAAAAAAAAAGTAATAATAAAATATTTGGTGCCAGATCATTTCTATGAAATTTCACTACCATAACGCACTTGCTGCGTCCAGACTTTTTTCTTTTACGAAGTCTAGCTCCATAAAATCCATGCCATCCCTGACGAAGATACATGAGCCGCCGTGACGCCTGCTGAATCTGGCGTAGCAAGAAGCCATTTTGTAACCAGAAATGTTAACAAAAGGAGTCTCCGCATCAGTTAACCAACGCTAAAACTTGAGGCTTTTTAATATTTTTAAAATAAATGTTTATGTCATCCAACTTATTTTTAACACACTGTATATTTTGGTGAAATAAAGTAAAGCGGGTATCTGCTCTAATCAAATGGTCGTCATTGTCTGCTATCTCGCTTCTGTCCGAGGTTTGCTGGCGCGGCTCAAAAAAAATGCTTAAACGGCTTTACAATAACATTAACTGGCCATAAGTTTTCATCATAAAATAAGCGTTCTAGCTCTCCCAAGACGCCAACCTTAAATGCCGCTATATCCTGATTTTTAATATTTAATTTAGAGCAAGTTAAGAAATTCAAGTTTACCCCTTTCAAATAGTTTTGTAGATCGTTCTCAGTTGTAGTATTCTTTAAATTAGAAACGAAAACCCATTTTCTTTCGACAACCGCTTCTAATGTTGTGTTATCTTTTTTGCTCCTGATAATTTTCTTACTCCTATTGACTAATGTAAATTCATCACTACCATCTTCCACTATTGAAGGCAGAATATCGTTCACTGTTGCTGGTTCTGGGATATTAGCGCCCTCTGTTGCTGTATTTCCACCACTAGAATTTTTGGATACCTCATCTCTCGAAATTTCAGTTTCCGACCGTAGTCTGGTTTTAACGCCTTCGCTGTTGCCACCTACAGTGGTTTGTTTCCCACCTGTTTTTGCAGAACTCCCATCGACAGGTTTCTTCGCACTGACATTGGGAGCCATCGAAGCATTTTTCATTTCAGTTATAACCTTATTTTGATTTTCTACTGTTTTATTCAGTTTTGTAATTTGTTTCGAAAATTCAGCCATCAGCCGCTTAAGATTTACTATTTAATTAAATAAGTAACTCACATCTGTTTGTTCCCCGCTGACGGCCATATCCAACGGTTTATCAGTACATTGTTTACAAACCCACTTGACGCTAGTTTTATTACTTTCTAGGAATTTACGTTCAGTAGGCTTATATGGAGTACACTTAAGATGCACATACACGTTGCAATCCGCAGCACAGCACTTTAAAAACTTACTTTCGTTAAAAATATCAAGACTTTGTTTGCACACATCGCATAAACAAACATTCACATGCGCCATTTTTAATAATAATATTAATTATATATATATATATATATATATATATATATATATATATATATATATATATATATATATATATATATATATATATATATATATATATATGCGGATACATGCCTTTTGGAGCCTAAAGATTCTACCGGCTTCTATGGAATTCCCCCAGAACATTAGTCCATAACGAAGCTTTGAGTTCACATATGCTTAGTACGCCTCGAGGCCAGCACTACTACTACTAGAATCGGACAGAACACGCAGAGCATAACTAAAAGCTGACAGTTTACCTGCCAGATAGCCAACATGAGCCCTCCAGTTCAACTGAGAATCAAGCTTCAAGCCCAAAAACTTAACACCACCCTGCGTGGTCAGCGATTCTGAGTTGAATTTCAGCGATAACTGGTTACCCCTAAAATAGTTAAATGAGAATAAATTTGTTTTGGTCATATTCAATTGTAAGTCCATTCTATTGTACCACTGTTCCAGAATTCTCAGTGATTGTGATGCGTTATAAATTAGATCACTATCTGAAGGAGCTCGCAATACCAAAGATGTATCGTCAGCAAACAGGGTTGTCTTATAGGGCAATACTTCAGACAGTTCGTTAATATAAAGTAAGAACAAGACTGGCCCGAGGATTGAGCCCTGAGGCACACCTCGTTCTATAATCTTCCACTCAGATGCCAGAAATACCCCTGTCCTATAATAATTAAAAGCCACACATTGTTTCCTGCCTGATAGGTATGACGTCATTAAATTCAGCGAGACTCCCCTGAAACCTAGCAATTCCAATTTAACTAACAGTGTGTTGTGGGACACGCTATCAAAAGCTTTAGATAAATCCAGCATCATACACATTGTGCTTTCACGCTTATTTAGTCCCTCTGTAATTTCCTTGATAACTTGAAATATTGCCCTGTTAGTTGACCTTTTCTTAATATAGCCATTTTGATTCTCACTAAATATTTTGTGTTTCTCTAAAAAAGTCACTATTCGCTTACATAGATTTTTTTCTATTATTTTTGCTATATTCGAAATTAGTGAGATAGGTCTATAATTGGTAAGTAGAGATATGTCCCCACTCTTATGTATCAGAATCACTAGTGAGTTTTTCAGGTCATCCGGAAACAATCCCTGAGCCAGGCATAAGTTAATGATATGTGCTAATGGCTTGACTAAAACATCAGCACATTCTTTCAGCAGCCTTACTGGAATCTCGTCAAAACCTACTGAATTGGTGTTTCTAAGTTCAAAAATTGTATTGTACACTTCACTTTCATGGGTGGGGTAAAAAAGTATTGTGTCATTAACATATTTAATTTTATCTGTTGCTGGAGCATTGTTGGTGTTGATGTTTTTACACACGTTGATCAGATATGTATTTATGTAATTTAACCGCTCCTGATCCGTATTCCCATCTATCGTGAAATTTTTTAGGTCAGATCTCTGGCCTCCTGAGCATCCAATCACCTGCCTTACTACCTGCCACGTAGCTTTAGTCTTATTTGTCGCTGTCTTTATGAAGTTGATATTGTATGCTTGCTTAGCTTGCCTGCAATCACTCTTCAAATCCCTAGCAAAGTTGTTGTATACTTCTTTAGAAACAGTGTTGTTCAATACTCCCTGATATAGCTGTCTTTTGATGCCACATTTCGCTTTAATGCCATTATTTATCCATGAACCCCTGTTTTTCTCATTCACAACTATTATTTTCTTTTTGAATATCCCATCCATCACCGTTATAAAAGTCTTACTGAATGTACAGTAACTTTCAGTTACATCATTTTCCTCCAGCACTAGGTTCCAGTTGGTCTTCTCTAGTACATTCTTCATTTTATTAATCTTGTCTGGAGTATACAATCTAACTTGTTTCTTCTGCTTACTTTTAAATATTGATTTTTGCAAGGGGAATGACAGCATTTGAGCATGATGGTCAGATAGAGCTGTCGCAATAACACTACTCTCATATACCGGGACATTGGTGTATATATTATCAATTGAAGTGGCTGTTGTATCTGTTACACGCGTTGGGCCAGTATCACAAGGCTTTAAATTATAACTATCGAAAACATCAAAGAGTCTTATAACTAGAGGGCTATCAACGCATAGTATGTCTACATTAAAGTCACCACATAAACTTATCTGCTTAGGCTTTTTTCTCTTCATGACTGACTCCAGAACGTCTTGCAAAATCGCTAAAAATTCAAAAAACTGATCAACAATTGTATGTGGCCTTCTATATACATTGATAACCACAATTTTTATCTTTATCAGCTCGATGCTACTGCATTCAAATATAATTTCCTTACTTTTAGTGAATTTTCGTAGAAAAAATTCACTATTGGGGAGATCCCGACTTTTTAATTTTGAAAAATTTTTTGCAAATGAGCGCGAACTAGGACCCCTAGAACCCATATCCAGTTTCAATTATTTTTATATGTTTATATATATATATATATATATATATATATATATATATATATATATATATATATATATATATATATATATATATATATATATATATATATATATATATATATGTGTGTGTGTGTGTGTGTGTGTGTGTGTGTGTGTGTGTGTGTGTGTGTGTGTGTGTGTGTGTGTGTGTGTGTGTGTGTGTGTGTGTGTGTGTGTGTGTGTGTGTGTGTGTGTGTGTCACACCGATAAGTCCAAAAATAATGGGCCGATTTTGATTATATTTGGCATGTACGTTTCTTTTGTGAATGGCTTGATTAAGTCCGTTAGTCAGGAAAATCGGACGAGGTTTTCCGGGAAAATTTTGAGTTTTCATTCGAAAAAAATTCTTATCTCAAAAAGTAATAAGCTGATTTTATTAAAATTTGGCGTGTACCTTCCTTTTGTAAATGTCCTTGACAAGTTTGTTAGTCAGGGAAATCGGACAAGGTTTTCCGGGAAAATCTTGAGTTTTCATCTGACAAAAATTTTTATCTTAAAAAATAAAAAATCTATGATAACCAAATTTAGTAGGTAGATTTACGATATAAAAAGTAAACTATACACCAAAATTTAGATTTCTATGTTACAAGAAAAAAAAATTATAACAAAATATTTTTTGCCAGATCATTTCTATGAAAATTCACTACCATAACGCACTTGCTGCGTCTTTATTATAATATAAACATGTGTATAAAATTTGGTTGCCAAAACTTTACTATTTCCGGAGTTAAAAATTTTTCCGAAAGAAAACCCAAAATTTTTGTAGCTAACGGACTTGCAAGCTAAACGTTCTCACCAAATTTAATTAAAATCGGCCTATTATTTTTTGAGTTAACAATGTGTGATATATATATATATATATATATATATATATATATATATATATATATATATATATATATATATATATATATATATATATATATATAAAGTCTCGGTGGTTCAGTGGTAAGAACGTGTGTCTTTGAACCGAAGGGTACTGGGTTCGATCCCAGGGTACTCCTTTCACTTTTTCAGCACATACTGTACAATTAACATCAACCGAGGTTGTGGCATTGTATTTGAGCAAGTTGAATGTCTGCACGTTTCGCCCTACGGAGGAGGCGTAAAGCCGTCGGTCCCGTGTCCATGCGATATTGGGCACGTAAAATATCCCTACCCTCCTTACAAAACGTCATGGGTTCGGCAAAATTTCCAGGATAGTGAGGTGAAACTGCTCCCTGGCGTCGGTGGTTGGCCATAGTCGCGGAAATAGGCCGACGTTAAAGAAATAAACACACACACATACACAAATATATATATATATATATATATATATATATATATATATATATATATATATATATATATATATATATATATATATATATATATATATATATATATACATCCATATCGTGCACATTTGAAGAAATTTTTTCAAAATTCATATGTCGATATCTCCTCATTAGTGAATTGTTTTTAGGAAAATTTACTAAAACCCATGGCTTTTCTGAAAAGGCCTTGAGACTTTTAATCCCATAACTACCTTTATTTATTATCCACAGCAGGGTTCAATACTTAACAAAACAATTCCCTTTTTCGGGCAGTTACTAATTTAAGAAATATTTGCTACCTGCTAAGCCCCACTGTTTGTAAATGGTATTTATATACCGTTAGGTCACTAGATAATGATAACTGTAATATACATTTTGTAGTGTGTATGGGGGATGATTTCCTGCAGCAGCTCAAGCTGCTCTATAAGTTAAAGCAGTTTCATATTCAGTATTCGATGTTTGGTAGTACTTTGAAGTAACAACATGAGGCTTTCCAAGATACGTCAGCTGTTAAAAGAAGGTAACAAAGTTAAAGAAATAACTGAGGAAAAAATGCAAGCTTAGCGGCCAAAACGAGCCAGTTATAGACTCACTAATATGATAACATTTGTGCTGATAAACGAAACGTGTAAGGATGTTGAAAAGAAAATGAATAATCTAGAAGAGGCCTTAAAAAGCAGAAAGGATCGGAAAAAATAAAAAAAGGAACTACACGTCCATTGGCCCTTTTCAAGCCCACCATACTCAAGAAAGCAGAATATTTAATTTTATAGATATGAATATAACAAACGACACGATGTCATAAAAGGCCAAACCAGTTGAAAGGAAGACAACAAACATCGGTGAAGCTAAAGTAAAAATATATACTTCACCAAGTTAGTAAATGGTAAATATAGTTGTGCTTGAAGAAATGACAACAGCATTCTTACACGAGGCTAGTATGTATAAGTTCCTTTTTGATAGTAAATATTTGTTTGTCCTACTTCTTCGTAGATAAATTTGTGTTTATATGTTATATTATTTTTACAGACTATTATTGTATCTTATTGTCGGATGATCTTGTATAATTTATTATTATTATTCTAGTTTTACAACATTTTTTAAATGTAACTTGGTACTTAATAAAAAGTAATGTCTAATATGAAATTGTGTGTTTTCTTTTATCTTATGTACTGACCTGGCTAATAATACCTTGAGAAAATCAAATTAGTAGAATACAGTGTAACCGGGAATTATTTTTAAGTGTTACAGAATGTGCGCTGACGTTTTGAACAAAACTTTTACTATTGTATGGATGCTGGTCGTCGACATTTTGAACATTTGATAAACTGGCATGCAAGTTTTTGATAAATAGATTACTCACTTTTAGAAGTCGAATTCTCAGAACCACACTTCAAATTTTAAAAAGTCCAGACGCAGCATGTGCGTTATGTAAGAAATGATCCTGCACCTAGTTTTTTTTTTAATAAATACTTATAACTAGTGAATTTTCGTAGAAAAAATTCACTAATGGGGAGATCCCGACTTTTTAATTTTGAAAATTTTTTGCAAATGAGCGCGAACTAGGGCCCCTAGAACCCATATCCGGGGTCAGTTTCAATTTATATATATATATATATATATATATATATATATATATATATATATATATATATATATATATATATATATATATATATAGCATTTGTGTGTGTGTGTGTGTATCACACCGATAACTCAAAAAATAATGGGCCGATTTTGATAAAATTTGGCATGTACCTTTTTATTGTAAGTGGCTTGGACAAGTTCGTTAGTCAGGAAAATCAGGTTTTCCGGGAAAATTTTAAGTTTTCATTCGAAAAAATTTTTATCTCAAAAACTAAAAAAGCTATTATAACAAAATTTGGTAGGTAGGTTTACGATATAAGAAGTAAACTATACACCAAAATTTAGATTTATACGTTACAAGAAAAAAAAGTAATAATAAAATATTTGGTGCCAGATTATTTCTATGAAAATTCACTACCATAACGCACTTGCTGCGTCCAGACTTTTTTCTTTTACGAAGTCTAGCTCGATAAAATCCATGCCATCCCTGACGAAGATACATGAGCCGCCGTGACGCCTGCTGAATCTGGCGTAGCAAGAAGCCATTTTGTAACCAGAAATGTTAACAAAAGGAGCCTCCGCATCAGTTAACCAACGCTAAAACTTGAGGCTTTTTAATATTTTTAAAATAAATGTTTATGTAATCCCACTTATTTTTAACACACTGTATATTTTGGTGAAATAAAGTAAAGCGGGTATCTGCTCTAATCAAATGGTCGTCATTGTCTGCTATCTCGCTTCTGTCCAAGGTTTGCTGGCCCGGCTCGAAAAAAATGCTTAAACGGCTTTACAATAACATTAACTGGCCATAAGTTTTCATCATAAAATAAGCGTTCTAGCTCTCCCAAGACGCCAACCTTAAATGCCGCTATATCCTGATTTTTAATATTTAATTTAGAGCAAGTTAAGAAATTCAAGTTTACCTCTTTCAAATAGTTTTGTAGATCGTTCTCAGTTGTAGTATTCTTTAAATTAGAAACGAAAACCCATTTTCTTTCGACAACCGCTTCTAATGTTGTGTTAGCTTTTTTGCCCCTGATAATTTTCTTACTCCTATTGACTAATGTAAATTCATCACTACCATCTTCCACTATTGAAGGCAGAATATCGTTCACTGTTGCTGGTTCTGGGATATTAGCGCCCTCTGTTGCTATATTTCCACCACTAGAATTTTTGGATACCTCATCTCTCGAAATTTCAGTTTCCGACCGTAGTCTGGTTTTAACGCCTTCGCTGTTGCCACCTACAGTGGTTTGTTTCCCACCTGTTTTTGCAGAACTCCCATCGACAGGTTTCTTCGCACTGACATTGGCAGCCATCGAAGCATTTTTCATTTCAGTTATAACCTTATTTTGATTTCCTACTGTTTTATTCAGTTTTGTAATTTATTTCAAAAATTCAGCCATCAGCTGCTTAAGATTTACTATTTTATTAAATAAGGTACTCACATCTGTTTGTTCCCCGCTGACGGCCATATCCAACGGTTTATCAGTACATTGTTTACAAACCCACTTGACGCTAGTTTTATTACTTTCTAGGAATTTAAGTTCAGTAGGCTTATATGGAGTACACTTATGATGCACATATACGTTGCAATCCGCAGCACAGCACTTTAAAAACTTACTTTCGTTAAAAATATCAAGACTTTGTTTGCACACATCGCATAAACAAACATTCACATGCGCCATTTTTAATAACAATAATATATATATATATATATATATATATATATATATATATATATATATATATATATATATATATATATATATATATATATATATATATATATATATATATATACATATTTATTTATGGATCACACCGATAACTCAAAAAGTAACGGCCCGATTTTGATAAAATTTTCTGTGTACCTTTCCTTTGTAGGTGGCTTAGATAAGTTTGTTAGCCAGAAAAATCGCCCCAGGTTTTCCGTAAAAGTTTGTGTTTTATTTCAAAAAAAGATTATATCTACGGAAATAACATAGTAAGGGCAACCAAATTTGGTACGAATGTTTGTATTATAAATAGGGGCCCACCTACCAAAATCTAGGTCTGTAAGTGAAAAGGCGAAAAAGTTATAGGCATTTAAAAACAATTTGGGGTTTTCCTCAAAACGTCAAAGTCGCGATTTGAAACGTCAAAATTTGCAAGATTTAGGCAAAGAACCTAAAACAAATACTGATTATATAAAGAAAATGTCGCAAGGAGAGTGTTCTTCAAAGCCTTAAGTTTCCGCTTCAACCATCATTGTCCTTCATTTACCCAACATATTTACAGAAAATTCATTTCAAATAGACCATTTCTCTGATGCTTTGGCTGTAGGTTTAGTTAAGTTGATGCTTTGGCTGTAGGTTTAGTTAAGTTATTGTTTAACGGACTATAATTTGTAGTTAATTTTCGTATAAAGAAATCGTTAATGAGGAGACCGCGACTTTTGAATTTTCAAAAAGGTTTCTTCAAATGAGTGCCAAATAGGTACCCTAGAATCCTTATCCGGGTTTTCTTTCAGTGTTTATCTGTTTGCATATACTGGGTGAGGCGTCAAGAGTTTCTTTTGGGAGTTTCTCAATAACCGAACCGATTTTAATTCGGAAAATTTCGATTCGTAGGTTTTCGGCCAAGCCCAATTAAACTAAGATATCTTTGCTTACGTGACACTTTCGGTTCTACCGGAAGTGTACATCAACTTCGTTATTCTAAATACGATATTACACTTTTTTATGGAATTTTGAATTTTACTCGTATATTAAGGTAAACTTTTACCGACATACTATCTGTCTAAAATTAACAATTTTCAAACCATTCGTTTTCTTCGAAAATTTTTGCAGAATCATAGTTGCAGTTTATACCTGATAACTTAAAGGAAAAATAATCCACAAAATTCATCTTTTACACACAACACACCAGTATTACAGTTTTGCGTTGTAGTATACAGGGTGATAGAAATTGACTTGGCAACTTGACAAAATCAACTAATCAAAACTTGCGTTTTTTAAATAGGACACCTATATTTTATTAACTAAGTTAATTGGCATTTCAAATCTCTTTCGATTTATATTAGCTATACCTAAATCTAACCATTTTTGGATAAATACATATTTATTCGAATCAGGGTTGCAAACTTGTAACAATGGTAGCCTTTGAAATTTAATTTGTCAACCAAGTGACGTTTGCATGCTAGAATTGCACGCGGTGTAGTTTGTTATCAAAATTACAAAAAGGGCCCTTAATAGTGATTAAAAAAGTTCGAGACGCAGCAAGTGCGTTATGATAGTGAATTTTTATTAAATGATTCAAAGTTGAATAACTCAATTTTCTATAAACTTGGAAAGTTTAATTTTGGTATGTAGTAATGTCTCTCGTAAGGCACGATATCCACCAAACGTCATTAAAATAGCTTTGTAATATTCGGAGAAAAATTTTTTTCAAAAGAAAATTCAAAATTTTAATAACTCAATTTTCTATAAACTTAGAAAGTTTTTGGTACGTAGTAAGGTCTCTCCCAAGGAAACATATCTAGTAAATTTTAGTCATTAAAATAGCTTTATAATTTTCGGAGAAAAACATTATTTTCGAAAGAAAACTCAAAATTTTCTTCTCTTAAACGTTCAAATATTTTTTTAGTTGTAACATGTGTTCTTTAAGTGACACAATAAATATTATTATATTATCGAGGTATACTAGGCACAATTCATTTTGGAATCAACAAAGTATGTTATCAAGCACCCAGTTAAAGGTACTGGGTGCTGATTTGAAGCCAGATGGGATTCGTCTAAATTCAAAATGTCCATTATCTGTATTAAATACAGTTTTTTCTATGTCGTTCTTATCCATCTTAATTTGATGGTACCCGTTAGATAGGTCTAATGTAGTGAAATCTTGGCTTTTGCCAAGCTTGTCAAGTATGTCAGTTGTCGTCAACTGTTTTTTCGTTCAACTTCCTAAAGTCGACAACCATCTGCCATTTACATTGTACAGGAGCATTAAGATACATTCGCACTACGCAAATCGGTGTTCACCATGGGGATGTTGAGGGTTGTATATCACCTTGTTCGAGTGAATTGGCAATTTGAGATTTTACTTCCTCTTTATGAATTTGCGGATATCTATAAGATTTTGCAAATATTAGTTTGTCGTCCGTTAGTCTAATTTTGTGTTTAATTTGGATTGTAAAGTTGAAGGAATGCCCTCACAATAAAATATATATATATAAATATATATATATATATATATATATATATATATATATATATATATATATATATATATATATATATATATATATATATCAGTATTGTCTGCATAGATTTTGGATAGCCTGACGTGATTCAGAATTGCAGTGGTCTAAACGTAAATTTTGTAAGTTCCGTTTTAATAAATTATCATAAGCATCATTACCGATTACAGGGGTATTGCTTTCTCTAATAAAGTTTACTTCGTTGGTGTCTAAAAGCTCAACGTCAAAAGGCTTGGTTATTGTAATTTCTATAGTTAGTTATTACGGTGGTTGCAAAGTAATTTTTAATATTTACCAAAGCCTCTGCTATTTGTGTTTTGCTTTAGAAATTTTTATATTTAAGCATACCTATACCTTCTTTCTGTGTCACAGGTATTTTAACTACCTGGTGTGTACGTGCTGGAATCCTTATTTTATGTTGTATATTATTTTTAACCAGATTTGTGTGTACTGGTTCTTCTGGGTTATATCGCATAGGGGAGGCAGCAAAAGGTGTAGTAATTAATTTAATTTTTAAATTAATGTAAGCATTTAAATGTCTTAATTCATCGTATTTATCGCAGAAATTAAATAAATAAAATTTGTGAGAACCGTTTGTGTTAAAAATTCTAAGCATAAGAATATATTATGCTGTATTGTCATGAAAAGTGGTACCATGAGCTGTCTTAATATTTAAACAAAAATTTAATATTGCCGCTAAACTAGGATTTTTAAGACTCCCAGAACTGCCCGAGTCAATTAGAAATTTAGCATTTAATTCCCTTCTAAAAATATGAGGCAGGTTTATGTTAACGATATTAAGATATATTACGTTTGGTCGTTTCCTTTCTCGGCCATGAGAAAATTTTCATTGTCGGGATTATTTTGCTCGATAGGCTGATAATATGAGGCTTCTGTTAGATCAACATTTTCCTTATTAGCGTTGTCTATTAATTGGTTAAAATCGGGTATATCATAATCGCTTGAAAAGCCTCTATCTTGATCTTAAACGTTTTCGTTATTCGAAACGTCGTTTATTTGTTAGTTAAATAATTATTGTGCTAAATAATTTTGATTAGGCCTTGTATTTCCAGATGATCTATCCAGCGGTTCAGGTTGGTATTGCCTATGTGGTTGCTGATTTCTTAAAATTGCACTCGTTCTTTGATTAGTAAAGAAGGGCTGTTGTTGAGTTGGAAATCTATAAAATTTGAATGGTTACTGGGGAAAGTTTTAAAAGTTGTTGACGCCGGCATTGCCTTCTCATAATTTTATTGTTTATTAAAATTTGCCATAGGCTGCGTTTGCAATTGTTGTGGAGGCATCCTAAATTGATTAAAAAAGTTCGGGTTATATTTATAAAAATAATTGGGATTATAGTGGGACGGTCCTGTATTTTGTGTAAATTGTTTTTGTGGTATGAAGGGCTTAGATTGTTGAACCTTTTGTGGTTGCTTATAATTATTGTTATAACTATTATTTAAATTACTGTTAAACTGTTGGAAATTCAATTCCGCTGTAACCATAGACGTGGCTTCTTCTAATGATCCAGGAGACTTTAACCTTATAATTAATTGTAACTTATAAGATAAACCACATGTATAATGTATTTAAATCAAAATCGTCATAATGTAGAATCTTTATTGTTTTTTCTCAGGCGTCTCTGGGGAAGCATTTAATTTAGAAAAGAGTAAACTACGAGCATATTGAATTCTGATACCGAAGTCTAAACGTGACTAATTACGGAATGGTTTCATGTTTATAAGTTCCTGATGTAGACAATCAATTCCTCTCTGATCAGAAAAGGTTAAAACAAGCATTTGTTTAATTAAATCTTAAGAGGATAATTCGAGTCTGGAACAAATTAAGTCTGCAGCTCTACCTGTTAATTTATTTAATATAGTATATATCCACATGTATTAATCGGATCATTAACATTTTCTTTATTTTGAAAATTATTTCAGAAGTGTTCACATGAAACTATAAACTTATTTAATTGTTTTGTATTTCCATCGAAGTGTGGAATATTATCTGCTTGATATCTAATCAATGACATATCAGTTCTATGTTCAGTCATTTTTATTTTATTTATATTCAATATTTTTTTTATCTAATTTTTTTACTTGAATAATTACAGAATTTCATTCACAATACAAAAATAAAATTATTTGCTTTTTTCTTTCTTAAATTAATCTCTCCAGTATATTTATATATATATATATATATATATATATATATATATATATATATATATATATATTGTGCAAAAATATAGAAATAAATATAGCAATAATAAAGAATCAATACGAAAATCACAATTATTTAAATACAAGCAAGGAGAAGCGAGCACTTACATTAAAACTACGAGGATATCTTTCATGGTTTTGGTCCAACTGGATGAGCGATCTGTGTCCCTCCTTGCAAAACCTGTGGTGAGCGATGCTTGTCTCTTCTTCTGAAAGCTTGGGATGAGCGACGTCTGTCTCTTGTGGAAAATTGGGAAGAGAGATGCTTATCTCTGCCTTCTCGTTAACGTTAGTAGGTATTGGGCCACTTTGGACAGACAGTGACGTCACATGTGGTTAAGTATGGGATCTGCGTTACCGACATGACAGTTGACAGTTGACAGCTGCCAGTTACCGACATGACAGTTGACAGTTGACAGCTGCCAGTTACCGACCCAACAGTATATAGATGGGGGGCCCCGCCCACAAGGACTCCGTCCCTTCCAAGATGGCGGACCCAAGATGGCTTCCAATGTAACCTGCATTCTAAGGTCATTGACCTGTCTTTGGCCAGACAGTGACGTCACACGACTTGGGCCAGACAGTCACATAAGTGTCTAACCTATTACTTCAAATTATTATATTTTGAAAAAAACCATTTGGTGCAGGTGAGTTTCGAACCCGGGGCATTCAGATGGGAGGCAACGATGCTACCCATTGAGCTAAGCAGACGCTTGTTAATTTATTGTTTTAGGCTGGTATATATATATATACGACTTTTAATTACAAACAAACCATACATGTAACATAATTAAAGTTTTTGTTATTATTAGACAAATGGATGATTTACAAAATAATGTTTAATATTAGAGGCGGAACCAAAACGGAGGAACCAAAATGGCGGAATAAAAAAATGGCGGAATGAAAGATGGAAGCCTGTGATACCTTAAGCTGACATCCCTGACATTATAAAAATGGCGGCTTTCGTTCTTAAAGATGGTGCCTTTCGCTGATAAAGAATGGCGGCTTTCGTTCTTAAAGATGGTGCCTTTTGTTGATAAAGATGGTTGAAGACTTATTTAAAGTTACGTCACCCCAACCTTTAGAGCCGACAAATGAGAGTGAGGTTGATAAGCGAGAATAATGGTATTGGCCGAAGACTCCATGATTGAAAGTTACGCCCCCCATTAAAACAAACCATTCATAAAGCTTTTGTTATTAGACATAACCAAATATCGGAGAGACAATAGAGGTCGCTGGCAAAACAAAAGAAGCTCAGAAACAAAATGGACAACAGGTTCAACTCTTAAGCTTAGAAACAATGGTTGGTTACAGGTTCAATTCCTTTCTACCACGTGTTTAGTGTCATGTTACTCGTCTAAGTAAGCAGAATTAAAAAATGGCGACTAAAATGAGATAAAAAACTTAAAACCCTTATCGCGGAAGATCCGTGAGACGTACGCAGGAACCAATACATGCACGGTGTTAAGGAGGCCAAATCAAATTGGAATATACAATAAAATGGCCACTTCCGGTCTAAACTTTAAATCGTTATATCTTTTCAACGGAAAGTGATAGAAATGAACTGACTTTAAAAATGTATGTTTCGTAACAAGGTCTACAAGAAACTGAGATAAAAAAACTTTAAACCCTTATCGCGGAAGATCCGTGAGATGTACGATAGAACCAACACATGCACGGTGTTAAGGAGGCCAAATCAAATTGGAATATACAATAAAATGGCCACTTCCGGTCTAAACTTTAAATCGTTATATCTTTTCAACGGAAAGTGATAGAAAGGAACCGACTTCAAAAATGTATGTTTCGTAACAAGGTCTACAAGAAACTGAGATAAAAAACTTCAAACCCTTATCGCGGAAGATCCGTGAGATGTACGATAGAACCAATACATGCACGGTGTTAAGGAGGCCAAATCAAAGTGGAATATACAATAAAATGGCCACTTCCGGTCTAAACTTTAAATCCTTGTATCTTTTCAACGGAAAGTGATAGAAAGGGACCGACTTCAAAAATATATCGTTTCATAACAAGCTCTACAAGAAACTGAGATAAAAAACTTTAAACCCTTATCGCGGAAGATCCGTGAGATGTACGATAGAACCAACACATGCACGGTGTTAAGGAGGCCAAATCAAATTGGAATATACAATAAAATGGCCACTTCCGGTCTAAACTTTAAATCGTTATATCTTTTCAATGGAAAGTGATAGAAAGGAACCGACTTCAAAAATGTATGTTTCGTAACAAGGTCTACAAGAAACTGAGATAAAAAACTTTAAACCCTTATCGCGGAAGATCCGTGAGATGTACGATGGAACCAATACATGCACGGTGTTAAGGAGGCCAAATCAAAGTGGAATATACACTAAAATGGCCACTTCCGGTCTAAACTTTAAATCCTTATATCTTTTCAACGGAAAGTGATAGAAATGAACTGACTTTAAAAATGTATGTTTCGTAACAAGGTCTACAAGAAACTGAGATAAAAAACTTCAAACCCTTATCGCGGAAGATCCGTGAGATGTACGATAGAACCAATACATGCACGGTGTTAAGGAGGCCAAATCAAAGTGGAATATACAATAAAATGGCCACTTCCGCTCTAAACTTTAAATCGTTATATCTCTTCAATGGAAAGTGATAGAAAGGAACTATCTTCAAAAATGTATGTTTCGTAACAAGCTCTACAAGAAACTGAGATAAAAAACTTCAAACCCTTATCGCGGAAGATCCGTGAGATGTACGATAGAACCAATACATACACGCTGTTCAGCAAAGCAAACTCTATAAGCATATTCAATAAAAATGTTACTTCCGGTAGACACTTCCGGTATAGCTATTCTTAGAGCTACATACATGTGTGACACATCAAAATAATCGTCTTGTTGAACAGAAGAAATATAATATTTAAGTAAGTTAGAACAAGCTGTATTAACACCTAAAACCAACACACACTCTCTTGTACAGGCTGATTACCCTGCCATCCAATTGTTAGTAAGGTTATGTTTGTATTTGTTATTTGAATACAAACAGACATAATAAGAGTGTACTTACATACAGCAAGACACGTCATCCTTGTTTCACGACTTAACACATACTGAACAAGTGTCTCTCTCTCTTGTATTGAGGAAACAAACTGATGTAAGAGAGAGGGGGTCTTACAAAGGATAAACAACGTTTTTTTACAGTTGTTAACCTTACAGAAAGGGGTTAATAAAAATGCAACAAAATAAAAATAAAACAACTGATTTACATACAATAAAAATTTATTAGGATTAATTAAGTTGTACATATTGATACATAAATGACATACATAAATGACATACTATTATTACATAATGGCTCTAACGATACCCGTTAGAGGTTTATATTCCATTACACTGTCATGAATAACCAAACAATAAACACGAGTATTTTTTGGGAAGTTGGCGTGACTCATGATGTACCAACCAACCAATCAACCAACTGTTTTTTGAGGTGTAGCCTTTATGTATGTATGTATGTAATTTAATTTTCGATAGTGTAAAATAAAATTAAAAAGTGTGATATATGAAAAAAATAAGAAAACTAAAGAGTTGATTGCCTATTACAACGGTCAGCTGAAGAAACAATTAGGTAGCCAGAATACCGATACCCTAAATCTTTCAACCGAAGGAGTTCACTTAGAGTTACATCTAGGGGGCCGGAATACCGGCCCCCTAGATGTGCCGGAAGCAACATCTCAACTAACGCCTACAACCGCTACATACTTGGTGGACTTTGGTGGAACACAGACTGAAAACAACTTGATATCTGGTACATATGTCTGTAAAGATTTCATTCTAAATTTAGCCTGTTGGATATCCAATCTTTTCTATGAAAAGTGCAACCAACCAACTAACCAACCTACCAACCAACCAACCAACGTTGAGGGGCGTAGAGATAGCAAGCTATCTACAAGTGGACCCCTCTGAACCTATGATGTTAATAATGGATTAAGAGATTGAATTGGTACGTGTTTATATTGAAGGCTTGCAAGCTACGTACAAGTGTCTGAATATATGATGGTAATGATGGGTTAAGATATTTAATTGACATGTATTAAAGGCTTAGCGGTTTTCACTTGAGTCATCGTTATTCGAAAACTATTAGAACGAAAACCAGGTCCTTTACTCTGGTATATCTTACTCAGTAGGAACCAAATGTCTTCGAAAACAACATTCTTTGCTTTTCTGAAAGGCAAGTGAGCAGCCCCCTTGTCGAACCCCTCCGAGCTAAAGGTAAACCCCACTCTGTCTTCGGGATCGACATCATGGACTATATGACTCACAATATCTTTAATATGATCTTTGACCCACTTCTCTGGATCGCGGACATCGTCAGGTATATCTTGTAGTCTAAAGCATACGCTTCGTCTATCAAGTTTAAACTTCTTATTGGAGGTCACTGTATCTTCAAGTATTTGGAATGCCATTGTTTCGTGCTACACAACTGACTGTGTTGGTTAAAGGACCGAAGTTTAGCCTCGTGTTTATTAAAGACTAAAGTTTAGCAGGTACTAATTGTTTTCACATTCACTGTTGGCTACCGACTGAACCTTAGCTCCTCGTCTTAATATTCGACAAACAACACAGACAACACAACTTATTGTTTTCACCTTCACTGTTGGTTAACGACTGAACCTTAGTGGACGCTTCTGAGTCAAACAAGAAGAAAACAATTTAAAACACATCTACGATGACCATGAGGCAGCCGACATGGACTTTGAACAATTTTTAAAAATAGATGCGGCCAGGTTAGTTGATCAACCATCCAGGTCAGTCTTCACCTTCACTGTTGGCTACCGACTGAACCTTAGCGGAAGCTCCTCGTCTTAATATTCGACAAACAACACAGACAACACAACTTATTGTTTTCACCTTCACTGTTGGCTACCGACTGAACCTTAGCGGACGCTCCTCGTCTTAATATTCGACAAACAACACAGACAACACAACTTATTGTTTTCACCTTCACCGTTGGTTAACGACTGAACCTTAGTGGACGCTTCACGTCTTAATATTCAACAGACAACAACGACAGCTGTCATACAGCCGTCTGACATGACAGACAGCTGTCATACAGCTGTCATACAGTTGTCTAACACAGCTGTGTTAGACAGCTGTCTAACACAGCTGTGTTAGACAGCTGTGTTAGACAGCTGTGTTAGACAGCTGTGTTAGACAGCTGTGTTAGACAACTGTATGACAGCTGTATGACAGCTGTATGACAGCTGTCTGTCATGTCAGACGGCTGTATGACAGCTGTCGTTGTTGTCTGTTGAATATTAAGACGTGAAGCGTCCACTAAGGTTCAGTCGTTAACCAACGGTGAAGGTGAAAACAATAAGTTGTGTTGTCTGTGTTGTTTGTCGAATATTAAGACGAGGAGCGTCCGCTAAGGTTCAGTCGGTAGCCAACAGTGAAGGTGAAAACAATAAGTTGTGTTGTCTGTGTTGTTTGTCGAATATTAAGACGAGGAGCTTCCGCTAAGGTTCAGTCGGTAGCCAACAGTGAAGGTGAAGACTGACCTGGATGGTTGATCAACTAACCTGGCCGCATCTATTTTTAAAAATTGTTCAAAGTCCATGTCGGCTGCCTCATGGTCATCGTAGATGTGTTTTAAATTGTTTTCTTCTTGTTTGACTCAGAAGCGTCCACTAAGGTTCAGTCGTTAACCAACAGTGAAGGTGAAAACAATAAGTTGTGTTGTCTGTGTTGTTTGTCGAATATTAAGACGAGGAGCTAAGGTTCAGTCGGTAGCCAACAGTGAATGTGAAAACAATTAGTACCTGCTAAACTTTAGTCTTTAATAAACACGAGGCTAAACTTCGGTCCTTTAACCAACACAGTCAGTTGTGTAGCACGAAACAATGGCATTCCAAATACTTGAAGATACAGTGACCTCCAATAAGAAGTTTAAACTTGATAGACGAAGCGTATGCTTTAGACTACAAGATATACCTGACGATGTCCGCGATCCAGAGAAGTGGGTCAAAGATCATATTAAAGATATTGTGTCATATAGTCCATGATGTCGATCCCGAAGACAGAGTGGGGTTTACCTTTAGCTCGGAGGGGTTCGACAAGGGGGCTGCTCACTTGCCTTTCAGAAAAGCAAAGAATGTTGTTTTCGAAGACATTTGGTTCCTACTGAGTAAGATATACCAGAGTAAAGGACCTGGTTTTCGTTCTAATAGTTTTCGAATAACGATGACTCAAGTGAAAACCGCTAAGCCTTTAATACATGTCAATTAAATATCTTAACCCATCATTACCATCATATATTCAGACACTTGTACGTAGCTTGCAAGCCTTCAATATAAACACGTACCAATTCAATCTCTTAATCCATTATTAACATCATAGGTTCAGAGGGGTCCACTTGTAGATAGCTTGCTATCTCTACGCCCCTCAACGTTGGTTGGTTGGTTGGTAGGTTGGTTAGTTGGTTGGTTGCACTTTTCATAGAAAAGATTGGATATCCAACAGGCTAAATTTAGAATGAAATCTTTACAGATATATGTACCAGATATCAAGTTGTTTTCAGTCTGTGTTCCACCAAAGTCCACCAAGTATGTAGCGGTTGTAGGCGTTAGTTGAGATGTTGCTTCCGGCACATCTAGGGGGCCGGTATTCCGGCCCCCTAGATGTGACTCTAAGTGAACTCCTTCGGTTGAAAGATTTAGGGTATCGGTATTCTGGCTACCTAATTGTTTCTTCAGCTGACCGTTGTAATAGGCAATCAACTCTTTAGTTTTCTTATTTTTTTCATATATCACACTTTTTAATTTTATTTTACACTATCGAAAATTAAATTACATACATACATACATAAAGGCTACACCTCAAAAAACAGTTGGTTGATTGGTTGGTTGGTACATCATGAGTCACGCCAACTTCCCAAAAAATACTCGTGTTTATTGTTTGGTTATTCATGACAGTGTAATGGAATATAAACCTCTAACGGGTATCGTTAGAGCCATTATGTAATAATAGTATGTCATTTATGTATGTCATTTATGTATCAATATGTACAACTTAATTAATCCTAATAAATTTTTATTGTATGTAAATCAGTTGTTTTATTTTTATTTTGTTGCATTTTTATTAACCCATTTCTGTAAGGTTAACAACTGTAAAAAAACGTTGTTTATCCTTTGTAAGACCCCCTCTCTCTTACATCAGTTTGTTTCCTCAATACAAGAGAGAGAGACACTTGTTCAGTATGTGTTAAGTCGTGAAACAAGGATGACGTGTCTTGCTGTATGTAAGTACACTCTTCTTATTATGTCTGTTTGTATTCAAATAACAAATACAAACATAACCTTACTAACAATTGGATGGCAGGGTAATCAGCCTGTACAAGAGAGTGTGTGTTGGTTTTAGGTGTTAATACAGCTTGTTCTAACTTACTTAAATATTATATTTCTTCTGTTCAACAAGACGATTATTTTGATGTGTCACACATGTATGTAGCTCTAAGAATAGCTATACCGGAAGTGTCTACCGGAAGTAACATTTTTATTGAATATGCTTATAGAGTTTGCTTTGCTGAACAGCGTGTATGTATTGGTTCTATCGTACATCTCACGGATCTTCCGCGATAAGGGTTTGAAGTTTTTTATCTCAGTTTCTTGTAGAGCTTGTTACGAAACATACATTTTTGAAGATAGTTCCTTTCTATCACTTTCCATTGAAAAGATATAACGATTTAAAGTTTAGACCGGAAGTGGCCATTTTATTGTATATTCCACTTTGATTTGGCCTCCTTAACACCGTGCATGTATTGGTTCCATCGTACATCTCACGGATCTTCCGCGATAAGGGTTTAAAGTTTTTTATCTCAGTTTCTTGTAGACCTTGTTACGAAACATACATTTTTGAAGTCGGTTCCTTTCTATCACTTTCCATTGAAAAGATATAACGATTTAAAGTTTAGACCGGAAGTGGCCATTTTATTGTATATTCCAATTTGATTTGGCCTCCTTAACACCGTGCATGTGTTGGTTCTATCGTACATCTCACGGATCTTCCGCGATAAGGGTTTAAAGTTTTTTATCTCAGTTTCTTGTAGAGCTTGTTATGAAACGATATATTTTTGAAGTCGGTCCCTTTCTATCACTTTCCGTTGAAAAGATACAAGGATTTAAAGTTTAGACCGGAAGTGGCCATTTTATTGTATATTCCACTTTGATTTGGCCTCCTTAACACCGTGCATGTATTGGTTCTATCGTACATCTCACGGATCTTCCGCGATAAGGGTTTGAAGTTTTTTATCTCAGTTTCTTGTAGACCTTGTTACGAAACATACATTTTTGAAGTCGGTTCCTTTCTATCACTTTCCGTTGAAAAGATATAACGATTTAAAGTTTAGACCGGAAGTGGCCATTTTATTGTATATTCCAATTTGATTTGGCCTCCTTAACACCGTGCATGTGTTGGTTCTATCGTACATCTCACGGATCTTCCGCGATAAGGGTTTAAAGTTTTTTTATCTCAGTTTCTTGTAGACCTTGTTACGAAACATACATTTTTAAAGTCAGTTCATTTCTATCACTTTCCGTTGAAAAGATATAACGATTTAAAGTTTAGACCGGAAGTGGCCATTTTATTGTATATTCCAATTTGATTTGGCCTCCTTAACACCGTGCATGTATTGGTTCCTGCGTACGTCTCACGGATCTTCCGCGATAAGGGTTTTAAGTTTTTTATCTCATTTTAGTCGCCATTTTTTAATTCTGCTTACTTAGACGAGTAACATGACACTAAACACGTGGTAGAAAGGAATTGAACCTGTAACCAACCATTGTTTCTAAGCTTAAGAGTTGAACCTGTTGTCCATTTTGTTTCTGAGCTTCTTTTGTTTTGCCAGCGACCTCTATTGTCTCTCCGATATTTGGTTATGTCTAATAACAAAAGCTTTATGAATGGTTTGTTTTAATGGGGGGCGTAACTTTCAATCATGGAGTCTTCGGCCAATACCATTATTCTCGCTTATCAACCTCACTCTCATTTGTCGGCTCTAAAGGTTGGGGTGACGTAACTTTAAATAAGTCTTCAACCATCTTTATCAACAAAAGGCACCATCTTTAAGAACGAAAGCCGCCATTCTTTATCAGCGAAAGGCACCATCTTTAAGAACGAAAGCCGCCATTTTTATAATGTCAGGGATGTCAGCTTAAGGTATCACAGGCTTCCATCTTTCATTCCGCCATTTTTTTATTCCGCCATTTTGGTTCCTCCGTTTTGGTTCCGCCTCTAATATTAAACATTATTTTGTAAATCATCCATTTGTCTAATAATAACAAAAACTTTAATTATGTTACATGTATGGTTTGTTTGTAATTAAAAGTCGTATATATATATACCAGCCTAAAACAATAAATTAACAAGCGTCTGCTTAGCTCAATGGGTAGCATCGTTGCCTCCCATCTGAATGCCCCGGGTTCGAAACTCACCTGCACCAAATGGTTTTTTTCAAAATATAATAATTTGAAGTAATAGGTTAGACACTTATGTGACTGTCTGGCCCAAGTCGTGTGACGTCACTGTCTGGCCAAAGACAGGTCAATGACCTTAGAATGCAGGTTACATTGAAAGCCATCTTGGGTCCGCCATCTTGGAAGGGACGGAGTCCTTGTGGGCGGGGCCCCCTATCTATATACTGTTGGGTCGGTAACTGGCAGCTGTCAACTGTCAACTGTCATGTCGGTAACTGGCAGCTGTCAACTGTCAACTGTCATGTCGGTAACGCAGATCCCATACTTAACCACATGTGACGTCACTGTCTGTCCAAAGTGGCCCAATACCTACTAACGTTGACTACGGCCAGCAACCAGAAGATATCTTTCGGCAATATTTGTCTTCCAGGTTTTTGAAAAATGTTAATATTCAATAAACAGCAAACACTGACCAGTCTTTTGGCGATTTTTATCCAAAAAACTGATTGAATATCCTACCGACTGCGCGAAGTAAGTAACCTAGCCATTCGTTAAAGTTTTAAAAACTTTAATTATTAACTACAAAAACTTTACACATAAACTTTTTACTTAATATTTTATGCAGTCCTTTTGAAATAAGAAACATTGTTTTGCGAATCCTAGCTGTATCGCAATGAGCGCACCTTCCGTGGACACATCTTGATGCGCTGGTTACAAAGTTTTCAGCTTCGGATATGCTTACGAGAATTAATTTCAGCGACTGTTGTAGTTCCAACATCTTTTTGGGTGGGGTGCTATCGAGCAAAATGCTATGTTTTCTAAAAAAGAAATGTCGCCTTCGCGTCTTTAATTCTCTATTTTTATGTAAGTACGCCAAAAGAGGACCCATTAAAAAAAATTTTAGCAGCATAGAAAACATTATCGTTCGGCATATTAATGTTGCTCTTGCACGGCTGCAGGTGGTATATAACTGCTTCACGATGTCAAATTTACTTGTTGTTTGTCATCGTGGCAAGTAGAAATCAGGATAGCATTCAGATTCATTTTGTAAATATAAAAAGTCAGTGTACAATTGGTCCTACATCCATACGACCTTAAGAATATAGGATGTGTGCATTTTATAAATTATACAGGCAACTCTCCTTAACTTTTTCCACTAGTACCAAGCAGAGTTCACCTTTTCTGTAAATGCATTTCGTGGGTAAGATGGTGGTAAATAAATTGTTGATTCCACGTTTCTTCCTAAATTATATATTGGTTTGCAAGATACTCGAAAATAAGAAGAACGGCCTGGCTTGTTTCTAATGTACATTTTTAAAATTTGAGTAGGTTTTTGCATCGCAAAGCCCGAAATGTTGATGTGCCTAGTTATTAGGTTTATTTTTTGGCATATACTGTCTGAAAAAAAGGCGCCCTGGAACTCTCTTAATGATTAGATTGTCACCTCTGAAGGCATCCTCTACTTTTTCTCGCAACTTTCCACATTTTTTGAAACTTCATATACGAGAAGTAACATATAAATATAATACAAAACTGCTTAAGCCACACTAAAAAAGGGTTTTTAACCTCAGCTAGCAGACGACACTGGGAAGCCAGTGGTTTATCCAGACTAACAACGCCAGACATAGTTACCAGTAAAGCTTAATATCAGCTTAATTGATGTCCGGCTGTATAACGGAGTTTATAGCATTAATTTAGGAGATTAATGGCAGCTTCGGTGATTCTGTGGTAGAAACGTATCTCTACAGCCAAGGTTTCTGGGTTCGACTTCCAGTAGGGTATCACTTTACTTTTGTAGTACATACTATACAATTAACACTAACCGAAGTTTTCGCATTATGTTTGAGCAGAGTTAAATATCTACACGTTCCGCCCTTTAAAGCGGGCGTCGGTTCCGTGTTCGATGCGGTGTTGATAATGTCAAATATACCTACCCTTCCCACAGAAATGCAAAAGTTTGGCAACATTTTCAGGCTAGTGATACTAAGCTGCTCCCTGGCGTGGGTGCTTGTGCATTGTTGAGGAAACATACCAATATTAAAGGAAAAAACTACCTAAATTACCTAGTTTATTAATAAGCAACAAAGGCATGGCAGTCTTAGTGAATCAAAAAGTTAAACGTTATAATATGTATATGCAGGCGTTCTATAAAGGGTGTCACCATTGAAGGGCTTAATAAATTATTTACATTTTACCTTATAAAATTATACCAGTCTTAACGTGATTATTATTTAGGCTATTTTTTTAATATAGATTTGCAGTTAGTTAGCTAAGACGATGGTTTTAAATATTGGGCTTGTTATTTCAAATTAAAAAAAATCTTCAAATAAGATAAGCTATATTTTAAAATTATTCGTGATTGCCGTTCAGAAATTTTATCTGCAGGGTATTCGTATTTAGCGGACCTTGGTTTTTCTCAGTTTTTTTAAAAGAGCTCAAATATCATCGAGCCCTGTGCAATATACAGGGCTCGATGACATTTGAGGTGATCTGCATGATCGTTTACGATTTAGAAATCTGGTATTGCTTCCTTGTTTTATTCAAATCCTCTTTCTAGCAGTGCGGTTTCATTGCCTTTGCTGCAATGTTTTGTTGTTGCAGTTAGAAAGTGCAGCACACAAAGGGCAGGGACCACTGAGGTTCTTTTGGAAGCATATTTATGAACAAACAATGATAAAAATAGGATAAGAACTGATATATATATATATATATATATATATATATATATATATATATATATATATATATATATATATAAACTATGTGTTCTACAATTAATTTATTTATATTGTTATTATTTTTCGTTATTGATTTTTATAATTGGTTTTTTCTTGCGATATGTTTGAATGTTTAATAATTTCTAATGAAAATGTTTGAAATAAAAGTGAGTAGATTTTGAAAATCTTTGAATGCAAAACATTGTTTTTTCAAAAAAAAAATTAGACCAGGTTGCTGATGGTGTTATTTCAGATAAATTATGAATTATCTCAGTGGTGATTATATTTTAGTTTAGTTTGTCTGAGAAATGCTGATGGTATATTATTGCTGTAATCATCTTTGTTTTGTCGACTCGCTACATTTGTTGATTTCTTTTGCTAGGTGGTGCGCTGAACTGACTCGAATTTTATGTCATTTCTTTTCGATGTCCTACAAGATGGAAAGTGTATATCTTCCTAAAAATAATCTCGAGTTCATCCTGTCCTCTAAAGGAAGATAAATGTGATGTGGAAAATTATCGTCCAATTACCACTCTATCAGTTTTTCTACGGTAAAAATTATTAGTAGAGAGATTATAAAAAAATCAAACATCCTAAGTGATGGCCAATACGACTTTCGTCAAAATCGATCTACTAGCGTTATTCTTACATACGTTACTCATCTCTGGAGCTCTGCATTTGAGAACTTTAGAACATGTCGTACAATTTGATTTCTAAAGCATTCGATGGGGTCTGGCAGGTGGCAAGATTTTCATCATACAGATTAACTTGAAAACTATAAATATTGACATCTAGCTCTTTCTATGAGCGCTGCTTGTATGTTGTTGTCGATGGTGTTCTTTCAGATTAAGTAGAAATTATTGCGGGTATTCCACAGTGTTGGCTTCCACACTTTCATTTTGCATATAAGTCACTTTCTGTTAACAACCAACCACCCAGTCAACAGCAACAGCACATAATACTTTGGCGGTTGAAAAATGTACGAATGGCAAGCAGCCGCAGCCATGTCATCCCTAAAAATACAATACAATCTCTTGACAGTACGTACTCATCGACTATCCAAAAATCTGCTTCTAGCTTCTTATCAATGAGAGTAAGAGTAACCAAGTCCCTAAGTGAAAATATTTTTAATATTCTTAGCTGGGTTTCTGTAAATTCAATTTTGTTTAGTGCCTTAAAAACACAACATCTGGTCTAGGAAAAGTGTCATACAATAAGGCCTAGATGCTCATGACTGGTAAAATACTGTGTAAAAGTTCACACTCTCTACATTGGGTATGGCTGTTGCAAGGAATCTTGACTAACATTTATGTGTCTTTATAAACGCAGTAGCAAAGCTGCTTGTGTGTCTGTTTTGGGCTAAAAGATTGTTTTTATCGCAGCAACTTATCACACTGTAGAAGTCACAGATACGCCTACAGTTGGGATATTGCCCCTCGGTCTGTGGTGCTACTCCAAAAAGAACATTATCTCTGCTGGTTCTATTTAGAAAAGAACTGTTTGCATCATAACATAATCATCTATTACAGTAAATCTTATCTCTCTACACAACAGGAGAAAAGTCGGTGATCTGTCTCTTCTATTGATACTATCATGAGATTGCTTCTCATAAATTCATTGGTTAGTCCCTTCACTTAAACCTTTTAATCGGAAACCCTATTTCTGATGCAACCTTTTAGTGTCAAGTTACCTACTTGTAAAACATTTTGTTACAAATCCTCACTCTTTCGTAGACCATCTACGGTTTGAAATGTCCTTCTGGCAGAAATAATCCCAGACATATAATCTCCAACTATTTAAGAAGCGAGTAAACACCTATATTTAGCTTTGTTCTCCTCAAGTTTATGATGTGCTATAGATAAATAGGCTTTGCTTTTCATTAACTATTTTATAAACAAAACAGCGAAGAGTTTTATATTGTCAGAGTTACTAGGAGGTATTAACATCCTCAAAAGTCTGTGCTCTGACCTCTTAGCTAAATACTACACAATGTCTATGAGAAAACACTTTGGCGTGTGTGTAGATTTTTATCTTTGCACATACATATTAAGAATATCAACAATAAGAAAGCTCCACACGCAGCAAGTGCGTTATCTTAGCTCCTTGGTCATTCAATTAAGAAGCATTAAACATAGGAGGTAGCATTAAATCTCTATAGTGGAAGGGTAGCCACACAACTTAGAGGATATTATGGTAGAGAAACTTTCGTTAAAATAGCTTATTTTGTCCTTTAACTAAGCAACATTCAACATGTGCGGTAGCATTAAGTATATAGTGGAAGCGCATGCACACAATTTCAAGTGCATTATAGTGGTGAAAGTTTCCTTAAATATCAGCAACTCAATGGTCTTTCAACTAAGAAACACTAAACATGGGAAGTAGCATTAAGTCTATACTAAAAGCGTATGCACACAATTTTAAGTGCAAAAATAATGCCTTAGTTGACTGCAATGTTGTTAGAAATGAAAGAAATTGAACACTGTTTTCCCCTGAAAGTTTATTTGAAGGTGTAAACTGATGACATTATGTTGAAAAAATAAAATACGTCAAATGACCACCTCCTGAGTTGATGCACGTTTATGCTCTTTTACGGCATTTTGAATTGTTGATCGCAAAACATCTGGCTCCAAATTAGTAAGTTCAATGTACGCTTCCAAGACTTGTAAGGTTTGTGGTTTGTCGTTGTAAACGAGAGATTTTATAAAGCCCAAAAGGAAGAAGTCGAACGTCGTCAGATCTGGTGATCTGGCCGGCCAGTTGAAATCGCCATCAGATCACACGTCCTGGAAATTGGTCTTTTAATATTTTCATCGTTGTCGGAGCTGTGTGAGCGATTGCTCTATGTTGCTGAAACCAAAAATGCTCGATTTAGCAACTTTCGGCATAACAAAACTCGTTTCACATCTCTGTGTAGCGGTCACCAGTTACGGTTACGATGGAGCGATGGGTGTACTCAAAAACATGAGGCCCAATCACTTTTTCAGTGCAAATTCTGCACCAAAGAGTCACGTTTAGGGGATGCAATGGCTCCACGTGGATTTTCCGTGCCCCAGAAATGCAAATTTTGTTTATTCACATAACCACTTAAGTGGAAATGGGCTTTGTCCCTCACTATGATTTTGGACACAAACTCATCCTCTTCTTACACCAGGTTTAACAGAGCATGCGAGTAAGTTAACCTAACTTGACGATCAGCAAGTAGCAACTGATGAACGGTTTGCACTTTGTATGGGAACATCTTTACGTCTTTCATCAAAATCATAGGAATGAACGTCTGCTGATGACAAAGTGTGTGCATCCTTGTCTCGTCGATGTGTGTAAACTCTCTCGGACGCCCTCGGCCACAGCGTCGATAATCTCGGTCAAACGAGCAATGTGGGGTTGCCTCTTCTTGCGGAATCTCGAGTAGACCGTAGAGCCAATTTGCAAGACATGCTCAGCCAAACGCTTAATTGGTCGCTCACATGGTGCAGAACGAGGTAGAAAACGACACAGAAATTCACACTGGCTTAAACAACAACAGACCTGAAATTAGTAAAATAAGCGGTAACAATAATGCCGCGTTCTTCAGGTGTGTTTCGCTCCATTGCTTATTGTCAACAAATTTTCTATCTTTCTACAACATAAATCTCAAAGCACATTGACATTTAACGCAATTTGCAGAAATTATAGTACATTCACATTAGGACCTTACTTCTGCGCCACCTGTTAGCAGTGAAATTTTCCGTAAATATCAGCAACACATTTTTGTTCCTCAACTAAGAGTCTATAGTAGTATCTATAGTAGAAGAGCGTGTACACCATTTTACTAAAATAACTTTATTGTTTTTAGAGTTACAAAATGAGCCCGATATGAGTTCTAAGGATCGTATGCGCGCTCACTTGATAAAATGTTTGAAAGCGTTAAAGACAAGCACTCCTTATAAGCAAAACTCTCGTCGAAGAAAGCTTGTTAAAATGGTGTTCTATAAAAATTCATAGATTCTGAATAAGAAAATATCTACAAAAGTTTATGAATTTTTTTTACCGAAATTCGCTAAAAAAACGAAAGACATTATTTTGCGTCAGAAATGACAATTATAAAATTGAGTATTACAATATTTAACTTATAGCGAAAATGATTTGTTGCCAACACGGTAATTATAATACGTAATCAATAATAGAAATGTTTAATTTTAAAATAATATAATATTCCACTAAATGCCCGTCAACTCTTTGTGTAGCTTTGTCCGGCGTAATTACAAATTACTACGCCAAGAATCAGATAAATTGAATAAGAATGTTTTATCTTTATGTTTATTCATCCAGAAAATGCACAAAGTAAATCCCATATAGGGAAACAGTCACCTGTACATAGGTTAGCTTACAAAGCAAATAGCATAAAGGTTAACCAGTTACGCTTACCTAAAAAACTAATTAATTTAAAATCCTACATACTATTTTCATCCTTTCTTTAAGGTGCGTCTATTTTTACGACTATGGCCAATCACCGATGCCACGGAGCAGTTTTACCTCACTACCTTGGAAATTTTGCCGAACCTCTGACTTTCTGTAAGAAGGATAGAATTATTTAACGTGCCCAACATCGCATGATCCACAGGACCGACGACATTACGCTCCTTGCAAAAGGCTGAACATCCAGACAATAAACTTGCTTGAACACAATTCTACAATCCCGGTTTCTGTTAATTTTACAGCATGTACTGAAGTGAAAGGGGAACCCTGGGAATCGAACCCAGTACCCTGGGTACATACTAATACAAACTGAAATTCATCAACAGAGAAATTTTAGGCAAAAGTAACAAGTTCCAGTAATGAATTTCAAAATAAACTTATCTAAATTATTATACTTTTTTTTATAATATATTTACTTGTATTTATAGGTTTCAGATTATTTCTCAACATACAAAAAACCTCAATAGCCACAATGTAGCCATTTTTCCGGCCTACAATTCTATTAATCTTTGGTAAATGTATTGTCTTCTACCTTGCTTTGCTTGTATTATGCAAGTATATCTCCTGTGGACAAATACATAATATTTCAACTTGAGTGCTTTTCCGTTCAAGTATTTTCAATTTTTGTAAAAATCAATAGTAATTATCTATCTTTTTCTATAACGTAATTAGCATGCTTATCCCATTCCATATTGTAACCAAAATCCAATCTCAAATATTTAATACTTATGTCCCTTGACCCTTTTTATGAAGTGGTTGCCTAATATAATAGTCACTATGTCAGATACAATATTACAGTAAATTCCTAAAGTCAGCCAGCTATTCAGCCATAAGATTCACATTGATTTATTGATTGGTTGTATCCTCTGCCAAGAACCAACTGTCACCACTCGAGATAATAACAGTGTCGTCGGCATAAGACGTGATAGCATCACTTTGTACATACATATTTCATTGGATTATTAACATAAAGTATAAAAACAAAGTTATAGTTCTCCTTCATTGATTGGTCTTGCCAAAAAAAGTCTCCAAGTCTGTATTTACTTGTAGTTGTGTCTTTATATTCACTTTTACAATTTTGGATAATTGATCTATCAGAGAAGTAGCTTGTTAACAGTTTTAAAGGCCTAGTGGTCCATGGGCAAGATCGTGTGCCTCTGGACCAAACTGTTCGGAGTTCGGTTTACAGTAAGATTGTTACATTATTTTTCAGTACCTACATACCTTAAATTAACATAAATCGAAGTTATGGCTTTGTATTTGAAATAGTTGAATGTCTGCACGTTCCGGTCTATGTAGGGGGAATTAAGCCGTCGGTTCGGGGTACTACGCGTCGTTTAGCATGTTAAACATTCCTGGCCGCCTTACAGAAAGGAAGGTATACGAAAAAATTACAAAATAGTGTGGTGTTGCTTCACAAAGCTTTATTAAATATTTAGCGGCCTGTTAATTAAGAGCTGCGACGGGATTTTCTGGGCCCTGCTGCAGCAGGGCCTAGGAATATTTATAAGGAAGGTTTTCCCGGCCAGCTTGGCGTGGAGATGTGTCCCAAAAGCTTGGCACCGGGTCAGGGTGTCTTCGTTCCTAAACCGGGAAAGGAAGACTACACGGTGGCCAAGGCATACAGGATAAATACACTATAAATGATAATAGGTAGGTTTGCTCTGGGGAAGATCATCAGCGATCGCCCTTTACACAACAACCATCACGCGTTCCAGCGGGGAAAATCGACGGAAACGGCGCTCCATATTGTGACGCCAAAGGTGGAAAGGTCCCTACACTATGAAGAGAGCACATTAGCTGTGTGTTTTATGTTGAGTGGACCTTTGATAGAGCAAGGACGGATGCGGTTTGTGGCGCCTTACAGGACAGGGTATCGCCTAGATCCCTGATAAGTTGGATGGCGACCAGACTGGAAGATAGGAGAGTTTCACTGACCTTGAGAGGCGAGGGCTGGACGTTGGTGTGAGCGGCGGCTGTCCCCAGGGCAGCTGCCTTTTGCCTCATCTATGGTGTGTGCTCATGGGCGGCCTCATGAAACGGCTCTCCGAAAATGGCTTCTTTGTCCATGGATATGCTGATGATGGGCAGATCACCGGCAAATTCATCAGCGCCATTTGTGCATGCATGTAACCAGCCTGTAGTATAATTCAAAGGTGGTGTGGTGATCTGGGAGTCTCCGTAAACCCAGCGAACATGAAGATGATCCTGTTCACCAAGAAAAGGAATCTGGAGGGGTTCAGGGCGCTGGTGATGATTGAAAGACCTTTAGCTTTGGTGCGGGAGGTCAAATATCTTGGGGTCCTTGACTCCAAATTATCATGGGGGTCGCAAATACAACGAGTAGTGAGGAAGGGAGTGGCGACACCCTGGTAGTTTGGCAGTTGCGCTGTGTGATATGGAGGACCTGGGGACTTAGTCCTCGGATCCCACATTAGATTCACATTGCGATCGTCAGGCCGAGAGTCCTTTATGTGGCAGTGGTCTGGTGTCTGGTGGTGTTGTGTAAACCAAGCTGCTACCGGGAAGCTGCCGGAACTTCAAAGGTTGACAAATCTGGATACCACTGGTGCTATAAAGATAGTCGCATCTCAGAATGCGAGAGTCTGGTCAATAACAATAGGGGGCAATAACAGGACATGCAAAAGTTTTCAAGGAGGTGGAAAAGGAACTTCCAATTTCCACCATCAAGGCACGAAATGCAGAGAATTGTATTACGCTGACTAGGACATATACCTTCAGAATCCCCAGCAACGATAATTGCAGGGAAAATGAGGCTGCTCTCCAGCCTGCTAGACTGGTCTGTTTTACCGACGGATCACGGCTAGAGGAGCAGCACTCCTTCAAGGCGAGAATATACATCGACAGTCTGGGGTGCATGAGAGTTATGTTCTGGGCGCATACACCACGGCATTCTAAACGGAGGTGTACACTATTCTGTCTCCAGCTAATCCACCGGATGTGAGGATGAGCCCTACGAAATATGAATATATTTGCTCAGATACTCGGGCGGCCCTCCGGCCAGTCTGCGCGTCCGATATAAGGTCAATGCTGGTCTAGCAGTGCGCTGACGCTCTTACGGGAATGTCCAGGACAAAAGACGTACAACTTGTGTGGGTTCCGGGACATTGTGGCGTGGCGGGGAATGAAGTGGCGAATGATTTCGCAAGGCTTGGTTCCTGGCGGTCGTTCATAAGGAGGAAGGTGGTCTTCTAAGCCCTAAATAACTGGACTGAGGGGACCATGGAGAAGCACTGAAGGTCGGTCAGTGTCTGTAGCCAGGCGAGGGATTTTGTGGAGAGGCCGGATAGAAACAAGACCGTCTGACTTCTTGGTAGGAGTCCTTCTGCGCTTCGCCGCATCATTGCAGTGCTAACAGTCAACTGTATTTTGAGAAGATGCCTTACATTAGTAGGTGTCGATAGGAATCCATTTGCCAGGAATGTGGCGAGACTGAAGAAACGTCTTACCTGTGTAAATGCGAGGCTTTTGAGAGTCTTCGAACAGAATTGTTTGGTTCGAGGTTCCTACAGAGGAGCTAGGTAAGTTCCGTCCAATGCAAGACCCTGATGGCCTTTATTTCGAGGTCGAGGAGGTTTGGTAACGAAACCGAGAAGAGATAGGACATGGTTTATGGGTTGCCGGAATTGAAAAAAAGGGCCCGTTGTTGTCTACTTGCCTGTCACTAGCCTTCCCACCATTCCTAGGACTACTTGTTAATCAAGGCTTAATACAACCAATCACAGCTTCCAGACATTTGGTTGTCATGGCAAAAACCTGAATCATAATTGTGATTGGTCGCCTAAAGCCTTGATTAGCTAATTGTTCGGTAAATATTTAATCGAGCTTTGTGAAACTGGGCATAAGTCTATCGAAATTCATCTTTTGTAAAATTTGGAAATGTTTGGTATGAGTAAGATTGGTCTGTAGTTCAAACTTCAACTCCAGCGTTTTTAAAAACATTTAGCTAGATGCGTCTGCCAATAAACATCTTATCAATGTACACAATGACAATATCTAAGAGGTAGTTTTTAGCACTTTCACGTTGATTCCATCCATACCAACAGATTTTCTTTTTATAGAATTAATAATCATATCCTAGAAAAACCGATTTTGGGTTCTTGTCCGGAAGTTTCAGTTTGGTGTTACTTTGGTAGACACTTAGCGCACTCAAGCTTGAACCTACCTCGGAGAAGTAGGAAATGGGTGACTGTCACCAGAAGGGTTACTTATCTTATAAAAATCAAAGTTTATGAGTTTCGTTTTCATGAGAAAATTGTCAGTGCAAGTGCCTTCGTTATGATCAGAGAGGGTATTGTTATGCGTATGCGACATAGGGTGTGCTAACACTCCAAAAATTGTTTATAAATTCCTGTCCATTAATATTATCAGATCGTCTATCCCTCCTGAACTTTTTGTCCCATATATCAATATTAAAATCGGATATCATAAAATGGTTCTTTGTATTCACCTGGTCCTTTGGGAGTTTGAAGCTATAAACAAATTTAGTCTTTGGCACGTCATGCCATCTATAAATTTGCTGAAATCTTAAGTGACTTACGGCCATTAAGTTTTATATTGTATTTTGTCACAGCCACAAGCATTAGCTTATTTGTGTAATTCATTGTCTTTGAATTAATAAATAATAATAATAATAATATCGAAGCTAACAATACTCTTTCTATCTATGATTACAATTTCAGTATCTTCAAGTATATCGTCTTTGACACCATCACACTATCACACCATTGCCTTGTTAATTTTTCTTTGGTTGTAGTAGCTTTTATAGCCTGGTAAATGATAGCATCCAGAACACTGCAAGTTTTAAGTTTCTGTATCACACACGGCTTTTTTATTGAGCTCTTAATGAAGGCTTTCAGTTTTTCAAAATTTGCATTAATACTGCAAACATTAACATACACAAAATCAAATTCTTCCCACAATACCCTTACTGTAACAATATCTAAAAAATTCAAGTTTTAAGTCATGGTTAATTTGATATTTCGCGGTTGGTTATTATAAAGATAATTGGTTGAAGCATGTCCAAGATAAGTCGGTCAAAATAAATCAATAATCAGTTTAAATATATACATCCAAAACGTAAAATAAACTCAACGAGCAATCTAAAGAGCGTTAGTTATAACTGAAAATTAGACTTCAATTAACAAAGTTAAAATCTTAATCAACAATAAATTAAATGTCATGTATATATATATATATATATATATATATATATATATATATATATATATATATATATATATATATATATATATATATATATATATATATATAAGAAAATCATAAACAACAACCACAATCAACCAATAGAAGAAAGAAACATTAGTTTATACTCATCATCCACATGCACAAATCAGTTAAAATCAAAAATAAAGTACAAACAGCTTAAAATCAGTGGGTATGTAAAATCAAAATCAACAATAAAAAAGAGCCTCGGTGGTTCAGGGGTAGGAGCGTGTGCCTCTGAACTGAAGGGTACTGGTTTCGATTCGCAGGATTCCCCTATCACATTTTCAGTACATATTGTTACGTTCTGTGGGGTTCTGGATTTCTTGACCAACAAAACACAGCATTTCTAACTACTAATGTATTATAACCAACTATTTTCCAACACTGGTATCAACTAAAAGATTTCTCTCTATTACTAAATGTCCATAGAACTATATTTCACTATCCGCCTTCTATGATCGCTTCTTATACACCAACACTTATTTCTGACTCGCTTAATACTCTGTGATCACTTATTCTGCACCAGACTAACTCAATACTTAACTAACTCACTCTATGTGGCGTTCCAATATTTGTATCTCTATAGAGATTTTAGACCTCCTACACTGTTCTACACCTGTCACTTCTGGTCCCTTCTAGAAATATAATTCCATAGCGTTCGCTGTTACCAACACACTACAACCGGCCTCTGATCACAGAAGTAGCAAAGATCATAAACATAGACTCTAGATCATCTCATAGACGGGTGTGACAATCTTGTAAAATTAACATCAACCCAGGTTGTGGCATTGTATTTGAGCAAGTTGAATGTCGTTACGCCCTTCGGAGAGGGCGTGTCCATACGATGTTGGGCACGTTGAAGATCCCTATCCTCCTTACAGAAAGGCAGTGGTTCGGCTGAATTTCCAGGATAGTGAGGTGAAACTGCTCCCTGGCGTCGGTGATCGGCCATAGTCGTGAAAATAGAAACACAAATTTAAAAAAACACACAAATGGTCAACGAAAAACCATTTAAACAACTAAACAGATCGAACGGCAGTAATTAAGCAACCAAAATATTTCTCCAAAACAAAGCACGTGCATCATATACATAATAATAGTCTAGGAAAAATAAGATCCACATAACACTACAAAATACAAAAAGTGAACATACTTAAAAAGGAGACAGAATGCCCACTCAAATTATGTTTTCTCACGGCGAAGCCTTAGAGAAGTAGTCTCTTTTCTTTGCCCTTAAACCTATTAAAATGTGACTATATACAGGTTTTGATTAAATGGCATTTCAGTTTAGCAACGATATCTCATATTAGAAAAATAACTGAAAAAGGTAGATAATTGTTTAACTAAAGTTGTGTTTCGAGGTACATGAGTTCCATTTAAGAAAAGCAATTAGTGTTAGTGTTCTTTCATGTATTAAATAATTTCGGCACCGACAAACACGGTCGGCTTAGTGCTACCCTTTTTATATATCTTGATTTAGTTCTTAGTATATAGGTAGATAAATAGATAGTTTTCTTAGCCTTTCGTTAAATACATACGTATTACAGGCACGTCAAGGAAACAGAGAAACATAAGGCATCAGTCGTAAATAATTACAAAAACGTATTTAAAAAATAACTACACACATTTGCATATAAAACCAACTAAAAATATATACAATCAGTTACATTAAACCTAAATTTACTATCAGGTACAACGGTGTATTTTTACAATCATTATTATCTCTGATTATAAGGGCCAGTATACCTTTTCGTGAATTCTCTTATATTATAAAAAGAATTATCAACCAAAAATGACCTTAAGTTTCGTTTAAAACAGCCCATCTGAAGCCTTAACCTCTGAGGAAGCATATTACAATTAAAACAGACAGCATATAAAGGTGACCTCTTGCATAAAATATACTACTAATTTGGCAAGTAGATATCATTTCTTGCTCGGGTAGTGTAGCTGTGAACTTCGCTATTTTTGATAAAGCTGTTCCTACGTGTATATGTGAATCTCAATAGTTTATACAAATACACCCCTGTGACAGTCAAAAGTTTTTTTACCTTAAAAGTAGTCCTGCATAATTCTCTTTGTTGTAGTTCAAAAATCAGGCCTGTTGTTAATTTTTGGCATACGACAACCGTATATGTATCATTTGCATGCCCCCATACTATTTTGTTGTATGCTTCCATACTATACACTAAATCGAAATATACATTAATGAGAAAAATTTCATTTAGTGTTTTCTTCAGCTTTATGATGTAAAAATAGTCCTTGCCTAATTTGCTCGATATACCTTCTGTCTGGGTCTCCCACGAACGCATATTCTCTAAATACACTCTTTTTACTCAACAACTGTGTTTACAAAACATCTCATTTTTGTTATTGTGTTTCTTATGAATACAGATATCTTTAAACTTACGTTAAAATAATAATGTTTTAATTAACAAGAACGTTATAAGAAGAAACACCCTATATATATAGGTATATCTTTATGTTTGATTAGACCAATCACAAGGTTTCAATCTCAACTATGCGTGGCTTAAATATGTATCCTAATATTGGCTATTAAGCATACATATATGACGTTTGAATCATATTTACAATATTACGAATAGAGCCTCATCTCCAGCTAATCAAGAGAAACCACAATATAAGCACAAGCATTATTGGCGCCAGATTTCTTAGTATGAAAAGAGGATGTATAATGGAAGAGACTGGATTAATGAGGCTTAACTGCGTCAATCATAAAATGAATGAAGACTGTAGTAAAAGATGGAGGAAAAACTGGATACTCCTACAGAGATTACGATGTAGTTATTAGGATAATATAGAATTTTATTTGCTATTATAAAGTTCAAATTGCAGGCACTTTATATTACAAATTTATGAAAGTGCTTATTCTAATTAATATAAACAATTAGAAATAAGGTGACAAATGGAAAGTGTAAAACATGTAAATCAATTTTTAAATTTCATTTTTTTACAATTGTAGTCTTAATTGTTTAGTTGGCAAAGAGTTAGTTAACTGCAATAAATCACCAAAACTGTCACCAATCAATTGGAAAGGTCGGCAAACCTAAAAACAGTTAGATTTCGCAGATCCAAGGTCAACTGGTCATGAAACTAAACTCTTGGTTCTGGCCAATATTGTGAACATAACACACATATATATATATATATATATATATATATATATATATATATATATATATATATATATATATATATATATATATATATATATATATATATATAATTATACAAATGAGCTTTATATATGTTTCTGCGACAGAAATAACCTCTACGTACATTGTAGATCTCACTTGTTCCTCAGAAAATCGATATTGAATGCACTACCGGGTACTTTCCAGCGTAAGTTACATTTCAATGTATATAAGACTAAGGTCGATGGAAAATTTTCTAATGACAAAAGCTGATGATCCACCTGATAGCATTGACCGAGTGTCTGGTTACAGGCGCCAGCAATTCAATTGTTATGTCAAAAAATGTTGACACAGCGTTGCCATTTCTCAACATTTTTTCATATAACAATTGCAGTGCTGGTGCCTGGTGATGTCATAAATGTACTTTTAGTATTGAGTAATATTCATTATTTCCCATAATTTTGAAGCCAAAATCAAAAGCCTTGATATAACGATTTTTATATAACAGCTTCACCAAACGTGCAGTAATTATATAAAATATTAAAAAATATGCATCTTGACATTTGTTATAAATTTTGACCCCTTTAGAGATTTGTTTAAATGTTAATTCGATACATTCATGATCAGAAAATGATGGAATTTTAAATATAAAACTTTTTCAGGAAAACACCTACACTCCAGCACATTCGAACATGGCCACTATGGACAAGTGCAGCTTGGAATTGCATTCCTGAATTTGCATGCAGCATTTTTAATCATCTACATTCATTTTTCGAATCGGTCCTAATGTAGGCATAGAATTAAAACCAAATTTTGCAAAACGTAAAATATTAATAAGACTATTAATTATCTACTGTCTTCTTCTCCTGGCTGGCGTTGCCGTAATAAGTGACACCGATTGCAGTGAAGAACAGAATTTGTGCCAAAGAAAAATTTTACATTTTTATATACTGTGAAACAATTTCGTCAAGTTTGGGTAACAACAATTAATTATTTTAAATTATATTGTCTCCAAAATCTTCACCACTGTTACTATTGTCATTAAGTTAAGTTACAATATAGTTTCAACATGGTAGTATTATAAGAGTAATATATAAAATGATTACATATTACGTTTAGCTTGTTACGGAAGTTACTTATGTAACTTATGCGTGACATTGCAATTACAAAAATAAGCAAAATAATAGAAAATAATTGTTGTGCTGACAAAAGAAAGCAAAGGTGTGATTGTTTGCATATTATTCACATGCGACACAATCGTATACATAACTGTTCTTTATACACTTTGTAACATGTTGGTAACATATTAAAGACTTTGGGTAGATAATAAGTAAAATATTTTTGAGGTATTGTTTTATTTGCTTTGGTATAATACACAATGGGTTATATTTTGAACGTGAGTCATATCCATCCTGAAATCCTTGTAAAATATTATGATTTTCAAAGACATAATTCAGCATTTCCACTATATATAACTGCCCAACACTCATAACTTTGTACTCTTCAAAAGCAGTTTTTGAAGGATATCTCATTGGTTTGTTGTGAATTATTTTTGTTAGCATTATGATCAGAATTTTAATAATATTTTTATTATAAGTACCACTTATGCTAGGATAGCGTCTTTTATAAGTGACTGAGTCAATGCATAGTAAGCATTTTTGAGTTGTTTATTTAGTATATTTCGTAAAACTCTAAATAGATACAAAAATTTGCGCAATCCCTTTGCTAATGTATTTATGTACAAATCTCATTTAAGTGGTTGTCAACTATTACCCCTAAGTATGCTATATGATTAACTTTTTGCATTGACTGACAGCTCGCACAATGATCTTCACTGCAGCTACTTCGAAGGATTTTTATTTGAGGAAGATCAGGTTGTGTCCGCTTAGTGCACGTGAAGCAAACAAACTTTGATTTATTGTCGTTTAGTGCAATTCTATTTATATTAAACCAATGACAAATTTGCCGAATTGACCGCTCAGCAACATGCTTTACCTCCTCCCAACTATTACCTTCAACGTATACGGCAGTGTCATCTGCGTAGGATACAATTTTAACACCATCCGCTTGTAAAAACAGATCATTTACATATGTTATGAACAATAGGGGCCCAAACACTGTTCCTTGAGGTACTCCACATTTTATTGTTAAAAAATAAGTTTTCACATTATCAATATGTACTACTTGTTTTCGATTGGTGAGATAGCTCTTTATTAAAATATTTGCTTTACCCCTTATTCCATACCTATTTTGTCTACTGGTTAACGGTGTCGAAGGCTTTAACTAAATCTAAAAACATTACTAGTGATGGTTTTGATTTGCCAAGGCTAATTTGAATTTCATTTGTTAATTCAATGATTGCATCCTGCGTGCTTTTTCTTGATTTAAACCCAAACTGTTGATTGCTAAGTATATTATGTTTATCGAAAAAATCCGATATTCTCGCTGCGATTATATTTTCCAATATTTTTCCAAAACATGTAATCAACGAAATGGGTCTGTAGTTCGATATCAGAGCTGTTCCCCCTGATGTGTGTATTATTTTAAAGATACTTATTTTAAATACATCAGTAAATTTACCTGTCTCAAACATAAATTTATAAGTGATGTGATGGGCTGAACCACGAGTTAAGAGATATATTTTATAGTGAAATTAATGAAAATAAATGAAATGAAATATCACTTCTTCTGAGGATAACTTATTTTTATCTTCAACAGTGACCGGCAGTATTTTATTGCATTTTTTTAACTGGAAACTCCTTGCTTTTCTTCTCTTCTAGACAAGCGAGTACTTCCCGTGGCGGAATCACATAATGACCACTTGAAACTATTTTTTCAGTACACGTATCCACTTACGCCAGATATCTTACAAGAAATAAATTAGTTATACTTTTCTTCAACAAAATTTAATTAAACAATTTGAAATTTTAAAATCGCGTCCTTTTTGATGATAAGTACCGATAACATTGTTTTTAACTTATCCAGTTTCGCCATTTCAAAAACGTGAATTACTATTTTCAGCAATTGCTTAACTTTGCCGACACTCTATTGCAGGTTCTTCTTTTATCAAATTGTTATAGGAAAGAGAAAAATAGCGACGGGCTTACCTTTAACCTCTTATATGTATTTTTTACTTATGTTACTTCATGAACTCTAATTTTAGGAGAGCAAAATTGGTCCGTGAATTCGCTACAACAGCACACTTGCTCAGTTAGAACTATTTGATTTTGGTTTTAATTTTGGTAAGGGCTGTTTTCACTTTTTCCTTAGTTTCTAGATATATGTATTTGTTTTGCCCAACTACGGTCATGAACAATTAGCCACATGAAATGTACTCATATTTGGTGTCTTTATTAAATTATCTTGGCTTTTTTGATATAACACACATGCAACTCTGATTGCGAAGCGGATTATAAATCCTAAAGCCCACTGCCGATTTGATGCTCCAACAAAGCACAGGGGTCTGTTGATGCCAACTCAGGAAAGAAACTTTTTCCAATTACTTTTTTTAGTACATAAAAAATGATATAGGTGTTGGCAGACTTTTTTTTAGCTAATCGCAAGCAATGCAAGCTTTATTTAATTTTATATTTAATATAAGCTTAAAAAATGTGAGAATGTATGGTTTATTAATATAAGGTAACATAATCAACATACGGACAATGATAAAACAGAATTCAAATTATAAGGCCTTTAAACGAAAAAATTGCATGTAATATAGTATTCAAATTCATGCGACAAATTTATAGAATGAAACTCTTAACCTTAATTGAAGATTATGAAAAAAAAATGAATAACAATCCACAAATATTTAGTTTCTTTTTCCTTGGAGCTCATCTGTAGAAATGAACGAATATCTGGCGAGCTATATTACCAATATCGAGGTTATCTCGGATAAGCCGCGGAGATCCAGCGAGCTGCGTGTAATCTCGATTCGCGTTTGTTTCAAGTGTTCCGCTGAAATTGAGATGCTGTGATTTTCGTTTGAAATTTTTTCACTTGATAACTCCACGAGTCTTAATGTTTCACAGTGCCTAATTCCATATAAAAGCCACGCAAATAGATGACTTGATATTTTAATCCACAGCTTCTTAAGGTAAATTATGGGGTTCGAAAAAACAAGTTATATTTGTATAAATGTTTTCTAATTTATATTAAACTTATATCGATAATAAAATTTATTTGATTTATTGATAATTATTTCTTATAGATAAAACGATTAAATTTGAGTATGAACTACACTACACGAACAGAAATAAATAAAATGGTGACTGCTTAAGTTTGTAGCGTTTTTATTATAGTGGATGCTCGTATATTTTATAGCAAGAACAGACACCCTGCTGTTTTTCCTAGCAAGTTTAAGAAAAAAACAATAAATAGAAGAGATTATATTTAGAAAACTTTTCTTTTAAATTAGCGCAAACGAGAGCCCCTGAAATTTATATTCAATGCCTATTTGACTTTATATTTATTTGACAGAATCTAATATAACTTGATAATGTTATTATCATATAATTTTGGTTTCTTGCACTTATCTTCTTCGCATGCTTATAGACTACCTTATTTAATACTCACTAAACTATTTTATTATCAAGATGCCAACAATTTTGTTTCATGATTCTTATTATATTCTTATTATATAAAAATAGGTAGGTAACAGGCAAGGTTTACAGATTAGATAGGTTATCTGGTTACTCTTAACCAAGCAGAGAGTGAAGCGGGAATACGTCACATGTATTCCCAATTGAAATTTAGTGGAATAATAGTGCATCAAATATTGAAATCACTCGGCATTTTTATGTTCGTCTTTTCAAAGTTTTTTGTGAGCTTATAACAAGAGTAAATATTTAACGGCAAGCTAAAATTATTCCGTAACTGATCGTGTTCGAAAATTTTTAAGCAAAGTGACACAGATTTCTAATAAATGTTATTTAAAACACCAAAACGCAATCTGAAATTATAGGTTTATCTGAAATTATCTCCATTTGAAATACACATGACGTAATACCCTGCTCCCGCCAGATAAATGGACCACCAACAAAGATCCATTATAATATAAAGTAGCAGTCCAAGTATGCAGACACCCAAGGCAGCGGGATCAGAAGGCATCTTAGGAAACTACTCAGTACAGGGTGGGAAGCTGTATCAACATAATAGAAGTCACCTCTAAGAAGAGTAGTGCCACGCCCGAGGTAAAACCTTATAAATAGACGACTCGCCTTCAGCGGGGTGTTCATTTCTGTTTCTTACATTAGACTCTGCACTTCTCGTGTTAAAGTAATATGTCACACTTATGATGATATTTGTATTTGTCATTATTTTATATATGTTTTTATATCTTATATAGTAATTTGTGTAAACTATAATAAAATTGTTTTAAAAATTCATACGTCTTAACCGTAAAGTTAAGTGGCGCAGTCGTTTTTATCGGTTTAAAAGTCAAAAGAATATTGATTTCTAAGCCTATCGGCGCCTAATAACCGAATCAAGCCAAGCAGACCCAAGCAGAAGCAAAAGCAGTAGCCAAGCAGCCAAATGAGTGTAGAAGCCTTGATATTAATGTAAGCTGTTGGCTGCTATTCCATTTCCTGCATTTTTATTGTGTCTATATTGATATATATATATATATATATATATATATATATATATATATATATATATATATATATATATATATAAGAAGAAACAGACGCCGGAGTATTATCCTTCAAGCAGATTGCAATTTAAAGATCGGAAACAAAATTTATGAGACCAGCCCAACGTCGGAAACCCAACAACTATTCATCATACCTAATTAGAATCCCCGAACCAAGAATATCCAGACATTCCTGAGAAAGTACCCGAATTAAAACTAGAAAATGTACAACTACACGATATCGATCAAATCCAAAACAAACTTCAAGCAATAAAGAGAAATATACCAGGGTCAATCAATATACATATCCACCACCTGAGTATATGGACCATATTTTTGTATGTAGCTGCAATAATTTCCATCATAACACCAGCAACGAAAATGAGGTTGAAGAAATGGAGGAACACCAAGAAGGAATATTCAAGAACCAGCGATACCGAATTTCCTTTGAAAATCCGGAACGAACCATAGCTTCGTTCTTCAAAGGGGGGAGGAGATGAATCGACCACCAACAAAGACCCATTATAATACACACTAGCAGTCTAAGTATGCAGACACTGAAGTCAGTAAGATCAGAAAACACCTTGGGAAACTACGCAGTAAAGTGTGAGAACCTGGGTCAATATAATAGAAGTCAACTCTAAGAACAATAGTGCTACGCCCGAGGTAAAACCTTATAAATAGAAGACTCGCCTTTAGCGGGGCGTTCATTCCTGTTTCTTGCATTAGACTCTGCACCTCGCGTCCTGAAGCAATATATCACCCTTATGCTGATATTTGTATTTGTCATTATTTTATATATGCTTTTATATCTTATGTAGTAATTTGTGTAATCTATAATAAAATTGTTTTAAAAATTCATACGTCTTAACCGTAAAGTCGCATCTCTCCCCAACAGAGTTACCAGACAGCTTATCTAATCTCTGAACCTTGAGTAACAGGGATAAAATATTTTAACTAATTTTAAATTAGATGTTTTCAGAAGTCATTTTGTCACCTTAGTATTGTAATATATCGCCGCCCTTCCACCATTTGTTACTTATCAGGATGGACCATCGTTTATAGAATGCATATTATCGACTTTGCACTACAGTACAATAGGTGTTCCAGAATTTTTTCCGGAAACTTAAGTGGCAGATTTTTAAAACGACCTTTTTATAAACTGTTTAAATTTTGACTTTTTTAAAAGTTTTAACCTTGAAATGGAAATTGTTTGAAATATTTTGCCTTTTTTTTACCTCCGATAGTGCTTTAACTTACCATAGTATTACACAATTAATAGTAAATAATCAAAAGCGACACTACACGCGAACAAACTATAAAAGTTTACTGTATAAAAATGTTTAATATTTAAAACGCGCAACATAAGTATTACAAAAATTACAAAAATCACACAAAAACAACCAAGAGCCCATTAGTTTTCAAATTCAAAGCTGAAATATTTTTATATAAAATATAAGCAACACTTCCTGGGGAAACACTTTACAGTAAGTTCAAACCAATTTAGGCTGCTAATGTTTTTAATATATTAGGGTAAATAATTATACAAACAAGTTATAGTACTACGAGCTCTATTATTGTTCTGCTTAAGCCTGTAAGACAAAACATACAAATTGGTAACTTGTTCAGCCTCCAGATATTAACATAGCTGCAGGCAGTGTACGTCTACGTTTTTTTTATGATCTAAATCCTCAAGTATGCATAAAATGCGAGTGCTAGTACGCCAGAAAATAAAAACACCTAGGGAAGGTAAAGAGGATTGCGCATCACCAAACACCCAATCCGATGATTTTTTTACACTATTTAGCCAAAACCAACCGACACAAATCACTACACTTATGCCCAATCCCACGTAAAATTCCATGGTTTGAACCCTAGCAACACGTTATCTTGGACTGAGGGACAATAACAATACAGTCAAAAAAAGATTGTATAATTTTAGTCTCAAACAAAATAAGTAATAATAGTAATAATAATAAACAGAATCGAAACTTCTCAAACAGACATTGTTAGAAAACTTATCTGACGAAAACCACATACTGATCAGCATTAAAGACGTTCAAAACCAATCACTATCGAACAATACATAGACTCGTCTCAGCATAAAAGCCATCTGCCATATATTAAAAGTGTGACCGAGAAATGTGCCTACTTTTTCAGGACCCGTACCATCATGCCACTTTTCTTAACAAACGAAAACTGCCAAGTCTAATAGAAAATCCCAAGTTCCAATAAAACTCCCAAGGATGCGATTCCAATGAAATCCCATGGTGTTTACCAAATTACTTAATCCAACAAATCAAAAATTATATAGGACAAACTAACAAGCGTATCCACAATATAATATACAGTGTGTCTATAAAGTAACGCATAAACTTAATAAAATTAAACAACAAACTTTTTGATATAAAAGTCTCACCCCTATCGTTCTACCTCCTTAAGGGGTAGCAACCCAAATTTTGAAATTGGATGGTGGGTAGTGTGATACATCTTTTTAAAACTAATCCAATTCTATATTTAGCAACACGTATTTTTTGTATAAATTAAATAAAGTGGGTAATAACATTTTTATTATCAGTAACACCTACACAAGTGAAGCCTATAAAGAATTACATATTTCAGTCTTATGTAATCAAATGTTATTTATGTTTTAATACCATAGCATCCATTACCTTATATGCCGTCTGTGTATAAACACATTGCGCAGTTATAAAACCTAACCCTTTGTTAGCACTGCCCATGGATCGTATTTATACAGATCACAAAACAGAAATCAACAAGGTCAAAGCCATAGCATCCATCTACAACTTCATAACCAGGAATATCCGCGAAGCGATCGACATCGCAAAACCTTCAGAACAATGACTCCGACCAATCACGCCGATAATAGCTACATCTTTACTATAAATAACACACCACCATCAAGCTTCTGTCAAGTCTCGGTAAGGTGTAGGGTTGAAGAGAGGCTTAAAGGCAATTGCTAGTAAAATCTGGAAAAACTGGTGGTTAAGGCTCCGGAACCAAACTACAACCAATCCAACCTACTTCTATCTATCGCTTTAAGAAGTACGCAGATTAAGATGCTAGAGTTCCCTACTATATACATGCATACATACATACCTACACATACACACCGATATATATATATATATATATATATATATATATATATATATATATATATATATATATATATATATATATATATATATATATATATATATAAGTAAATATGGGGGAACCTGTGACCATGCGAGGACCCCCATGTTGACAGTTGACAGCTGAAATGTGACTGGTGACAGATGACGGCTGCCGTGCCCGCCGCTGGGCCCCCACGTGTTGATTTTGAGGTCTAAGCCCCCGTACGTGCTGTCTGTTGTTTGGGTGGTTATGTCTCTAGGCCCCCGCGTGTTTGTTAGGTTATGGTGTATGTTGCTATTTTCACGTGTGTGACACAATGGTTCCCGCGCGTCGAATGTTTATTAGGTTAAGTCTGACATATAAGCGTGCCTCCTCCCGCTCCCTTTCCACTGATTTGGAAATATTAAGTCAAGGTACTGTCATGCATTAATTTGGTAATGTGCTGAGGCTCCATCCTGCTGTAATTTGCGGGTTTGTTCGATTAGAATATGAATTTGCCAAAGTTATGACAACCGTATTTTGGCGTAGTGCTAAATAATTATCTCCATTTAAATTGCCATCAATGAAAAATGAACCAATGACAAAGTTTAAAACTATTCCTGCCCAAACATTAACCTTTTTAGGGTATTGTGTATGTTCCTCTCTAACCAAACGTGAATTTTTTTAGACTATTAGTGACAATTTTGACAATTAGCATGGCCGCGAAATGTAAAATGGCACACATAGGAAAACAAAACATGTTGTTCTAGTTAGATAACATTGCTATTTAACAGTTACCTATATCATTTGTTCACAAAAAGAGGTTCTTCTATCAATTTATAGGTATGTATTTTCTTTTCTTTTAATATTCAAACAATCGATTAATCGCTTAATGGCTTAACATCCAATGTTGTGGCTGCTTGCCAACTTAAAGTATATGGGTTTTCTTCAAACTCAAGCATTATATCCAATTTGGTATCATTACTCAAGGCTTTAGAATGTTTTTTTTGCAAAACTGCTTTTGCATTAAACAATTGACCCTTGGGATATAGAAAAAATCAGGATTTTTTCTTGAAATATACGGGTTACTTCTGTAAAATTGCTATTTAATGCATTTTTGTGAAATAAACCATGTTTCTGAATTGCAGTTAACAACTCATAACTACTGTTATCTAGCTAGAATCACACAGCGAGTTTCTAAGGCGTTTTAGACAAACCTAACATTGTCAATTATGAAGAATGTTGATAACTTTTTACGTCTACTTTTAAATTTATATCGTCTGGAAAGGGCACTGAAATTGTTTTTGCTTGCGTTCTCATTATCAAGAATAAAAAGCGATTAGTTATTAATTTTTTAGTGTTCTGGAGAAGTTGGTCAATCATATAAATTTCTTTTTTCACTGTTAATTTTTGCAACAAATTTTAAAACCACAGCATTTTTGAATAGAGAATAATCTTTCACATGAGGTACCGAAGCCTCTACATCCTATTTAAAAACCTGGGGGTTGAAACTTCCACTTGAAGGAGGTCGAATGTGGGGGTAAAGTTTTCACGTTGCAAGATGTCATTTTTTAATAATAAATTGACGTGTTTCTCAAGTTTTTATAAATAGCACAATAACTGAGATATGTATTTACTTTCCATTTGGTTATTCCACACTGTATACCTATCTTGGCTCGTTCACAAGACATTTTCTGATGCGCAATAAACAATGGGGATTTGATTGTTACATCATATTTCGCTTGTTGGAAACACTGAAAACCCATTTTATAGATTTCATTCAAAGTCTTCAGTCTTTTAGATTCTGGTTGTCAATGGGGTCGTTCAGATTTCTTGGTAGAAAGGACAGCAATATTTGTTGCAGGGTATTCGTTATTGACGTTCCAATAAATTGTCTAAATTCAAATAGCAAGAACTCATTTTCTTTTAAATATAACGGCCCACTTTTAAGTTAACCGTCGAATTTGTAACTGAATTCTACATCAATCCATATTGGGTTTCCCCTATACCCATTTCTGGATATACAGACCATTTTTGCAAAAACTTTGTATATTTCCTTACTTAGATCAAGTATTTAAACTAACAATAATTGTAAACTATAAAAGTCAACAGACAGTTGTCAGTTGTTATTCAGTGAATAGGTATTCAATATTGTTGTAAATAGCGCAGAGTATTCAGTTGCGCGGACCTTCAAATAGCGATATTCTACCTACTTTACGCTCATGTTGAATGTGAAAGTGTAACTGACATAACGTGCCGATTATTCAATTAACGTCACTCCGATTTCCCTCCAGTGGGCAAATCAAATTTTAAAGGACAGGGGCACATTTTTTGGCATCAAGCATCAAATCAGCAAAAAATTTACAAGCCCTACTAAGAAGGAATATAATGAAATAAATATAACAGCGTATTTTTTGCTCACGGAACATCATTTCCATCTTCTGCTGATGTTAATTTAGGCATGTAAGCTTCGTCAGCTCAGAAAGTTTTGAAAAAACATTAAATGCATCCCTTCCGATAAATCTTATTACAGGAACAAGTATTTTTTACGAGTGCTCATTTTCTAAGCAAAATAATATGGAACAATGAATCAATCTTTTCTCGGAAAAAAATTGTCAACCCAAAATCTTACATGTTTGATCTGACGTTAATCCCAATTCGATCCGCCTAAGTAATTTTAGAGCAGGTTGTGTTTCAATATTTATTAGTTACTGTGAAACGATAGTATCAGATAAAATTTCTGAGGAAAACTTAATAAGTTACAGGTACGTTCATCTGCTAAAGTCTTTTGTGGCTTAATTTTTAGAGAGTTTATGTGCACCATCTATATACTGTTATTGGTACCAGCTACACAGTGCACCTGGGTATTTCACTGGTCAAGTATACAGAGAAATATGGAGTTTCATTGATAGGCCGCGGCGGGCCAGGTAATTGGACAACCAGGTCTCCTTAATTGACTATAGTCGATTTTTTTCCAGGACACATAAAAATCAAGCTTACTAAATTCGCCTAAATACTTGAGCGAATATATAAAAGTTTCCCTAAGATGGATTAAAATATAGTTGAGGCTGCTACTACCAAAGGAGTGTATGCAATAACAGGCAAATGTTTGAAGTAGTATGGAGGGTACATAAAACGTTTATTGTATTTTTTGTTTTCTTGTATGCAAGAACAAGCAAATGTGTGGAGCAGAATGGAGGGTACATAAAACGTTTATTGTAGTTTTCTGTTTTCTGCATTAAAATCTTGCTTTTTTTGTTTATTTATACTTATATTTAATAAACAAAACCCAATGCTAACAGGGCAAGTTACAGATGAGTATTTTTTTTTAAATTCATAACGCAACCTGATTTTTCAGGAAATGTAACTGCCTCTTTCAGTTCGTCCCCTGGATACAATTAGTTTCAGTGCAAATGGTCATATCATTATTTACTGTTGGTTACCTACTTACTTTCACGTCTTGATGTCAGCGACTCGTCATATTTTTGCAAAAATCGCCTGTAAATTCAAAGTTATCAGAGATAAATATAGAAAAATCCATTACAGGTCGATGTATAATTCAGTCCCTAATTCAATAGTCTACCTAAATACATGGCTTAACGTGTAAGAAACATTAATTTTTGCAATTTAAGTTAAGTCGGATTGGTACGTTAACAGTGAACACATTAAATGAAATATTACTACTCTTTCCAGTGAAAAATGTTGATGATCCTATTGACAACTAGAGCACCTATAAAATGGTTTGTGCTACCAACAGGCAATATACTGGGTAAAAATCAAATCCCTCTTCTTGTAAATATTTTTGTTTTATAAAGGAGCTAAGATACGAGTACATATAGAGAATGCTGAACGAAATATATAGAAGATGATTTAGGCATTTAGAAAATGTAATAATATATAGTAAGTACGTTCTATTCAAAATAAAGAAATTTATATCAACTTCCTGTTGAACCGGAAGTAAAATATTTTACCTAGATTGTAGAGGATAAAGTAGATTCGAGTGCAACTTTTTAGGATTATATTGAGATCAGAAGTACCTAAACTTTTACCTTTAAACAGGTTCCGTGAACGACCCTCTATATGAACAAAAAATGTAAGCCCTTACCGAAAGACAATAAAGTGTGCCTTAACGAAAATAATAGCCTAACATTCAAAGCTCTTACCGTTAAAAAGGAATCTAGTTAGCTTTTAAACGGATTTTAATATGAAGTCAGAACGTAATGAGTCCTTTTCTCTTGTTGGCATTTCTGTGGATCGAAATCTTAATTGGCACCAACATGTTACATCAATTGCAGAAGCGGCTGCTAAGAAATTGGGTTTCCTCTTCCGGGCTCGCAAAGACTTTTCACCAACTATTCTCTATACCTTATACACTTCACAAATAAGGCCAAACCTCGAATACTGCTCCCACATCTGGGGTGCAGCAGCCGCTTCTACACTCGCTATCCTGGACTCCATTCAAAAGAGAGCTATACGTCTCATCGGTGACCCTACCCTCACCCAAAGGCTTCCATCCCTTGCCCACCGACGTGCCGTTGGTGACCTCTCTCTCTTTTATAGATATCTGCACGGGCACTGCTCAGAGGAGCTTTCCTCCATAATTCCCCCACCTGCTGCCCCCAGCAGATCTACCAGGGGAACAGAGCGAATGCACCCTTTTACTGTCCAGGTCACCAGACATAGAACATCTTGTTATGCCCGCTCTTTTGTCCCGAGGACTTCCAAGTTGTGGAATTCCTTGCCGGCACATGTTTTTCCTTCTCCTCCGAACCTCCAAACCTTCAAGTCCAGAATTAACAAGTTGCCTCTTTCCTCCTTGTCAACACCCACGGTACGATAGTATTTAGGCTGTAAGCCCTCGTGGTGTGTTGTTGACATTAAAAAAAAAAAAAAAAAAAAAAATCTTTTCAGGAAGACTACTTCAAGTGGGAAGTAATCTTTTCAATAAATATTACAGCATATAAGGTTATAAAATTTTTCTTGATACCGTTTGACGGATGAAAATACAAGTCATTTCCGCTTAAAAGAATAATGTAAGAGAGGCACCAAAAATATCATTAAGAGCTCTGTAAGTGATTGTCAGGTTTCTTCGGACTCGATTGTCATGCATATAATTCGAGTAAGATGCACGTTACCGTTTAAAACTTAACTGTTATACATTCTTTAACATTTGCGACATTGTTTACAAACTTTTTAGGTAATAAAAAGTCGATATACATATATAATATATATATATATATATATATATATATATATATATATATATATATATATATATATATATATATATATATATATATATATATATATATATATATATATATATATATATATATATATATATATATATATATATATATATATATATATATAACCAGGAAATTTTAATTCTAAAATTGGAACTATTCAGCGAATATATGAAACCAAATTATTTTTGCCTAACGGGATACACACTTTTCAATATTAAGAAAATTATTCCAATATCTTCTGTCTGGAAAGAGAACTCATGTCATATTAGAGAGTACAGCGCTTATTTAGTTAATTGGTAAATATGATTTTTATTTATTTAGCCTGAATAGTTTTCACTATTACCCAAACAGAAACATTCACTTATCCCAGGTATCTCACACCAAAGGGAATGTGCTCAAAAGAAGCACTCTTTAGGTTGCTGGGCTCTGTTGTATGACGCGTTCTAGCGCCTGGGAATTAGCCTGATTATTTTTCTTCAAAGATAGCTAAATCGGCGGTGCTTTATAGATTGTCCCCCCCCTGTTCTTTACACATTTAACAAGAGTTTTTTCTTGTACCAATGGTTTCAAAGCGGAGCATACGATACCCGAACAAAGATCTTAACTGAGCTAAGCGAAATCCATAGGGTTCACGCAAAATTTTTAATTGCTTGACTAATAAGTTACTGTCAAAGCTGATAATTAGTAAAGAGTTGACGTTGTTCTTTAAATGGTTTGTGTTATTAGTGAATTTTCTTTAAAAAAATTCACAAATGGGGAGATCCCGACTTATGAATTTTGAAAAAATTTCTTCAATTTAGGACCCCTAGAACCCAAATCCGAGGTAAGTTTCAGACCTTATATGTTTATATATATATATATATATATATATATATATATATATATATATATATATATATATATATATATATATATATATATATTTATGTGTCACACGTATAACTTAAAAAATAATGGACGGATTTTCATAAAACTTGGTGATTACCTTCCTTTTGCAAGTCGCTTGGATAAGTTCGTTATCCAGGAAAATCCGCCTACGTTTTCCCGGAAAATTTTGTATTTTCTTTTGAAAAAAACTACAAAAAAATATATCTCCGGAATTAACAAGGGCAACCAAATTTCATACGCGCGTTTATATCATTATAGGTAAGTTACGTACCAAAATTTAGCTCTGTAGGTTAAAGGACAAAAAAGTTACAGGCATTTAAAGAAAAATAAATTTGGTTTTCCTCAAAACGTCAAAAATCGCGATTTTAAAGGTCAAAATTGGTAATATTTAGGCAATGAACCTGAAACTAATATGAGCTATGGAAGTAAAATGTCTCAAGAATAATGTTTTACAAAGCCTGAAGTCTTAGTTTCAATCGTCATTGTCCTTCATTTTATTAACATATTCCCAGAAAATTCATTTCAAATAGACCCTTTATCTGATGCTTTGGCTGTCGGTTTAGTTAAGTTGATGCTTTCGCTGTAGGTTTAGTGAAGTTTATGGTTTACCGGTCTATAATGTTTAGCTAATTTTCGTAGAACAAATTCGTTACTGCATTTTAGCATTTTTTATCGAAATATCATGCATGTTTGTAAGAAAAAATCTGGACGCAGTAAGTGCGTTTTGGTAGCAAATTTTCATTAAATCCTCCAAATTTCAATAACTCATTTGCTATTAACGTAAGTTTTGTTGGTTAGGAAACCAACATTTAACTGTATTTTCGGAAAATTTTTGTATGAACGCAGCAAGGGCGTTTTGGTTGCGAATTTTCATTAAATGTTTCAAATTTCAATAACTCAATTTGCTATTAACCTAAGGTTCATTGGCTATGAGACCAGTTTTCTCAGAAACATTTAAAGTTTATTTTCCGAAAATTTTCAACTAATTATTTTGATAAAATATGGTACATTGTTCCTACTATTTAGGTTATACCGGTAACCAAATTGATGCCTGCTCGCATTAGAGCTATATGTTTGTAATTAAAAACATTTTTATGAAAATTCACTTTCATAACGCACTTGCAGCGTCCAGAGTTTTTCTCTGTGAGTTGGTTAATTTGGTAATTAAATTGAATTTAGTAAATAAAAATTTTGTTTATCATGACATACATAGAATGATTTTTAAGCAACATGGCATACATAATTTTAAGACATATTTACAACCTGATACATTTCTTTTATTCTGTGACATGTTTGTATTTTTGTTCTTAAAATCTCCGATTTCTGCCACTATGGCCAACCACCAAATCGAAGAAGCCTCCTAACCTGGAACATTTGTTTACTCCCTGTATTTATGGAGGCGGGGTAGGGATCTATTACGTGCCTGACATCGCATGATACACGAGGCCGACTACTTAAGGGTCTTTCCGAAGAGCGGAAAGTGCAGAGATTTAACTTGGTGCGACACACTGCCACGCATCGGTAGTCGATATTTTTTAGTATATACTAAATTCACAAATTATTAGTAATTTTGAATAAGTACAGGCTTAGGTGAGATTCGACTCCATAACCTGTACACAGCGATCCGACGTTTGACCCTCTGAGATACCCTGCCAGATAAGGAATACAAAGTTAAAATGATAACAAACTTGTAATGCCACGAAATTACATATGTGTTACTATCTACAGTGTCATCATTAAAGTCTGCATCACATGGGAAATTTTCTTATTGCTTAATTTGCGCAAGTTTAGAGTTCACAGTTTGTGCTTTGTAAGTAATACGAAAAGGCCTGGACATTTTACTTGTACCAATCGGCTGTTCCTATCAAATTTGACGTAAAAAAAATAAATACAAAAAGTTGGGTTATTTTTCAAAATTTCGAAAATTGTCAAATGCAAGAGTTTTTTATTTTTTAGTTTTGTATGCACCTACCAAACTTTAACAAATTTGGATCATCTTGAATGAATGTTTTTAAGTTTTCTTAACCTAACAATTTTTCGTTCATTGGAATTTATGAAAATCCGAAAAGATCATCAAGTACACTCATCAGCTGAAGTGGTTTTTTCTGTTCAAAAATGTTTCTGTTTAGAGTTTTCCCAAAAAAAAATCAAATATGCTTAAAAAATGTGATACTTGGTGCAAAGTTGCCCTAGTTTCAACATTTCACAACAAAATTTGCACGGTCCATTTTCATCACAGTATCGAAAGGTATTTCTGTGGAGGAATGCTATTAATCGACATCAGAAAATCCAATGGGCAACCGATAGACTTCAGGTTCTTGCCAAATTAAGAAATTTCAAAATCTGAACAATAAGTTTTACATTTTTAATAACAATCTGTAGATAACAAATAAACCACTTTTCTAAAGTAAATCATGGAAATAATTACGCTGAAGTTAAAAAGTAAACTTGGAAAAGAATAATAGTGATGCAAGAAGATTATTATTATTCATTTTTATGGATTTAACAACCACAGTTCTATTTGTTGGCAAACGGATTTGATAGTGTTGGTTTATGTAATTTCTCCACAAAAATACCTTTTGATACTGTAATGAAAATGGGTCGAGCAAATTTGGTTGTACAAAGTTGAAACCAGAGCAATTTACATCAAGTATGACAGTTTTAGATACAGACTTGGAGACTACTTCTCTGGCTTCACTGTTGGTTTTTGTAGGTGAAGGACGTAGCCAGCGCGTGAGCTAACTGGAGCAAGTGGCCCTTCGAATTCTGGAAGTTCTAGGATGTTTTTCAATGCTTCTGTGACTATAGTTTCACTGCTTGACAGCATTTTCAAAAACCAACACTGAAGCCAGAGAAGTAGTCTCCAAGTCTGTATGTAGTATGGACAAGTTTCACCAAGTAAGGGCAATAACAATCAATGAATATGACAGTTTTTTTTAGCATATTTGATTGTTTCTAGTGAATTTTCTTCAACAAAAATTCACAAATGAGGAAATTTCGACTGCTGAATTTAGAAAAAAATTCTTCAAATGAGCGCGAACTAGGGCCCTAGAACCGATATCCAGGGTCAGTTTCAGTTCATATATATATATATATATATATATATATATATATATATATATATATATATATATATATATATATATATATATATATATATATATATATATATATATTACGGTAAAGCTCAATATAGTTTTTATTATACAAGATACAAGAAAAAATTGTATACGTTAATTATAGGGCGTCTTGAGCGGGATCTTATAAAATTATTTTTAAATTCACAGGATGGCAAATAAGTCGTTGATAATACCTAAAAAAAATTTGAACAACCTTATATTATGGCATTTTTCAATTATTTATCAAAATGTGATGCACGTTTGTAAGAAAAAAATCGAGACAAAGTAAGTGCGATTTAGTGGCGAATTGTCATTAATTGCTTTAAATGTCAATAACTCAATTTGCTACAAACCCAAGGTTAGCTAGAAAGCCAGGTTTCTCGGAAACATTTTAAGTTTATTTATATAAAAATTTTTGTACATTGTCAAGCAATAAGTTATTTTGATAAAATATGATACATTGTTTCTACTATATATCTTATACCGGTAACCAAATTGATGCTTGCCTTAAAGAGACATATTTGCTATTAAGAACATTTTTTTATGAAAACTCACTTCCATAACGCACTTTCTGTGTCCAGACTTTTTGGGAAAACTCGAATTTCCATAAATTTTAGTGAGCCAAAATTTGTTAGGTTAAGAAAACCTAAAAAAATTCTAGGTGTCCCAAATTTGTTTAAATTTGGTAGGTAGGTAGAAAACTAAAAAAGAAACAACTTTTGTGTTTGACGTTTTTTCAAGATTTGAAAAATAACCTCCCTGTATTGTCTTTTCTCATATCAAATTTGACAGGTGCAGCCACCGAAAGAGAAAAACGGTAAGGTCATTTTGCATTGTTTACAAAGCACAAACTGTGCCTGAACTCTAAATTTGCGTAGACTAGGTTACAAAAACATTTCCCATATTATGTGGACTTTAATGGTAAAACTGTATAAACTATTTATTTTAACACAAGAAAAAACTCATTGCAAATTACTAAAGACGCTATAAAATTGCATAACATTATACCAATTTTTTCTCCGTGTATTTTAATGAACATTTTGTGAATTTTAACGAGAATTGAAAATTAATTTATTGAGGCTACGTAAGACTTTTTTATTTTATTTTTATTTTAGTGAATTTTCTTAAAAAAAATTCACTAATGAGGAGATCCCGACTTTTGAATTTTGAAAAAATTTCTTCACATGAGCGCTAATTAGGCCCCCCAGAAAACATATCCAACGTCAGTTTCAATTTTTATATGTTTATATATATATATTTATATATATATATATATATATATATATATATATATATATATATATATATATATATATATATATATATATATATATATATATATATATATATATATATATATATATATATATATATATATATATATTGTTACAAAGCACTTCAATAGACGTAGGTGCGGTGTTGCCACATCTCCAGAATTTCCCCAACATCTGGGAATTTTTGCACAATCTGGCAACACCGCCTCCCCACCCCCCCTGGGGGTGCCTGGGGTGACCCCCCTCAGGCGAAGTCTCAACCCTCTAGGACCAGAAATAACGAAGTTACCAACTTGTACCCTGTCGGAACGGATAACTGAGGTCTGCACATTCCGAACACCCTGTATATACACCCTGTATACGCAGAGAACCCTTACACCCTGTATACGCAGAGAGATCTTATAGTTCGAGAAACACCTCTTGTGTAACATAGGAGTGGTGACCACATTTGGATCACCTGTATATACATCCCCCTGTATACACACGGGGCCGATCTGTATTCACAGAACCTTCTAGTAAAAGAAGGTCCTGGAACGTTCTGGAATGGAAGGCTCTAGAAAGGAGGGGAAGGTACGGCGAGTATATAAAAGCGAAAGCAAGCCAGCCCGAGTTAGTTCAGTTCAGTAAGAGAATGTGGTAGTGACTTGAAGAAGCAGTGTAAAGTGTTAAGAGAGTAGTGACTGTAGTACCAGATTAGTGACTTTTGTTGAGAGTAGTAATTGTAAGGCCAGTAAATGAAGTGTTTTGTGAGAGAGACATTCTAGAAATTTTATTGTATCCATATTTAGAGTGTAAATAAAGTTGTTTTGTTAAAATTAAAAGTCTCACTTATCCAGAACCCGGAGAAAACGCAACAGTTTGGTGTCAGAAGTGTGGGATAAGTGAGTGAAGAAGTGGACAACTAAGCTAGCTGTAAATGGTAAACACTAGATCGACTGACTACGACGAGATGGCTGAAATCAAAGAGTTGATGGAGTTACTGAAGAAGCAACGCGAAGAAGACAAAGAAGAACTCAAGAAGCAACGCGAAGAAGACGACCAACGACGACAAGAAGAAGAAAGAAGACGGCGCGAAGAAGACAAACGACGACGACAAGAAGACAAAGAAGAACTCAAGAAGCAACGCGAAGAAGACGAACAACGGCGACAAGAAGATGAAAGAAGACGGCGCGAAGAAGACGAACAACGGCGACAAGAAGATGAAAGAAGACGGCGCGAAGAAGAGGAGAGAAGACGGCAAGAGGAGGAACAGAGGCGACAAGAAGATAAAGAAGAGCTCCGAAGTATGTTCCACAATATAAGAGTCGATGTAAAAGAAGAAATTGAACAGATCAACGAACAAATAGAAAACGTGGACAAGAAAGTAGAAAATGTGGACAAGAAAGTAGAAAATGTGGACAAGAAAGTAGAAAATGTAACAGAGGATTTGAATAAACGATGGGAAGAAGTGGAAGGGTTGAAAGAACAAATGAAGATGATCATGAAAGGAACAGAATGCACACATAAAGAACTGACCGAACAGTTGATCGTCCAGACTGATAGAACTGAACCAAGAGGAGTTACTGGAATGGCCCCAGTTCAAAATCGCCCGGAGGCGGATGTACCAGCCGTGCAGCAGCCTCATGGAACCTTGAAGCCGCCGACCTTTGACGGAGAAACATCGTGGCCCATGTACAGGAGGCAGTTTGAGGCGGCAGCTCTCAGAAATGGATGGAGCGAACAACAGGCAGCAACTGCTCTGATTCTCTCGCTTCGAGGTAAAGCCCTAGAAATCCTCCAGAACATCCCGGAGTCGAAACAGCAAAACTACTTAACAGTGATACAGGCCCTAGACTTGAGATATGGTAACAAGTACATGAGCCAGGTCTACCAGACACAACTAAAGACAAGGGTCCAGAAGCCAAATGAGACTCTGCAAGAATTCAGTGCCGAAGTGGAGAAACTTGTGCGACTGGCATATCCCCAAGCCCCAGAAGAATTTGTCAACCAGATCACCGTCCAGACCTTCATCGATGGGGTACTTGACAATGAAATGCAACAAGCTTTAAGGCTCGGAAGGTTCCAAACACTTACAGACTGCGTCATTTATGGTTTGGAATTTGAAGCAGCGAAGAATGCATCTCAACCTCGCCGCAACAGGCTGCGCGAAGTGAAGGAGATAGAGGACTTTGCAGACACAACAGCGGAACTAAGGCAAGAAATGAAGTTGTTAAAAGAAGCCATAAGCAAGCTCACTGCAACGGTTGGAGCACGTAGGACGAAAGCAGATTGGTCAGACATAGAATGCTACAAGTGTGGTAGGAAAGGACACATAAGTAGGCAGTGCTTACAAACCCAACAGGTGGCTCGCAGAAGACAAGAATATACCAACAGGGAGCGCCATCAGGGAAAACGACCTGACGCCAGTGTAGGTGGGCGACACGTGGCATGCGAGACCCAAGGCCCCAAGGTCAGGGTCTCCACTATCCGACGCTACCGCGAGAGCCTCGTTATACCTGGCAGCATAGACGGAAGACAATGCAGTTTCACCATCGATACTGGTGCTACTAGATCCGTTGTACGTCCAGACATGTTGCCAAACAGGTCGGCACTCACGACCAACAAACAGCCTGTGTTGGAGACGGCAAAAGGAGATAGGATACCTGTGCATGGAGAGGCCACTGTTTTCATTAGGCTGGGCAGTACTGAGCTACAGGTAAGGGCTGTCGTCGCAGAAATCGTCGACGAATTTATTCTGGGCCTGGATTTAATGGAAGATTTCGATGTCCTGTCAGTAGACTTCCAGAATAAGATCTTGAAAATCGGTAACGAAGAGTTGTATTTATCTCCAACAGCAGGCGAAGCTAATCCCAGGGTGAGACTTATTGTCGACGAGGATACACGGATTCCTGGTAACAGTGAGAAGATTGTCAGAGCCAGACTAGAGAAGAAACTTGATGGTATGTCTGCTCTCATAGCGGAGCCCCTGAAAGATAGACATGATGGTGCCCTCGTCGCACGATGCTTAGTAGACCCGAAGAGGACAATACCCATAAGAGTGGCTAACGTGCAAACTAACAGGGTCACATTGAAGAAAGGTGAGGTTATCGCCACTTGCGAGCCCATTGACCGAGTGACGTTGTCAAGAAAGGTGACACCCACGGCATTAGACAGAAGACTGCCAGTAGAAATGGTAGAGCGGTTCAAGAATTCTTGGGGCCAATTGAACGACATGGAGATGGAAATGGCCCTGAAGTTCGTATTGGAGGAGGCCGATATTTTCGCTCAAGATAAAATCACAGGTCGTACGAGTCTAGTGCAACACAGAATTAATACTGGCGACGCAAGACCAATTAGACAGCCGCCGAGAAGACTGCCTTTTGCCAAGCAATCAGAAATCAAGGCGATGGTTAACGAAATGCTGGAAGATGGTGTGATTGAGGAGTCTAATAGTCCTTGGTCGTCCCCAGTAGTTTTGGTCACCAAGAAAGACGGCACTATGAGATTTTGCGTGGACTATAGGAAGCTGAATGATGTCACCAAGAAAGACAGTTATCCCCTGCCCCGGATCGACGACACTTTGAACACTTTGGCCGGATCAAAGTGGTTCTCTACATTAGACCTGAAAAGTGGCTACTGGCAAGTAGAACTCCATAAAGACGATAAGGAGAAGACTGCTTTTTCAACCGGGAATGGGTTGTACCAATTCAAGGTCATGCCATTCGGCTTATGTAATGCTCCTGCCACCTTCGAGCGACTAATGGAGTTAGTGCTGAGAGGACTTACATGGGAAACATGCCTGGTGTATCTCGACGATGTCATGGTGATTGGAAGGACTTTCGATGAACACCTGTCGAATCTGAAGCAGGTTTTCTCCAGGCTGAGAGGTGCCAATCTGCAACTCAATCCCAAGAAATGCGTCCTCTTCCAGAAGAAAGTGAGTTTCCTCGGACATGTCGTTTCTGAGAAAGGGATAGAAACTGATCCAGAGAAAATAAAGGCAGTAAGAGACTGGCCTGTGCCGAAGAACAAACATGAGGTCAGAAGTTTTCTGGGACTTTGCAGCTACTACCGACGCTTTGTAAAGTACTTCAGCAGCATTGCGAAACCTCTGCATGGACTGACTGAAAATAAGGCCGAGTTCATCTGGTCACCAGATTGCCAAGAGTCTTTTAGAGAGCTCAAACATCGTCTTCTCACTGCTCCTGTGCTGGCTTATCCTCAGGACGAAGGACTGTTTATACTGGACACCGATGCTTCCCAGTATGGCATTGGGGCAGTACTCTCACAGCTCCAAGCCGGAGAAGAAGTTGTGATAGGCTACTTCAGCAAAACGTTCGGAAAAGCAGAAAGAAATTACTGTGTAACCCGGAAAGAACTGCTGGCAGTTGTAAGATCCATCGAACATTTCCACAGCTTCCTGTACGGAAGAACATTCCGCGTGAGGTCAGATCACTCTGCTCTGCAATGGCTTCTGAACTTTAGAAATCCCGAAGGACAGATAGCACGATGGATAGAGAAACTGCAGAGCTACGACTTCCGGATTGAACATCGAAGAGGAAGAAGTCACGCCAATGCAGACAGCCTGTCAAGAAGACCATGTTCAGTGCATGAATGTAAATTTTGCGAGCGACAAGAGAACAAAGAGATCGACAAAGTAACTCATCAGATCAAACAACTGGTGGCAGGACAGAAGAATAACACCGATCTAGACGTAAATCTTGAATACATCAGAGACGCACAGAAGACAGATCCAGACTTGAAAAGTATTAGAGAATGGCTCGAAAAGGGGAAAAGACCTGAGTGGCACGATGTGTCCCGGCTTGGGGCAGAGGTTAAAGGCTACTGGCTACAGTGGGACTCCTTGTGCCTAAAGAATGACTTGGTCACTCGAAAATGGGAAACTGTCGATGGTAGAGACTGTATATACCAGACTGTTGTGCCAAGTGAGTGCATAGACAGTGTTCTTCATGAGTTACACAATAGTAGAAGTGGAGGCCACTTTGGGGTCAACAGGACTCTCGCCAGAGTCAGGGACCGCTTCTATTGGATAAATTGCCGAAGAAGCGTGGAAGAATGGTGCAAACGGTGTGACCAGTGTGCTTCAAAGAAAGGACCAAAGACCCGATCCAGAGGAAAAATGATGCAGTACATCTCAGGTACACCGTGGGAGAGAGTTGCCGTAGACATCGCAGGACCTTTTCCCATCACAGAGTCTGGGAACAGATACATAATGGTGGCGATGGACTACTTCTCGAAATGGCCTGAAGTTGCGCCGATCCCCAACCAAGAGGCAACGACCGTAGCAGAAGCCCTGATGGAAAATGTCATATCACGGCATGGCGTACCCTTGGAGATTCACACCGACCAGGGCCGGAATTTCGAATCAGAGGTCTGGAAGAGCCTAATGGACTTGCTAGGCATAAAGAAAACGAGAACAACGCCACTCCACCCTCAATCAGACGGCATGGTAGAACGGCATAACAGGACCATCAATCAGTATCTTGCTATGTTTGTTGACGAGAATCAGAGAACCTGGGACAAGCTGATACCTCTGTTCCTCCTGGCTTACAGAAGCTCTCAGCATGAATCTACCGGCTACACTCCATCCATGATGTTGACCGGCAGAGAGATGCGGTTACCAATCGACATGACGAGACCACCACCGAACGAGGACATAGCGGACCTAGCTACGTTACCTGAGTATGTCGCCGACCTAGAAGGAAAACTGCGCACTATACACAGATGTGTCAGAGATAGGCTCCTCTTAAGCAGTGACCGGATGAAGATGCGCTTGGATCGCAGAGCAACACCCCATACATTCAAGGAAGGTGATGCAGTGTGGCTGTACCAACCAACAAGGAGAAAGGGCCTCAGTCCCAAACTTCAGAAACCATGGGAAGGGCCATACTTGGTGACTAAGAAAATTAACGACCTAGTCTACAGAATCCAGCTGTCTCCAAGAACTAAACCCAAAGTTGTTCACATAGAGAGGTTGAGTCCCTATCGGGGCAACGAACCCCCAAGTTGGCGACCGGTAAATACTGTTCGGGACGAACAGTCTTAAGGAGGGGAGCAGTGTTACAAAGCACTTCAATAGACGTAGGTGCGGTGTTGCCACATCTCCAGAATTTCCCCAACATCTGGGAATTTTTGCACAATCTGGCAACACCGCCTCCCCACCCCCCCTGGGGGTGCCTGGGGTGACCCCCCTCAGGCGAAGTCTCAACCCTCTAGGACCAGAAATAACGAAGTTACCAACTTGTACCCTGTCGGAACGGATAACTGAGGTCTGCACATTCCGAACACCCTGTATATACACCCTGTATACGCAGAGAACCCTTACACCCTGTATACGCAGAGAGATCTTATAGTTCGAGAAACACCTCTTGTGTAACATAGGAGTGGTGACCACATTTGGATCACCTGTATATACATCCCCCTGTATACACACGGGGCCGATCTGTATTCACAGAACCTTCTAGTAAAAGAAGGTCCTGGAACGTTCTGGAATGGAAGGCTCTAGAAAGGAGGGGAAGGTACGGCGAGTATATAAAAGCGAAAGCAAGCCAGCCCGAGTTAGTTCAGTTCAGTAAGAGAATGTGGTAGTGACTTGAAGAAGCAGTGTAAAGTGTTAAGAGAGTAGTGACTGTAGTACCAGATTAGTGACTTTTGTTGAGAGTAGTAATTGTAAGGCCAGTAAATGAAGTGTTTTGTGAGAGAGACATTCTAGAAATTTTATTGTATCCATATTTAGAGTGTAAATAAAGTTGTTTTGTTAAAATTAAAAGTCTCACTTATCCAGAACCCGGAGAAAACGCAACAATATATATATATATATATATATATATATATATATATATATATATATATATATATATATATATATATATATTTATATATATATATATATAGGTATCACACCGATAACTCAAAAAATAATGGCCCGATTTTGATTAAATTTGGTGAAAAAATTCCTTTTGCAAATAGCTTGGATAAGTTCGTTAGCCAGGAAAATCTGCCTAGGTTTTCCCGGAAAATTTTGCGTTTTCTTTCGAAAAAAAATTATATCTCCGGAATCAACAAAGTAAGGGCAACCAAATTTGGTACGCGGGTTTATATCCTTATAGGTAAGTTACCTACCAAAATTTAGCTATGTAGCTCAAAAGACAAAAAAGTTATAGGCATTTAAAGAAAAATAAATTGGGGTTTTCCTCAAAACGTCAAAGTGGCGATTTAAAATGTCAAAATTGGCAACATTTAGGCAAATAACTTGAATCTAATACGAGCTATAGAAATAAAATGTTTCAAGAAGGATGTTTTACAAACCCTAAAGTCTTAGTTTCAACCGTCATTGTCCTTCATTTTACTAAAATATTTGCAGAAAATTCATTTCAAATAGACCCTTTCTCTGATGCTTGACAAGTAGCCTTAGCTATAGAGTTTATCATTTAATGGTATACAATTTTTGTCGAATTTTCGTAAAAAATTAATAAAGCTCAATATATCCGTTATTATATAAGAGACGAAAAAAATTTGTATATATTAATTATAGGGTGTCTTGAGCTACATCTTAAAATAATATTTCTACAATCACAGGGTGGCCCATAAGTCGTTGGTGATACAAATTTCCTTTTTTTTTTAATCAAACACGCCTTATGTTATTGCATTTTTGCATTTTCCATCGAAATATAATGCACGTTTGTAAGAAAAGAAATTCTGAACGCAGCAAGTGCGTTATGGTAGCGAATTTTGATCAAATGTTTCATATATTTTTTAATCAAACACGCCTTATGTTATTGCATTTTTGCATTTTCCATCGAAATATAATGCATGTTTGTAACAAAAGTAATTCTGAACGCAGTAAGTGCGTTATGGTAGCGAATTTTGATCAAATGTTTCATATTTGAACAGCTCAATTTGCTATTAACCTATAAGGTTGACCAAGAAACGTGTTTTTTCGGGAACACTTTAAGTTTACTTTTGGAAATTTTTGTATATTTTCACACAATAAAGTTATTTTGATGAAACATGGCACATTGTTTTTACTATATAGGTTATACTGGTAACCAAATTTGATGCCTGCTTTCTTAAAAAAACACAAATATTTGTTATTAAAAACATTTTTATGAAAATTCACTACCATAACGCACTTGCTGCGTCCAGAATTTTTTTTATTGTTGGATTCGAACTGATAACCCAGTTCATATGGTCCTCGTTGACCATTCGATTCTGAAACAAAATTGCCCCACTAGTAATTATCGGGCAAATTATAGCGCTGCACACTTGTAAGTGAGAGCTGTTATGCCCGGACTAAAAAGTTCGCCTACAAAATAGCAAACATGTATTAACACTTATTAAAATGTATCCCGTATGCTGCAAAACAAACATTGAAATATAATTACCACTCTCTTATACCTAAAATAACATACTATTAGCTTAAGGATAAGACTTGGTTTTATTTCAAAATTATTCTGCCCTAAATATTAAGACCAAACACAACACTTTGGAACAACAGTCTGCAAGAAAATTATTTATGGTGGAACAAATATTCCTTTCCACAACCTGTTGCCTTTAGATTTCGTGTCTTCCTGCAGAAGACATTTACATTATTGCAAGAAATGGCTTTGTGTCTGTGACCTGAATATTTTGCATTCTTGTAAACATCCTGAAATGGTAATAAAGCATTATTTGTTCCCGGGAAATATATTACGAGTGCCAAGAAAATAGTCTGTGTGCATTTATTCTATTAATTAATTAATTTTCATCTTTGTATTAAATGATTTTTTGTAGAAAATAACATAAATATTTATAACTTAAGTGATTTTAATTCCAGTTATATTTTGTGGAATCTACACAGTTTTTATTATGACAATCGTAGTAATATATACTTCGATCTTAAGAAAACAATGTTAGCATAAAAGTTAAGTTTTAATAGGCGAAAGTATAAGTAACTTATGGCAAGCATAAATTTCGGCAATAAGCTGCTCAAAACCAGAAAGGCGTTATAAAAGTATACAGTGCGTTTCACAGATAAGTAATACATTAATTTTCTCTGCTAGTAATTTGAAGAAAAAATCTGAAAAAAGTAAGACCGGGGTTGGAACCTGTGGTTGGAAACTGAAACAAAGGCAAGAAAGGAATCAAATGTCACTTTTTTGAGTACCTATAAATCTTTCTACCCATCTCAACCCACTCTAAGGAGTAACTACCCTCGCAATATTTTTTGATAGGAATTAGAGTTGCGTGATACCTCTTTTCAAAGGTAAATCAGTTTTATATTTAGTACTATAAAAGAAGTTTACTCTATGGTCTTCGAAAAAACAAATTACTTTTAAAAACAAGGAGTTTAGTTCAATGAGAATTAGGTTTGCTAAGAGGATTTTAAAAAATGCTAAATTATATCCTCGAAATAATCTTTATGCCGTTTTTGGCAATATCCAAGTCGATAAAAAAAATTGTCGAGGCACATTATTAACAATTCTGGTGGTATAGCAGCTATTTATTAGTGAACTTTAGATAATCTAAGTTGTTTGGCGTGTTCTTGCAAACTTTGGATTTAGGATGAATTTATAAGAAAACAATCCCTATTGGGGATATTGAGAGGCCTTGAGAACTACTCTATAGGTCATCTTCTTTTAGCACACATGTTCGGAAGCACCTGAGCTATGCAAGTCCCGACAGGGGCTGCATAAGGTGTGTATTCACCACCTCCTGTTCTAGAACTTACACACTGTGTAAGTTCTGGAACAGAGGGTGGTGAATTAAGTCTACCTGAAGAAAATCTATCTACCTTTCATCTTTAGCGTCTGATCAAAAAAGTAAGGATTCGATTATTTACTATCGCACACCAGACATTTGTTCTTAAATGATGCTGAATGTGTATGGCGCTCATCCACCTGGGATTTTCCGTTTCGGCAGTTTTGTATATTAACCGTATCGTTGAGGTAAAAGGTTGCTTTATCTAAACTGAAAAATTTAGGTTTTTACAAAATTTGGAATTTCACTTGTTCACAGAATAATTTCCTCAGATAATTATTGTACCGGGAAAACTTTGTACCGATGATAACTCTGTTTAAGCATAATTTGATAAGCAGTTGATTTTGATATGTCATACTTTGGTTTACGCGAATAATGTGGATTATCTTGCAACAATAGTAAACCATCCAACTGAATGTCTATAGTTTGTGAATATTCCAGGTCTAGGGAAACCTTCCACCTGTTCGATTTTCCAAATTTTCTTACATTTTGCTTAGGTGCTTTTAGGAAGAAAAAAACAACGAGGATAAATGTTATTGAATAATTGAAGTACTTTTTGTTGGGTACGAGTTTTGTCACCAAAACCAATCATATTTATTGTTATGGTACGTTTTCTCTCAGTAATTTCAACCTTTTTTTAAACGCCATTACTAATTCTTACGACTCAAGTACCCGTAAGTTTCTTTTTATAGAAAGTACATTATTTACTAATACATTATTCACTATTACTGACTGCAAAATGTGGTCAAATGCAAGACATCTAAATAGCGAAAAGGGAAAAATTAAAAGATAAGCATGCAAAGTCATTATCTGATTCACATATTTTGTACAAACAAAATTATCTATCGGTAGTGAAACAATGTTCATTACTATCTAAATTGATAACAAATTGTTATTTTCAATTAAAAAAATTGGGTTCAATACCATATTAGTGAATTTTCATTAAGATAATTCACTAATATAGAGGTAACGATGGTCAGACTTTCCGAAAAAATTTTCCAATGAGTGCGAATTAGGGCCACTAGAACTCACATCCTACGTCCGTTTTAACTCTTTAAAATCTATAATGTCAGAAATGTAATTTCGAATTTTTGTGCTAGAAGAATTAAAATTTTTGGAGAGATATAGTTGTAGAAAAGTAATTATTTTTATATCAAACTGAATTTAAATATAAAATGCTACAGTGGATATATTGCTGAGATTCGGGATTCGAGGGGAGAGAAGTTCCGAGGAAATTTGTGACAGAATAAAACCGTTTGACAGCTTATCATTAATGTCACACATTTTTATAACCCCAATTCAATTGTATCTATATGCCAATACCGGAGATTTTATGGATACGTGTGGTTTTTTGTCCATAATTTCTACGGCACTAGGGAAATTACCATTTCAAAAGCCCATTTTAATTTTCAATGTTTTCTACACAAAACAAGTTACTCTAGGTCGATTGCTCTAACGTAAAGCGTTTTCGAGGAAAAATTAATTTTTTGATAAGGAACATTGAAATAATAATTATCATGTTTTGTTCATGACAAAACATTTGGTTTTCAGGTATTCTACTGCCGTTCTGACGAGAACTATCACGTCGGCATCGCTTGGCAACGGCCCTCAATAATCGTTGATAAGTGCTCTGCAATTTAAAGCATTCTGACACTTTAATATTATTGACAGTTACAGTTAACTAATAATTTTTTTGACACCCTGTATCTCGAAAACGGGCGCATTTATGGATCCATGTTAATAGGAACTTTTTTTCTTAGAAAGAGACCAGGATAGTCAACACTTTATTATATATATATATATATATATATATATATATATATATATATATATATATATATATATATATATGTGTGTGTGTGTGTGTGTGTGTGTGTATCCGACCAGTAACTGAAAAAATACTCTTGATTTGATTTGAACGAAATTAGGCACATATCTTCACTGTATTAAGACCGCGGACGAGTTCGTAGATCAGCTACAACGGACATTTTTTACGCCCACAATAGAACAAACATATTTTTGAAAACGTTACATTTTTATAAGTATTAGAGTAATGCAATGATACTTTACGTGTGGCTAGAAATGATATAAATAAGCCTATGTTGTGAATTTTAAATAATTTTGTTCACAATATTTAGAGTTTTTTCCAAATTATAGATAAAATCTGCAAAAACGTGCGTCAAAACGACTTATTGGTTAAATTCTGGCCGACAGAGTAGTTAACTGCCATGCGTAGATTGATTCATACAACAGGTATTAACCACACACCAATGGTAACCAAGCAAAATAAATAACTGGCATAAGCCATACTACCCGAACCAATAATCGTCAAATCTCGGCCACAAATATCGCAAATGACAGACGACATGAAATTAAAAATTTGCCAAGTGATTGTTTTTTTAACTGGGGGACTCACTCAACTTTTAAAATACACTATATCTGTAGCTTGAAGAACAGGCCCAATTGCAGTTTTAGACTGAAAGTGTAGCATAATATAGTGGAAGTGTAAACAAAATCAAGCCAAGTCTCTATAAAAATAATATCCGTGGACATGAAGCCGGTGTCAAGTATCATGCAAACAAAACGTTAGTTAGAGTATCCTTAGAAGGCTCAGTAGTAGCGGTCTTGTCTTCTACGCAAGGTTCCGAGATAGATTCCCGCTCGATGAATGTATGTTTTTTGTTTTACTTTGACATTTGAAGAAACAATAGTGTACAGAGTTCATACGTTTTGAACAAGATCTTATTTTTGTTTAAAACGCCTGAATAACTCTGTCACCTTTGAGTCTGAAATTATAATTTTCAGCAGACATTTTGATATTGTTGATATTGAAAAACCGGTTTCTTTAGGTTGACTAAGACGAAATCATTCAGGCGACTAATAAGGAGAAATAAAACCTAATTTCCTTGCTTCATAGAAAATTTAGTTTTGGGCATTTTTCTCGATATGACTTAGAACACAAGCTTTTTTGATAATAGACAGGTATCGATGGTAACACTTTCGTAAGAATTCTTCAAATGTGAGCCTGCTAGAACATCTCAAATTGACCTTCAAAGTCTGTGTAAGTTTAAAGTATTAATTTTAGTAAGATGTCGTATAATAATTTGTGTACAATTCTTATGAAAATTCACTACTGTAACGCACTTGCTGCGCCCCGAATTAAATTAAGGTTTACCTGCTTAGACATTTCCTCCTTAAATAAAATATTAACAAAGACAACAAATTTGATTCTTGTTCATTGAAACTCGTTAATTTTTGCTGGCACTATTGAGCAAAATTAAATATGCTTTATAATGCTAATTAGAAAACTATCCCCAACCCCCCCCCCCCCCCACACACACACACACACACTTTTTATTTTTTTAAATTATTTAAAGCTAGTTCTCTCCAAAATGGTTGGGGTGGATAAAAATTGTTTACTTAGTGTTATTTAAAAAAATCCAGTTTTAAAGGTTTGATCACATTTCCTATAGACACGTGTCATCTGGGTGGAAACGTTTGGATGAGATATACAGATTGCGTATGGCGTATATGGTTTTCAACTTAACCAATCTTAGGGTGCGTAATTACTTACGCAATAAATTGCTTAATGGTTGTGATAGACATTCCAGAGTGACACATTTTCGTGACTTAAATGTTTATGCGATCGTTTAGTTATAATGCTCCAAGAGTATATAACAGTTCGCTACAAGAAGTGAAATCCTCAACAAGTGGTGGAGTTTTTAAGAGAAGACTTAGGGCTATTTAGTTTTCATGTCTTGGCGCGGTTTGCACACTACTGAGCTTTCTGTGTTTAACCTTCTGTTTTGGGCATTTGTCAGTTTTTATGTTTTATATTCTTTTAGTCTGCGTTGTGGATTTTTATTTGATTTGTATATATGTAACCCGCGTTTATTTTGGCCTTAGTGTATATTATGGTTACTACTTGTGTGTATTTTAGATTTAGCTTTACTTTTCATTACAAAATGGTTGGATGGAGGAGCAGCCTTTCTGAATGTTGCCATTTTTTCCTTAGAGCTGAGATAATGTTTAGGATTGAAAATAATGTTTGTAATTAATTATGAATGCAACAAAGTCAATAATTTTATTGCAATTGTTATTTATATACATTAGGAAAGCTAACTCATGAGTTAGTCACGCCCTAAAGACCACATCCAACACGAAAAGGAAACACAACTTGCACTTGAATTCCCGTAAATCAAAATTCGTTATTTCTTATATCAGGGTTAGACGTCAGTCTGAAATTGATTTTAGGGTTGAAGGTTATTTCTATACTAAATACAGACTAGAGATTAGTTCTCTGGTTTCACAAGTGTTTGTTTTCTTCTCTGTGACCGGTTTTATCGTTGTACAGCATCATGTAATAATTGTATATTTATCTTTATTTTTGAAAATAATCTTCGATTTATAGCACATTAAAAACCTAGTTTAGGCGTCGTACGATTCTTTAAAAGTATTGTACTTAAACAGGGATTTTTTAAATTTTTAGCTTGGAAAATGTTTAGATAGTTCTCGCTCAGGTATACTTTTTACCTATTGCCTTGTCATTAGACAGATAAGCTATTAGTGAATTTTCTTTAAAAAAATTCGCTAATGAGGAGATCCCAACATTTGAATTTTGAAAAAATTTCTTCAAATGAGCGCGAACTAGCCTCCCTAGAACACATATCCAGGGTCACTTTCAATTTATATATATATATATATATATATATATATATATATATATATATATATATATATATATATATATATATATATATATATATATATATACAGTGTGTCCCAAACTGGATGGGAATATATTGCTATCCCCGTTACTATTAGAGATAGGGAGACGGTTAAATTAGAAATGTTTTGTAGAATTTCATGCTCGTTTCATGCTTCGCTTCAATATCTAAGTAGGCGTTGATCTGACATGTCTAAGAATTGCACATTATCAGGACACTTTTGCAGTGTAATCTTTCTGTGTTATTCTCAACTTTGAATTGTCATTTGTTTTTGAGCTATAGATATCAACGTTTGTTTTTATTATGGCAGCCATATTGGTTTTTTGCTCATCTGATAGCCTGTGACAAGAGCTTTCCAACGATCTACAACGTGCTTGAGAAATCTTGTAATTGCACTGAACATTTTGAGAAAAACCGTTTTGAAGATAGTAGGCTATGAAATCCAATATCAGAAAACAAATGACAAAAAAACTGTTCAAAAACCAGTAGGCCATGAAGTATAACAATAGACTTCTACTTTTAACATAATTTTACGTAATGATTCACGATAAAAAATAGGAACTTTGAGCACACCAATGAATCGTCCCATTATTGCAAATGATATTTTACATTACAACATTATCCTAAAAAATTGTTATAATTTAATTAAATAGGTAAACCTAGTAAATAACTAAATGTACTAACAGAATTCAATAAAAAGCAGATTAATGATTTACGAAGGCGCCTTTGAAAATTGTTTGATTTTTAAACGTAAGTCAACTGAAGAACAACAGAATAAAGGTTTCTATGGATATAACACTATCGCGACAATTAGGAATACTGTCATTCTTAATTATCTGAACAGTTTGAGGTGTATTTAACACGTTGCTTACAATTTTGTACTAAATACTTTGTTTCCTGTTTATTTTAAATACTATTCAACGATATGTTCAGTAATGAGGAATATTTTGACATATTGGAATGTTATATTCGCTCTAACCGAAATTCTGAGGCAGCTGCAAATTCATATCAAAACAACTACCCAGAAAGACGACAACCAAACACCAAAATATTTCACAGGATAGTGACCAATCTATTGAACGGCGGTAGCTTCCACGCAAAGAAACTACCAACGCCTAGAAATGAAGAAATAAAGAATGCCGTCTTACAGGTTTCAAACGAAACCCCTCCGCAATCTGTTCGGTTTTATGGTGAACAAATTGACGTTCCAAAAAGTACGGTACATCGTGTATTAAAGCAAAGTCATTCCCATCCATACAAACCTACAATCGTACAAGGCTTAAATGTTGACGATTACCCTTGGCGACTTCAATTCTGCAGATGGTATTAAGGACAATGTCGGCAAGATGAAAATCTTCATTTGAAAATAATATGGACTGATGAATCCAGATTTACAAATTGTGGTGTGTATAATCGCCATAATAAGCATTATTGGGCAAATGAAAATCTCCATCTAAAGGAAGAAAGACGATTGAAAGGCAGATTTGGTATTAATGTTTGGTGCGGCTTATTAGGTAAAAAACTGTTATTTTTGTTTGTAGATTAGACAGTTAATTTTTAAAAATTTTAGGTAACTTCATTGTGGGTCCGCTCTTTTTTGAAAGTAATTTAACTGGGGAAAGGTATCTTAATCTATTGAGAAATGATATCTTACCAACAACTAGAAGAGTTCATGATAATTTAGACGAGATTCGGTACCAACCAGCCGGTTGTCCAGCTCACAATTCTAGGATCGTCTAATAATTTTTGTACCAAAATTTAAATAATCGTGTCATTTGTAATAATAGGCCAGTTCATTGGTGTGCTCGAAGTCCTAATATAACACCCTTGGATTTGTAGCTTTGGGGTACTCTGAAGAATGATGTGTATAAATTCGATCCACCACAAAATATCAATGAATTACGAAACAGAATCACGGAAGCTATAAATCATATTAACCAAACACCCTCACCAGAGTTTGCTGGCATGTTTCAAAAGGAATTATATAGTGCATTGAACAAAGCGGTGGCCATATTGAACAATTTTCTATTTAGTGTATTTTTAAGTTTCTATTTTATTATTTGTTGAGTTCCGTTTCTTATTGTGTTGTTTTGTGGAGTTTAGGTTTATATTTGTTATTGCCGAGTTTCGTTATTAAACTGTTTCATATAATATTACCTAGCATTATTACCTAATTAAGTATTGTAAATGAAATCACAATATTTTCTTATCGTGAATAATTACGGAAAATTGTTAGACTTCTGACCTACTGCTTTTTGAACACTTTTTTTGTCATTTGTTTTCTGGTATTGGATTTCACAGCTTACTAACTTCAAAACGGTTTTTCTCAAAATTGTCAATACAATTACAATATTTCTTCAGCATGTTGTACATCATTGGAAAACTCTTTTCACAGGCTATCACATGAGCAAAAAATCCAACATAGCTGCCAAAATAAAAACAAAAGTTGATACCTGTAGCTCAAAAACAAATGACAATCCAAAGTTGAGAATAGCACAAAAAGATTACTCTGTAAACAGTGTCCTGATAATGTGCAAGTCTTAGACATGTCAGATCAACGCCTACTTAGATATTGAAGAAAAAATTAATAGACAAATTTTGTTGTTTTCAAAATAACTCGAAAACGAAAAAAGGCAGGGCAAAATACAAGTCATATTTGAGACGAGCATGAAATTCTACAAAACACTGCTAATTTAACCGTCCCCCCATCTCTAATAATAACGGAGATAGCAATACATTCCCATCCAGTTTGGGATACACTATATATATATATATATATATATATATATATATATATATATATATATATATATATATATATATATATATATATATATATATATATATATAGGTGTGTGTGTTGTGTGTATCACACCCATATCTCAAAAAATAATGGGCAGATTTTGATAAAATTTTGTAAATACGTTCCTTTTGCAAGTGGCTTGGATAGGTTCGTTAGCCAGAAAAATGGGCCCAGATTTTCCTGGAAAATTTTGTGTTTTCCTTCGAAAAAAAAATTTAACTCCGTAAATAACAAAGTAAGGGCAACCAAATGGTACGCTGATTACTGCCATAAAGATTATATGCTATGTACAAAAATTCATATCTCTATGTTAAAAGACAAAAAAGTTACAGGTAAAGTAATTTTTAAATAAATGTAAGAAAGTTTAAACGTCAAAATTCATAATTATGGCAGAAGTACGAATTTGGGTGAAGTGTCTAAGTCGTCATTTTCCTTCATTTCGGTAAAATGTGTACAAAAAAGCCATTGTAAATCAAACCTGTTTGGTGTAAATAATAGACCTTAGATCATTGACATACTATCGGAGATACCTGCTATTACAGACATATCGAGCGTGGCCGAGTGGGGTAAGCACTGTATAATGAACTCCTACATGACGAGTTCTAATCCTAGTTAGTGACTTCACTTTTATCAATTTTTTAGTCACATTTCACTTTACCGTTATCTGATCAGATTGTTGTTATTTGGATGAAATTTTTAGCAAGTTTATGTATAAAAAATAATTTAATAAAGTGGAGATAAAAACTTTTAAGACTTAATTCAATTGGAATAGCATATCTGATTGTTTGTTTTTGCCCTAACTTATTGAAACCGTTCCATATTTAATACAGTCTTAGACGTTTCCCGTGGCCTCAAGAGTGCTTGCTTTAGTGAATTTTCTTTAAAAAATGCACTAATGAGGAGATCCCGACTTTTGAATTTATGAAAAATTTTTTCAAATGAGCGCGAACTAGGCCCCCTAGAACCCCTATTCAGGGTCAGTCCCGACAATACTTTCTATCTGCTAGAAGTACCATTTTACAGGAGAGACAAAAAACTGGTTTTAATTGGATTTCTCCTAATAATTTAGATAATATTTTGGGAATATTATTATATTTATGTGGTTGTAATAATGCAAAATGAATTATAATCAATTTTACTATGTTTTGTCAATTAGGAGGTATCATAATGCAAAATTTAAGAACTTAGGAGGTATTGCTGTTAGGAAATAATATAATTGGTTTGTTTTAAACTTTATTTTCAAACCTATTGTCATAACAAGGTTGTTTTACGTCAGTAACATAAAAAACTACAATATTATTTCCTTAATCATTTGAATATTAATACTTATGTCATCTAAGAATAGGACATTTAAAACATAAATATTTTCTATTTTCTCTTTCAACTTATAAAGCATAATGAACTAAGCAAGTTATGATTACACAAAGGTGTATACAAAAAAATATATACAATTTAAAATGTGATTTTTGTTAAGTAATTTAGGGTGTGCTCGGTAAATTATCATAATGGTAATGATTGTCACTTGGAATTGGTTGTTTGAGCCTCCGGAGATGATTTACAGATAAGAAGTGGACCTTAATGCAGCTGTAGAAATTATGGTTTAATGGGGCTCTCTTTGGGCCTCACCGGTAGTTGCAACCACTCTTCTTGGTCAAAGTCAGTCTTTACTTCAATTTTATTTTCATTATAAAACATCACCCTGATATCCGTTACAACCGGATCATTCTTGCTTCTTCCTGGTCTGATATAAGAATAGCGCAAGTGGTGATTATGGTTTTTTTAAATGTATAATCCAAGACTTCCGTCTCGTACGGAAAAGGTTTCTTACGAGCCTCTTTAGTAGCCGATAAATACTGGCTTGACAAATAAATGTCACGTCCTTTTATCTTGCGTTCAATACTGCTGTGAACAGAGTCACACTCCATCTGAGTGTGACCCCGTTTCAAAAATTTATGATAAATGGGGACCTTATATCGTGAAGATAAGTGTAACAGTTTGCCATAGTAAGATTTCTGTTCTGATATGTACAGCTATCCGAAAATATTACTATAGGAAGCTGTTTGTCTACACAATATGTTGTAAGATAATCGACCAAACAAGAGGCAAAAGTATTTGCTGTGAGGCCACTTCGGTAAACCAATAGCATAATGTGTGATTACTGTCTAAATTGTAAACTGTGGAAATATAAGAACACAGTTTTGTTTTGAAGTAAAACAAAGTAGAACTTACAAGAAGTGACAATTTAACTGATTGAAAATCCATCGTTAAAAGAATACACCGGCTTTCTTTTGCAGCTAGCTTATCTGTGGCTTTTTCTTCTTGAGCTCTTTGTTTTTTGCGTCTGTGTATTTGCCATCCTTCTTTAGATACATTTTCTACCTCGTACGATGTACAGGTGTCAGACTTATCTTTCTTCAGTTTGTATAGATATATATTTTTCTCTTTAAATCTTCTACAGAACGTTTGTCCGCTTATGGGTTCTTTACTTTTTGAAATGCACTGTTGTTTATATACATCTAACAATTGTTCCATATTTTTAAAAACAGGTTCTAAATACATTTTTGTGGAATTAGCTCTATTATAGTGTGATGGAAATTTTGGCAAATTCTCTAAAAAAATGGTCTAAAAACTTGATGTTGCCAATATTTGAAGAAACTGGAACTTTCCATTTAGAAATGCGTTGTTTATCAAATTGCGTCATGTTGTAGGTACTTTCATTTACCCATGATTGCACAGTAAAAGAGCCTAGTGTCAAGGTTTGCAAAACCATATTTCTGCACACTGGGACCACTTCATTTCTCAAGGGCAACGTGTATTGGAAAGTTCCTTGCCTGCGAGAATTTATTTCAGCAGTTTTCTTTTGGGTGTGATTCTTCTAACATGGAGAACAGCGAAACGTTTTCTTAGTTCCCAGCTAGTTTTACTCCAGAAAAAAAGTTAACAGTTGTTCAAGTTCTTGAGAAGTGAAATCAGTATATTTTCTCTTTGTTGATTGTCTACAAAATCTTGAAAGGCAAGGTTTGCCCAATTTTCGTGCTTCTCCTAGTGTATCGTGTTTTACATTCCCTTGTTTTCGAGAGTAACCTAGATAAGCTTTACCTTCTAGGCGTAATTTCTTATTAACTTTTTTCCTATTTATTTTCAGTGGCCATTACATTTTTATTTCGACCTTCTTGCATGTGGGTTGAATACCTCGACTTCTTCTTGGATTTTCAAACTGTCATCACCTTTAGGTACATTTTGCTCCTCCATATTATTATCAGCAACTTGTATACATTCATTTTCAATATTAACATTGCTGTTAATTGGTCGTTGCTAGTTAGCTCTGAAGTTTCATTTCTCGTTTCAGATACAGCGCTAGCTATGAAAACTTAATGATTTGGTACAGATACATCCAGATCACGAGACATAGAAATATTGTATGAACTATTTTCCCTAGCCTGCATAACAACTTCATCTTCAAACTGGACAGACATCACTTTAGTCATTGCATATTACAATGTCCATATTTTCAATGTTAAATATTTTGTCACTAGTTTCATTGTTAAGTGCCGTGGCCATTTGCAGTATTAACTTGGTTCTATTAGACATAATTTCTATCAAAAAAAAAAAAAGAATTAACATTATAAACACAGAGTTAAATTATTCTGTATAGAAACTTATTAACTGAATACCACATATCAAACGAAATCTAAAACATTCTGTTGAATGAATAAAAAACCACCTAACTACAACATAACTTTAACAAGGATTATATATGAATTACGAGCTATAAATATTAATAACTTAACATATGATTTTAATGTAACCTGTACAAAATGCATGTTAAGCAGTTTAATTAGACTAGCATCGCAGGTAAACAAATAATATTTTAAAAAAAAACTTATCAATTTTTGCCTAACCTAGCATCCAAGCACAATTATATTGCAAAACTGTCAGGTAGGAGATGTTTTTAGGTGAATAATTTCGTTTGAAGTTAGGGGATATTTCCACAATTTTGCATTTGGGTGGTTTTATCAGGACACTGACGATATATATATATATATATATATATATATATATATATATATATATATATATATATATATATATATATATATATATATATATTATATATATATAATATATATATATATATATATATATATATATATATATATATATATATATATATATATATACCAAAATTTAGACAAAAAGTTATAGGCATTTAAAGAAATAAAAATGCGGTTGTCCTCAAAATGGCAAAGACGTGATTTGAAACGTCAAAATTGGCAACATTTAAGCAAAAAACCCGAAAGAAATACGGATTATGTAAAGAGTGTTTTGCAAACCCTTAACTTTCAGTTTCATCCATCATTGCCCTTTATTTTACTAAAATATTTGCAGAAAATTCATTTCAAATAGGCCCTTTCTCTGATGCTTTGGCAGTGGTTTTAATTAAGTTTGTGGTTTAATGTTTATCTAATTTTCGTAGAAAAAAATCGTTAATGAGGAGAACGCGACATTTGAATTCTAAAAAGATCTCTTCAAATGAGCGCAAACTAGGCCCCCTAGAATCCATATCCGCGTTTACTTTCTGTTTACATATATACAGGGTGACGCATTTCTACGGTAAAGCCCAATATAATTGTTGTTATGCAAGAAAAAAAATGTATACCTTACTTATAGGGTGCCTTGAGCTGCATCTTATAAAATTATTTTGACAATCACAGGTGGCCCATAAGTCGTTCGTGATACCTACAATTTTTTTGAACATTTCTTTGTGCTTTTTTGCATTTTTAAGCAAACTATTATGCATGTTTGTAAAAAAAAATAGAGACGCAGTAAGTGCGTTTTGGTAGCGAGTTTTCATTAAATGCTTCAAAATTCATTAACTCAATTTGCTATTAAACTAACGTTCGTCAGCTAGGAAACGAGTTTTCTCGGAAACCTTTTAAGTATATTTCCGGAAAATTTTTGTACATTTTCAAACAATAAATTATTTTTATAAAATATAATACATTTTTTTTACTATATAGGTTATACCGGTGACCAAATTGATGCCTGCTTGCATTAAAGAGACACATTTGCTATAAATTCACTTCCATAACGCACTTGCTGCGTCCAGACTTTTTTTATATTTTAATGGGTTTAGTGCGAGAGCTTTGTTTTTTTAACGTAATTTTATGTTTTCAGTTACATATGCTGATTTGACAGGAAAACTAGTACAGATTTTCCACTAGATGTTACATATCCTAATTATATATATATATATATATATATATATATATATATATATATATATATATATATATATATATATATATATATATATCCCAGATATAAATTATTACGAATAAGTAAAAAGCTCTATAAAGAATTTATGATTTGTATGTAAAAAAAATATCACAGTGGTTTCTTAAACCACGCTTGGTTTAGATTCCGATAACTGGTTTGTTCTGTGTCCTAAATTATTTTAATATGTATATATTGTAATACATTTATCATGTAGGAGAAATATCACTACCAGTTGTTATGTTGAAACTATGATTGTTAAATACATTTTCGACATTTATAAAGAAAGTATTAAATTAAATACAAAAGAAATTAATGGTACCCGACCCGGACTTTACTCAACGTAACGAAGTCTAAACTACCCAGACACGAATAACCAATTAGACTGGTAAACCAATAGTGGGCAAAAATGAGGTCGTTTAATATAACCCAGACAAGGGCGGGTAATGTGATACAGGATTTTCATTTAAGTGTATAAACAACGTTAGGTATTTTAAGCTATGAAGTTGACGTGTCAGTGTCAACCGTAGAGTTGGATAACAATATGTGTCTATCTATGTGTGGCAGACAATACTCACATGTAGTGTATGATAAAATGCAAGTACTGATGGTCGACATACCTCTGTTAATATATATGCAATCATTCAGTTTAATGCAGGCATTGCCGAACATAATGAGGGCAAGCACGGAAAATTTGCGTCGGTTAAAAAATGCTAACTTTAATATGGATAAGTCAAAAGTTTCAGTTAAATCGAATAGTTGAATAAATAGTAATTTAAAATTTTCAGTCGTGTTGAACACGATAAATATCTCTCTAAGATATATAAATCATTTTCACACTTCAAGGGAATATATATTACCGTGTTAACGCAAGGTGAGGAATATTCGACTAATACATACAGAATTATGGAAAGGGTCGGAATATATTACCTAGTTATTTAGAGGTAGCGAAAAACTGGGATAATATATACAGAGACTTATAAAAGGGTCCTCTAAGCTTAAAATATTACTTTTCTACATGACGAAAATATGTCATGTCATGAGTGTTACACATCTGCCTCCTAATCTTTTCCGCCATTATTTTTTATTATTATGAGAGGATTGCTTTTGTCAGAGATATATTTTTATCATATGAAAACCCAATGGTAAATATCAATATGTATTACGGGAAGTAACTATTGGGTTCAATTGGAAATTACTTTTATCTGCAGCCAGTTTTAATTATTTTAGTTAACATTTCTACACTCTAATATGTACTTTATTCTACTTTAAAACGTGCTATTTTATAGCTTTACTCCATCGGTCTTCAATGGTGATTTTATTTAATTCCCTACTTATACTTATCTACTTGACGATGTTGAGAAAAATATTGTTGTAACGGATTTTTTAGGATTTTTTTAATTCTCCTAATTCTAATAACTCAATTAGCCATAAAACAAAAAAAATTGAGTTTAGTTTATGATAAATTTTATATAAAGGCAATATGTGGACTTAATTTCATCACATCACTTTCTGTTTTTGACGATACAGTTTTCTTAATGCTATATTTTTTTGGAAAAGACCAGTTTAATTAGGATAGTTCACGAACTCAACAAAGAAATTTACAAAAAGACAATACAGACCAAATTTAACCAAAACAGGGTGATACCGGTCAAAAATGTACTTACATATATGTATCTAATTAAACGTATACACATTTCAACGAACTATGTTCTTCAAATCATCTACATAAAGAATGTGTAGAGATAATGAACGAGTTTAAATTACTATAAATTAGTGACCATAGGGGCTACTGACATAATATTTCCATCAAGTATTTCGCATGTGAGGCTACACTCTTACACTTTGGTACATTTTACAAACTACATACATGCTGTTTACAATATTCAGGAATCTTTTGTAAAATTCAATAACGTAATTTTTCCAACTGAAGTTCCCTATATATTATTACATTTTCAGAATCTGCGTTCTATTCTAAATCAGATGTATGTAGCATATCCTATACATAGCTTGGCTTTTTGTAAAGATACATATAAATTTATAAGTAAACTAAATTATCATCATAAATGAAAGTAAAATAAACTTAGTCATTCATTAATGTTATGAAGTAAATATCAAACATATAAATTAACTACCACGACATCCGTTCCAATATAGTCCACTCAGCATGACATCGATGTCAGGCGGTCAAGAGTTCAATTGGAAACCGCATAATAATCAGTTCTAGTTTATAAGTATCAGTTATGTTAGATTTAGATTAATTATTTACTTGTCCACGATTAACAACATTCATAGTTCGTTAGTTGTAACTTGTAATTAATCACTTCGTTATTTAATTGTACTTTTTGGTTTTAAATAAATTTATTTTTTATCATAAAGCCAAAAGAGCCTTATTTAAATATACATACATATATATATATATATATATATATATATATATATATATATATATATATATATATATATATATATATATATATATATATATGTGTGTGTGTGTGTGTGTGTGTGTGTACAGGGTATTTAAAAATATGTGTCGGAAAATGAACCGTGGAGTTCCTTGACTCTTTCTAAGAAGAAAAGTTCCTATTAACATGGATCCGCAGACGCGCCGTTTTCGAGATACAGGGAGTCAAAAAATATTAGTAACTGTCAATAACATTAAAATAACATTATCCATTAAATTGCAAAGGACTTATCAACGGATTGATATCGATTTCATAAAGTTCTCCGGTTCAGAAGTGGTGTTTTTAGTGGCCATTTCTTATGATGTCGTGCCGCCTAAGGTTTCATTAACGAACTCCGCAAAATGTCTGCGTTTATCGTTCACCCCAATGACGAAATATACTTTTTTTTTAAATTACCTATCCAGTTAAGTTGATGATTTAGTACAAAACTAACCAAATTTCTAACGTGCTCTGCCTTGAGATTTTATTTTCCATAACCCTAACTAGTTAACTAAGTTTTCAAATTCTGTATATGACACAGGACGAGCTGCAAAACGGTTTGCTAGCAGCCGGCGCCTGAAGTAGCTGGTAGAAGTTCCGACTTTCATTTCAGATATAAGTATATATATAACTATACTCTAATTGATATTTTTATGACGACTAACTCCCAAAAACTACAATGCAAATCTTGGGCCTCCGACGGTAAGTTTGTCTATTAGCTCATATCCGCAACAAATTCTCTATAAACACACATTTCTCACAAGGCTACAACTGACAAGCTGAAATTAAAAATCCGTTAAATGGGACGAATTAAAAATTTTCCCAATTTCCCTCTGCTTTCTAAATAATAATCTCACGAAATGCCCAAACACCACAACTTAAATTTTTTTATTAAGCGTAAACAAGTGCAAGTAGATAATCGACGAAGCCAAAAATAATTCCAACAGGTTAACAAGAGACAAAGTCTTTTCATGTCCAAACAATACCAGCTGTTTTTGAACTAATGCAAAAAATATTGGTAGGAATTTCAGCACCATTTCCTTTTCTCCCCTGCCTTTACATTGTACTGTTAAGCACGTATTGGCAAATATAGACATCAAAAAGGGATCAGTGCCCGAAGGAAATATAACAATAGTTCTAAAAATGTGTGCTTCCGAACTGATTCCCATTTTATATGGCGTTTTTTCTTGTCCTATAAAATGGGGATATTTCCATCTTCCTGACGTCGCACCAAGTCTAGTCTATCTTTTTTAGTCATTCTTTCGGTGTTGTCTAAAGTTATAGAAAACGTTAACAATATAGAGCTTGTAAAATACCCCAAAAATCAAACATCATAAGTGATAGCCATACAATTTTCGTTAAAACGCATCTACTAGCGATATTCTCACATAAGTCACATATTTTTTGAGTTCTGCTCCTAAAAAGTGTGGAGAAATTCATGTGATGTCACTGGATATTTCTAAAGCATTTGGCCGGATTTGGCGTGTGGTAGTCCTGAATAAACATCAAATGAACACCACCCAAACTGTCTCTATCTTTATTTAGTTGTCTGAAGAAGCGCTTCTTGCATATTGTTCTCGATGGTGTTTTATTAGATAAATTATAAATAAATGCGATTTTTCTACAAGGTTCGGTTTTTGTTCAAATACTTTTCTTTTGCATATGGATGACCTGGGAACAACCAACAATTTGATCTACAACCTTGCTGACAATAGCACTCGTCATACACACTTTCATCGACTTACCTAATATCTGCTCCAAACTCCTTACAATTAGAGTTAAAGTAACGACTACCTAAATCATAATTTTCCTGATTTTTAGCTCGAGTTCTGCAAATCTGGTTATATTTTATTCATCAGAAACAGAGAGTTGCCTGCTATTTAAGGGAGCTGACACAGAACCCAGACGTTCAAATGAGTTGCAAAATACCGGCAAAAAAACCACACTCTACGTTGGGTATAAGTTTTGCGGGTATTTTGGCTGGCATATTCTACTGAAAAATTGCAAAGTCAGCAGGAAGAAAGCTTTAGTCATGTTAAAAGTTTGTTTTCATCACATCAGCTTATCGGGCTTTATATAGGACAGAGACGTCCACAACTGGAATATTGTTTTTGATGTCTTTGGTGCTGCCTTAAATATTTACTGAGACCTTAGATTCTATTTATAAACTAGCTTTTCGGCTCGTAGAATATTTATCTATCACAGCCAATCTTATTTCCCTAGCCCAAAAAAGAGAAGTTGGAGATCGCTGCCTATTCTATTAGTACCATCATGGACATTGCTACTTAGAAACTGTTTCGTTAGCACGTCTGCTTCCTACCATTATTCGACAAAACCGTTTAGTCGCAAATCGCACGCTTTTAGTTTCAAATTAATTGTAGAATAGTTAGTTCCGAATCCTCGTTCTTTCTTAGAGCGTTACGGGTTTGGATTATCCTAGCGGGAAGACAAATATTCTTAAACTATTCGATGCGACATCCATCTTTGTCGCACAAGAATACATTTCATGATGTATTAAAGATACAGACTTTGCCATTAATAAACCATCTCCAAAAAAAAAACTACTCAATTGTCCAACTCCCTGCCACAAAAATAAAAGTTAGCTGTTGTAATAAATACGGCCTGTGTAAACTTGGCTCACATTTTCTGTATTGTTTCTTTTTACAAAATAATTATATTTGTTCACAAAATTTGTAAACTTGTCACTAATTATCTTGCGTACCAAAATATTAAAAAAATCAGTAACTATTACAGAATAATTTATCAAAATGCGTAGATTAGTAAAGTAACAAAATGAACTCTTGTTTTGGAATAGTTGGCGAAATTAATTCATCCTTCCAGAGGATTTCCCTTTTAAATCAAGGACCATTGGTTTGCTACAAATGGAGCAATACAATGGCTATTATATTTACTTTATGGCATACATAACAATCTTACACAATAGAGCTTTCATCTCCTTTATGTCCTCATAAAATCAAAACGTTGAGAGGGTATAGAAGACATATTGTCATTAGTACAGTATTTTATTTTGTTTGTGACACCATAACCTTTTCTTAGAAGTTAATGAATTATTTAAAAAAATTCGGACGCAGTAAGTGCGTTATGATAATAGATTGTCATTAAAATGTGTTTAATAACTACATAATATGTCTTTTTTTAGTGAAAGCAGGCACAAAATTTATATACCAGTATAACCTATATAGTAGAAACAATGTGCATTTCATCGAAATAACTTTATTGTTTGAAAAAGTACAAAAGTTAACAACCAACATAGACCAAAACATTTGTGAAGGCGTCATTTACATGAGATCCGCTGCTTTCTACTGGTAAAAAACGCCGTATCTTAATTTTTGTAATGCGCCGAAAATGTGAAAAGTTGCAAAACAATTGAAATAACTCGAAAACTGTGACCACTATACAGTTTTCCTTACATACATTATCATTCGATGAAAAATGCAAAAATGCAATAGAATAAGGGGTGTTTGATTAAAAAGAAAAAATATATATCACCAACGACTGTGGACCAGGCTGTGATTTTAAAAATATTTTTTTAAGATGCAGCCCTAAATTAACCTATACGATTTTTTCTCGTCTCTTTTATAGTAACGGATATATGGAGCTTTATTGTAGAAATGCGTCGCCCTATATATGTGGGTTCTAGGGGGTCAAGTTCGCGCTCATTTGAGGAAATCTTCTCACAATTCAAAAGTCGCGTTCTTCTACTGCCAAATTATCAGAGAAAGGGTTTATGTGAAATGATTTTTCTGCAAATGATTTAGTAAAATAAAGGACAATGACGATTGAAGCTGAACTTTAAGGGTTTGTAAAACACGTTTCTTGCGACATGTTCTCTACATAACCCATTTCTGTTTCAGGTTCATTCTCTAAATATTGACAATTTTGCCGTTTTTAATCGCGGGTTTGACGTTTTAAGAAGAAAAACGATAAACTTTTCAAAGTAATTTTTCTGGTATTCCTTGACATTTTGCGCCAAAAACTTAATTTTTGTCTGTAGTATACAATAGATTTTGTTATCCACACAAAATATTTTGGTTCTGTGCGTTTCTCTGGTTATCAGTGGCACCCATAATTGTTTCCTTTAAATGCCTATAACTTTTTTTCTTTTAATTGGGAAATCTAAATTTTGGTATATACTCGTAGTATACTCTTTACAATATAAACCTACGTACCAAATTAGATTTCCATCGCTTCGTGATTTACGGAGATACAATTTTTTCTGAAAGAAACACAAAAATTTTCCAGGAGAAACTGGTGCGATTTTCTTATGAACGCACTTACAAAATTTAATCAAAAGCGGCTTATTATTTTTTGAGTAATCGGTATATATATATATATATATATATATATATATATATATATATATATATATATATATATATATATATATATATATATATATATATATATATATATATATATATATATATATATATATATATATATATATATAAACACATGAAAATTGAAACTGACCCAGGATGTGTTCTAGGGGATTTGGTTCGCGCTCATTTGAAGAAATTTTGCAAAATTCCAAAGTCGAAATTCTCATTAGTGAATTTTTTTTAAAAAAATTCACTAAAAACATAAGGGCATAACTTTTATCCAAAGTATTGTTAAATATAACGGGCGATCGGCAAAATTTTTCCTCCAGAGTTCCATAGATAATAATTCCAAAACACAAACCGCGTGTTTAGTTAACTTAGTTCGGCATTTATTGTTGTTGTTAATTTACGCCATGCCATCAACTTGTAAAAATCATCATAAACAATGAGCTCATCAGGAAACTGTACATAGAAGCGAGCCAATCATAAAGTGGTGGAATAGATACAAACCCACTTTTGTCCCATTTCTAATATAACTCTTGATTAAAAAAGCTTTCTGACTGTAACTGAAAACCATATTCAATCTGATAAGGCTGCGTAATGTAATAGCCAGCCTTACATACTTTGTCCCTATATTAGGGTAGAAATGGGCCAGGGCTGACAATTAAATAAATCGTTAGTTGGTTGTATACAGCCTCTAATATTTAACACTTTGTGTTATTTGGAGCTGCCATGACAACATACTACTTGATTACGCAAAGAGGTGGCGGCACGTGTTTCGTGTCTTATATCTCACTTAGTGTTAGAAGGCTGGGTACCATAGCCGTATTACTTTATAGGTGTATTTTCGCTGCAAATAGTCTGCCGTACTGACGAGCTCTAATTAGAGCAAAACCGGTCTGCCGTTCTAATTGTGGTAGGAATCCATCTAGACTTACAAACTTTCCCTATATTAGGGTAGAAATGGGCCAGGGCTTAGATTGTTGGTTGGTTGTATACAGTCTCTAATATTGAACACTTTGCGTTATTTGGAGCTGCCGTGACAACATACCACCTGGTTCTGCAACGAGGTGGCGGCGCGTGCTTCGTGTCTTATATCTCACTTACTGTTCTAAAATACAATTATTAGTAGAAATATTTTGTACACTTTTTTTATACATTTCCTTTACCATAATATGTATTAACGTACATATTACTAACGAAGAGTGCAACTGGTAAAATATTTTAATTTTGTAACATGACCTGACTTGACCTGACCTAACATTTTATTCCATTTATTAAATTAACAAATTATAGCTGCTGTCACATCAGAAATGAACACTTAATTTTCAATATTTTGTTGTGTACATCGTGCTTCTGTTTTAGGTGCCAACTGTAACGTACAACATAAACGAGGTATTTTTTTATAAATGTCTTTCTTAATCCATATTTCGAACAAGCAGTCTATTTTACTCTAATAAAGTATGTATCTAGTTTAGAATGTTTGAAATATTAATTTTTAACACATGCATTATATGATACGAGTGTGTTGTTAATAAAGTCCTTGACTGTCAACAAAATCTTCTCCGGACATAACGTGATTGGATTTGTTCGCAAAAAATTGCAGAAAAATATTGTAAATACAATAAATGCCAAGAAAAAGTTCATATTGCCTACAAGTTGCTCACTACACAGCAAATTAGCGCTGCTTCAAAACTTAAAATAAACATAAGATTACATTAACATTTAGAAGTGGGTGGCGGTTATTGGAGTAATTGATAATTTATAAGACGAAAAACACATTTTTTCTAACTTTTATATGTAATGTTTATAAGAGCAAATACGTTGAAAACGGTGCACTTTTAATGTAGACAAGTAAATATATTCTTAAATTATTTTTCAACAGATATAGCTTAACTGACATAAAACTTAAGAATGATCATAAAACAATTTTTAAGACTTTTGAGTGTGATAATATTTCTGATCACCCAATACAAATATTGTTGCTACCGATTAGAAAATTGTTTTCTTTGAATTCTTACAAATTCGTCTGTTATTTAAGAAAAACGTACTATTCACTATAAAACGCCAACTTGTGCACCATATCTGAATTAATAACTTTATTATTTTCAAAGATCCAACACACAGATAACTCAAAAAAGAATGGGACCATTTTGATAAAATTTGGTGAATAACTTCATTTTGCAAGTGACTTGGATAAGTTCGTTAGCCAAAAAAATTGGACCAGTTTTTCTGGACAAATTTGAGGTTATGTAATGGAAAAAAATCATATTTCCGGAAATAACAAAGCCATGGGCAAATTTGGTAAGCAGGTTTACATTGTAAAGACCAAACTATACACTAAAATTTAGATCTCTAAGTTACATGAAAAAAATATAAACGCATTGAATGAAGTAAAATTTTAGTGCCACTAAAAGTCAGAGAAGACGCATTACCAAAATAGTCTATGTGTGAAACAACATGTATTAAATATAACAGAAAACGTTTATTTTTTCACGCCGCCAAAAAAGTGAAGAAGTACTATAAAACTTACTTTGAACATTTTATAATTTTTCGCCTGTAAATGTCAAGTTGGAGATTTAAAACGTGAAAATTAATGTAACTATTGCGGTTTATGGATGGTAAATAATGCATAAAATGTATAGGAAAATGTTGTATATTTTTGCTACTCTTCTTTTTTCTTAAAATACTTGCAAAAATGCCTCGAAAATAGACTTAACATATTACAAACAAATAACTAAAGATTCTTATGCGTTACTTACCTTTTATTGCACTTTCCTTGCCAAGCCTTACGGTAGTCGAGGGGCTAGACAGCTGTCTAATGAGCGAGGGGACGTGCATCGAGGGGACGTGCATTCAAATCTCACTGTTAACTGAATTTATTTTTCAACTTTTTTTTACTTTTGGTCGTCTTTGACCTAATTTTAACGTTATCTGACTTTTTGTGGAAAAACTCCCCAATATAAGATGATGACTTTTAATAAATTTTACTTAAATTTAATAGCAGTTGTTGTTGCTCTTTGTTGGTAAAACCGTTTCACAGGTAGCGCAGATGTGAAGAGTTTGTTTTCTTCTCTGCAACTGGATTCAATTTTTACAGCATCGACAGTCAAAATAATTTTCTCTGTGAAGCCACAGAAAAAGTATCTACTTCTGTATTTATATCAGAATTTTAATATTTTTTAATTTGTTTAATTGATTTTTATTAGCGAATTTTCTTGTACAAAATGTTCTCTTAATAGAGAATTCTCTTATAAATGAATTTAATGAATTTTCTTTGACGTAACATTTGTTGCGAAATTTGTATGAAAAATTATTCAGTTGATGGAACATTTTTTAAACAAAATTCGTCGAAAATTAGGTTTAATGAATTTTCGTGCAAACAAATTATTTTATTTTCAATTTTAATTACAGATTATGGATCTAATTTAATTGCATGTATTCTTTTAGCAAAATTTTGTGTAAAAAAATATTTACTTAGTTTTCGCAAAAATTTTTTTGTCCTTGCATAGAAATTATTTTTTGTAAGATTTTTTTTGTAAAATTTTGGTAACTAATGATAAATCTTTAAGTTATTATAAAAAAAATGTGTTCAGATTTTCTTGACAAAATTGTTTCCAATTTTCATTATTTTTTTTTAGGTTTCATGGCAAAGGTTTTTTGTGAATAATTATATTTTGGTCGGTGGGTAAATAACTTAAAGAGAAAATCGGACCAGTTTTTACGCAAACGTTTTAAGTTCATTTCAGGAAAAAAAAATATTTTTTCAAGCAATAAAGTTGTTTTGGTGAAATATGGTAGGTGCATTATTTCTACTATATGGGTAACCAAATTTGATGGCTGCTGTCGTTAAAAACTCTATATTTGCTATTAATTTTTATGAAAATTTACTACCATAACTTGCTACATCAAGACTTGTTTAATATTTGGTGACTTAAAATATGACACGACATTAACAATTCCCTGATATTTTAATAAAGCCATAAGTTTTAAAACTAAATACAGTTCGGTATTTTTAAAATTGGTGTTTATTTATTCACAGTACCTCTTACGCAACGTCACACATAAAAATTTTCCCTTGCGCATGTAATGAAGTCCAGACATTTCATATTACATCGCTTTCATACATATTAATTCATTTAATGACTTCACTCCGTTTGAACTCACATAATTTATGGCCTAATTTTTTGCTCATTTAAATGTAAATTCAGGCTTCCTTTTCTTGGGCTTGTGATTATCTTTATCGTCTTCCAAACAGAGGTTTTCGCAAGGTTGTCAGATTTACTAAACCTTCATCTTTGTTATTTTTCAATAAATATTTTATTGGCACAGGCCATTTAGGCTTATAGCTTGGTAATATATTTCCACTGCTTCCTATCTCTTGCAATGGTCTTCCAGTTGTGAACCCCTTTTTTGCAAACCACCTTTTTGTGGGTCTGCCCTTCTTCCTTTCTCCTTCTGGATTTGACCAAACACACCGTTTTACCATTCTCTTCTCAGCCATTGGTTCTATATGGCCCAGCCACTGTAGTCTGCGTGCTTTAATTACCTTGGACACAGGTGGCTCACATTTGATACACTTCCGCATTTGTACGTCTTTTCCAAATGCCATATATTTTCTTGTCTCCGAAAATGCTGCGCAGTGTCTTTCTCTCCCAGGTTGCTATTATCTCTTCCAATCGTTTGCTTATTGTCCACGTTTCACATCAATGTGTCAATGTTCTGGTTTTATCACGGTCGTATATACTCTAAGCTTTGTCGTGGGCGAGATGTTCTTCTATCTAAGGAAATTACAGGTTAGCTTCTACATCTTCATCACATCTATTGTTTATTAATACACCTTGCATATGTATAAAAGAGACGCCTTCGTGGCGCAGGTTGCTAGGTGCCGGCCTGCTAAGCGAGAGGTCCCGGGTTCGATTCCTAGGCGAGCCAACGAGAAGTTCACTTTGTCTGGAAAATTTGTAAAAATAGTGAAGGATTGGAAATGAATGTGGTAATGGCCTGAGATGCCGCAGCCAATAATATGAAATTAATTATATGTATAAAAGTATAAATCAACATATTTTGTAAAAGCTTGTCTGTTTAAGATAAGACTTAGGTAAGTGATGACAGCTAGCTCAATGGGTTTACAAATCATATTTTTAACAAATGTATAGACCAAAGCATTTCCAAGCCAAAGCGTTAGTCTGTAGAGATAATGAAGCTAATTTAAAAAAAATGTTTTTAGAAATTAGATATTTGTGCCCAATATTTGTTGTAAATCCATTCTCAAATATTTAATAAAACCAATGTATACTTTATGAACCCAAATAACCACAACACATTTCAAAAAGACCTAACGATCATTTCACTAACCAAGTTAGCGTCATTACGGGATGGAAAATTCAAAACGTTTGACAACTACGCAACCGTGTTTATATTATGTGTATTGTGTAGCTATTCGGCCTTGGACCCTTGAGGATAGTTCATACTTTCACTGCTCGTTCACTGGAAAGTCTCTACATCCGAATTTTGTTCGCTTTATTCACAGGCTTTTGTCGGCATCTTTTGTAAAGTGGTCGATCAATAAACTATACATAGACGGAGGTGCTGAATTCATACAACTTTTATTATTGCTATGTTTAGTGTCAAGAAAATTTGGAACAATTTCTATTTAGCTGCTCATTTAAGCCAAAATAAAATCAATTGCAGTCACAAGTATAATACTTTTTTCTAAGATATTTTCTAAGATACATTGTGATATTTATATCCCAATAAAGTAATAATAACTAATAATATACTTTCAAAAGCGTTTAGCTGCCCTGGTTGTCTAACATTTTTGTTTAAGTTTAGTTTCTCTTTAGCTATGTGGTGATCATTATCCCCAATATGTCGCACCAAGTATGACCTATCTATAGCATCATATCTTAGTTGTGCTAAATGTTTTTTAAATGTAATTTCAATATATATTTTAGTTTGTCCGACGTATTTAAGTTTACAATCTTTACAACCTATTTCATAAATCCTCGTTACCACTAAGATGTGGGGGATCTTTGAAGTAAGTTGTAAAGAATGTAAAGATAAATAAAAAATTATGATCCTAAATACGTCGAGCAAATAAAAGGGTATATTGAAATTAGATATAAAAGAGCATTTAGCACAACTGAGATACGATACTATAGATAGGTCATGCGTGGCTTGACATATTTGTGATAAAACCCACCACGGAGATAAAGAAAGCCTAAAATTAATTCAAAATATGAAACAACTAGGACAGCTAAACGATTTCGAAAATATATTTATTTATTTTCATTTATTTACTGTTGACTTAATTATACAAATTGTTTCAAAAAATCGCTTGGCTTATGCTTGCAAATGACACAATTTAAAACTTCTTCCAAACCGTCAACTGTCAAACGGTTATATTATCTGTCACTTTTCACATTTCCTCTAAACTTATTTTCCCTGCAATCCCAAATGTCACCAATATTTCTATTTTAGCATTTCATACTTAGAATTAGTAAATATAGTAATTGTAAAAGTTAAATAAATTAAGCACCTTTGCCTACATGTAGTTTATTCATGGACCACTTTACAAAAGATTGTGACAAAAACGCGGAAATAACGGAATTCGGATAGAAGGACTTTTCTTGGTGAAGATTGAAACCTGTTATGAGCACTGATAGGTACATTTGGAGAACCCAAATCAACACAGCACATCTTTTTAAAGACCTGACGATCGTTTTGCTAACGAAGTGAGCGTCATCAGTGGATGAAAACTTCTGTAAACAAGCAATCTAAATCTGTTTATTTGCACCATCCTCGAGCGTCTAAGGTCAACTACCTCCAGAAAATATAAACACAGTTGTAGTCATCCAACTTTTAGAATTTTTTATCTTCTGATTATGCTAACTTGGTTAAGGGAACGATGGTCAGGTCTTTTAAAAGTGTGTTGTGGTGATTTGGCTTCTTCATTGTACTTATCAGTGCTAATTACGGGTTCCGGTCTTTACTTAGTAAAAAGCTGGAGAATGTAAGATTTACACTATGTTATAATAATTAGATGACACTTGTTTCGCCACGATATAGCCTATTAATATTTATTTACTGCTTTGAAATAGGTCAAAAATTAGCATCACTAGAACATTGTGAGATGTACGGCAGGCACTACCCGGCAGCTCTAATAAACAAAAAATGTTATCAATAGAGACTGTGTACAACCAACCAACAGTTTTATAAATTGTCAGCCCTAGCTCTTTCTTCCCTAATCCCGGGACAATGTACGTAAGGCTAGTAAGTAAGTAAGTATAGCGCACTGACGAGCCCTAATAACAGCGAAACGGGTATGCGTGTTTAAGTATGGTGAGAATGCAAAATAGTTTTATTAATTTAAAAATGATTATTGTTATATATTATCGTAAGTAAAGTGTTTCTGGAAAGCAGCTTAGCTTTGGAGAGGTGATACGGCATACATGCTTAGGCATTTGTGTGAGGCAATTAATAGGTCGAGATCATGTGCATTTGTTGGCTTGTCAAACACATTTGATACAGTATGTCGTAAAACTCTTAGAAATGCTCTAAAAATGCCTTTAGAAGGGTGTAGTACAAATTTGTTATGAAATGCCCCAGTAGTATTACAGTATTGCAAGGGCACTAACAATTATCACAAGAAAATGGAGGAACTAAGAACTGAAAAGTGAATATTTAGGATGGTCTTCGTGAGTTTTCCATTTACAATAAATATTTGTATCTATTTTTTTGGAATCGAGAAACGATAATGTTTGGTTTGCGGTCGATACTACACTAAAGATAATCTTGGAGTGTTCTAATACATAGTTTTGACAGTTTTATTGTTGGGATTTTGACAAAATTATGTTAATACAAGCACAAGCATAGCTTCTTTGTAAGGCACATTGTATAATTTTGAGCACCAATAAATGAGTATAAAATAATTAGTTAGATTTGGTTCTATTACGTTTGCTAGCAGGAATCTTAAAGATTATTGATGCTGGGGACGATGCTGACCTAACCAGGTTCTTGATCGGGAGTTAAAACGATATAAACGCATAGCATATCTAGTACAAAAAATATTTTTGCAGGAAAACGCCTAACAAATGTTATTATATCCATGTTTAACAAAAAAATTGCCTATACTTACTATATTTCGCGTTAGGAAAATGTCATCTGTAGTATGGAGAATTTAGTCTATGTTTATACTAAAAATTGCGTAAAACTAAAATAATCCTGGATAAAATATACACTTACCCTGCCAATAAGACAAGGGCTTTATTTCTTATCACTGTGCGTTTGGCAATTGTATTATATCTTGTTTCTTTAACGTCGGTCTAATTCCGCGATTATGGCCAGTCACGCGCCCCACGGATCAGTTTCATCAATCAACTCATCGTGGATATTTTTCAAAACACATTCTTTTCCGTAAAGAGGGTATGGATCTTTTACATGTCTTACATCGCATGGTACACAAGACCGATGGAGTTACTTCCCTTCCGGAATGCGGAAAGTGCAGGCAGTCAGATTACTCCAACACAATGGCACATCCTCAGTGAATGTTAGTTTAACAGTGTCTTTACACACATCCGTGATGCAGTGGAACGAGTGTTTGGCCGCTACACGGAGTGTCTGCGTTCGATTCCCGGTGGTGACTGTTTCTGTCACTGTGTGTTGGGTGTGTCTCCGTTTTCTTTTCTGTGTAACCTCCCCCCACACAAGCTGCTCAGAGCTTCTGCACTGGAGAATTTCATTTATGTGGTGTCATCTATGTGGTGTCATGTATGTTGTGTCATGTGGTGCCTACTGAAAGAAGGTGACGGTACTACTGGAAATGGACCCAGGACCTTTGGTTTTAAAACCACACGTTCTTACGACTGGATGTTTGGTAATTTAAAAAACAGAAATAACTTAACACTTATAAATAATAAATCTGTGTGGGCCTATGTTAAGTATAGTTAATATATTTTGCAAATGTATGTCTGTAGCTTGTAGATATTGTAACGCGGTTTACATTGGACACACATTTATCAGCATGTACGAAAAAACATATTTCTGTACTTAGAAGTAACCCCGCTGACGAATCTAGATTTGCAAAATATATTATCAATACTCAACATAGGCACTCAGTATATAGCCGCATAAAGCCACTAAATTAACGACGAATGCAAGCTTGACTTTTTTTAGCTTTTGAAACAAAAAGCACATACACGACAACAACTGCCATATTATAAATGAGTAAACTGATTTGATGAATGCACCTTTCTTGGAAACTCTTCTTTTTACTTAAATATATCAAAATACGCTTAGTTGCATTAAAAATAGTCTTAACGCTGTAATACGTTGATTAATGTCGTTATTAGCGAATTTTCTTAATGAAAATAGAGAGATATCGACTTTTGGGAAATTTCTTAAAATGAGCGCGAATTTGGGCCTCTAGAAGTAATATCCAAGGTTCGTTTTACTTTTTATATGTTTATAACATGATAAGTAAACATTTATTGAATGAATTTCGTATATATAATGTATATTTCTAGGTTAGTTAGTTTGTTAGTTAGTTATGCAGTATATGGCTGCGGCAGGTTGCCATTCGCACATTTTTCTGTGATTTTAAAAAATATCTCCGGGATCTATCTGTCTGAATAAATATTTCTAGGTTAGACTACATAATGATATTATTTATTAGTAATTAATATTTATTGATAATTATCATGACCAATATGTTTCAAACTTGTGCTTGTCCAAGATGCAATTTTGATAGTTTGTTACAAAATATTATAACCAATATTTTCAGAATGATAATAATTACTTAAACTTTGACATACCAAATTAGGAATTTTGTTCTACTATTAAATTATTTTAATAAATTCAGAATTTCAGCTAGCGTCTTACTCACAAAAAACACACACCACTTAAATACGGACTGAGAGTTTACATAGCAAATCACTATATATGTATATATATATATATATATATATATATATATATATATATATATATATATATATATATATATATATATATATATATATATATATATATGTATATATATATATATATATATAGATATATATATATATATATATATATATATATATATATATATATATATATATATATATATATATATATATATATATATACAAGATAAAAGGTCAATTTGCAGTTTACCCCAAATACAGCTTTAGATAAGTCGACTGCTGATAGATAAAACTTGGCATCTTAGATGCACATTTTCTTTACCTTTTGCTTCCTTGTCTTTGCTGAGTTGTTTACATTTACACTTCTTTGCTGGCCCGGTGCGGTAAGCTTAAGACTTATTTCTTTTTACAATTTCTCTATTTTTTTCGCTTGCTGTTACATGCCTCTCTCCCGGTACACCCCTTCTCCTGCGTTGCCTATCACTATCTATCGCTCAGATTACACTCCACCGTCTTTTTGACGTAAGGGGGGAGGGGGTCCGCTACTTCGACGTAATGGTCTTTCTTCCCCTCCTGCATGCCTACAAACACCCCCAATGTATAAACCATATGAAACATTTCTGGGGAACAACCACTTAGAAAGTTACGGGACCTGGTGCAAATGCGGTTTAAAGGAGATATGGCTGCAACATTTCAAAAAGGCAGCGTTTAGAGGTGCGACTAAGCTGTTTTTTCCTCGAATTTTACGCTGATATTTCCTTCTTAGCTTCCCCGCTCGCGTAACTGTTTGGTAGTTGTGTGCACGCAATTTTTCTTGCCGTTTGTGCATCCAGGCGGGGTTCTAAGCATGTTTCTAAAAAATTCTAAAAACCCTACGTTAGGCAAACGGCAAATTTACAAGAAAATGTGTGTGTGTGTGTGTGTGTGTGTGTGTGTGTGTGTGTGTGTGTGTGTGTGTGTGTGTGTGTGTGTGTGTGTGTGTGTGTGTGTGTGTGTGTGTGTGTGTGTGTGTGTGTGTGTGCGAGAGAGTGTGTGTGTGTGTGTGTATGAGAGAAACAGCCCCAAGGTATGAAGCAAGGTGCCCCTGTATACCTCCTTTATTATTTTTTACAATAATAAATATAATATTATGTCACAAATAAAATACTTGTATGTGTATAGATAACTACATAGAGCTTATGAAAGCCAAGTAGCATGCAGGTCATAACTGTATTGAGCAAAAGCAAATTAGTAAATAGAGGTTGGTATCAAGAATTTCATGGAAAAAGTCCGTGGCCGTATTAGTAAATCTCGAGATTAAGAAATGAGCAAAAAATTATATCTACTTGATTGAGTGCTGTTTTGGTAAGACAAACAACATTCCTGTTTGTCAGTTGTTTTGTGTGTTTTATTTATACTCCTGACTGTGTAAATCATTAGCAAAGATTTATGTAGAGATCTTGTCTTTTATTTGTCTTTTTTGTACTACTTTTCTTTTAAAATCATAAACATAAATTTTATGAAAATTCACTACCATAACGCGCATGCTGCGTCTCGATTTTTTTGTTATATAGAACGTGCTTGTGTTGTTGTTATTGTAAACTAGTTATTTGTGAATTTTTATTTTAAAAAATTCGCTAATAGAGAGGTTTCGATGGTGAGACTTTGCAAAAATTTTTGCAAATGAGCGCGAATTTGGGCCCCTAGAACCCATATCCGGGGTCAGTTTCGATTTTTATATGTTTATATATATATATATATATATATATATATATATATATATATATATATATATATATATATATATATATATATATATATATATATATATATATGTATATATGTATATATGTATCCAACCGCTAACTCAAAAAAAAATTAACCGATTTTGATAAAACTCGGCAAGTGTCTTTCTTTTATTAATAGCTTGGATGAGTTCGTTAGCCAGAAAAATCTGACACGGTTTTCCGGGAAAATTTTGAGTTTTCTTTCGAAAAAAAATTTTTTTCTCTGAAAATTACAAAGATATTTCGATAAAATTCGGTGTACATATTGCCTTGGGAAATACCTAACTATGTGCCAAAATTCAGCTTTCTAGGGTTACAAAAAATTAAGCTATTCAAATTTGAAACATTTATGTTTAATTTCACCGCATTTCATTGAATAGTTTATTTGAGATCTAGTTGTGGTTGTCATGGTAACCTAACATATGATTATTATTGCGCAGGTCTGTTAGACGCTGTAACTGACATTTACCGTATGCCGTATGAGATCGTTTATATTATGTTTTTTTTTTATTTGTTTGACTGGACGAATTATTTGTGTCATTTGGGAAATTTTTATATACAAGTGCAAATTCCTTTATTAATGTTTGTGGGTGAATTAAACAGTGTTTGTTATATTTTATAAACACATATATACGTAAATGGTTTATAAGCTGTGTATTTGCATATTGAATAAATAAATAAATATAAAGGATCGAAGTTTTACAAAAGGGCTGATATTATACAGGGTGACGCGTTTATGCGGTAAAGCTAAATATAATTATTATTATACAAGAGACAAGAAAAAATTGTATAAGTTAATTATAGGGTGTCTTGAGCTGCATCTTATAAAATTATTTTGACAATCACCGGCTGGCCCACAAATCTATCGTTGGTGATCCGTACAAATTTTTTTTCGAACAGCCTTATTTTATTGCATTTTTTATCGAAATATGTTTGTAAGAAAAAAATCAAGACGCAGTAAGTGCGTTTTGGTAGCAAATTTTCATTAAATGCTTCAAATTTCAATAACTCAATTTGTTATTAACCTAAGATTTGTTGGTTAGAAAACCAACGTTTAAGGTATATTGTCGGAAAATTTTTGTACATTTTCAAACAATAAGTTATTTTGATAAAATATGGCACATTGTTTCTACTATATATTTTGCTCATAACCTTATCTCGTTTCTGTGCTTCTGTGTGCTCTGGAGAGCGCATTAATTAACAAGTCGTTATTGTAGTGTAAAATTAAAATTTACTAAATGTAGTTTTGATAAAGCAGAATGAAAAATGAATTTATTGACTGAGGAGTAATATTGTGTTGTATACTGGGAGAGTGTTGGAAAATGGTCATGTTATATTCTATAAATTAATTAATTATCAACATATTATGTAAAATACTTCAACCATTTTATTTAAAACGTTAAAATAGTGTATCTGCTTGTCATAATAAGGTTACTTAAAGCACGAGGGATATACTGTTTGTTTTGTTTTATTAGTGAATTTTTATTTTATAAAATTCGCTAATAGAGAGGTATCGATGGTGAGACTTTGCAAACATTTTTGCAAATGAGTGCGAACTAGGACCCCGAGAACCCATATCCGGGATTAGTTTCAATTTTTATATGTTTATATATATATATATATATATATATATATATATATATATATATATATATATATATATATATATATATATATATATATATATATATATATATATATATATACGTGTGTGTGTGTATGTATCCGCACGATAACTCAAAAAGTTATTAACTGGTTTTGATTACACTCGGCAAGAATCTTTCTTTTAATCATGGCTTAGATAAGTTCGTTAGCCAGGAAAATTTGGACAAGGTTTTCCTAGAAAATTTTGAGTTTCCTTTCGAAAAAATGTTTGAAAATTACATAGCTATTTTGATGAAATTTGGTGAATATGTTGCGTTGTTTTAAGATTTCTCGCATTGTAAACTGACGTCCAAACTGCGACACATTACATAGAGCAACACTTATAAGAAAGAACACAATGTTTTTATATGTTGTGTATTGTGTGCTGCCTAAGATATCATACTAAGTGCAGCAGGTCCCTTCCAACACTATAGGATTAAAAATGCATTGCCAAAAAAAATAAACAAATTGCTTATCCTTTAACCAAAATAATAGTGAATTTTTATTTTAAAAATTCGGTAATGGAGAGGTATCGATGGTGAGACTTTGCACAAATTTTTTCAAATATCCATCCGATAATTCAAAAATTAATTAGCCGACTTCAATGAAACTCAGCAAGTGCCTTTCTTTTATTTATGGCTTGGATGAGTTCGTTAGCCAGGAAAATCGGAAAGGCTGTTCCGGGAAAAAAAATTCCAGGAAAATTACAAAGCTATTTTAATAAAATTTAAAGGGTATGTTGCCCTGGGAGAGACCTTACTACGTATCAAAATTCAACTTTCTAAGTTTATAAAAAATTGAGTTTCGTAGTTGCCTTGCTGATGTACTTCCCTGGCTTTACTTTCATCTTTATTTCTACTAGGAGAAGAAAATGGTCGCTATTTATTTCAGCCCCCCTCCTTACTCGTACATCTTTTACATCTTTTCCGTATTCTCTATTTATCAACACATAGTCTATAATAGATTTTCTCATCTACTTCTTACTTCTCGCGTATATTTATGTGTCTCTTTGTGCTGAAAAAAAAGTATTTGTTACTAGCAAGTTATTTTCCATGCAGAGGCCTACCAGTCTCCTACCATTATCGTTTCTAATATTTTCTCCTTGTGTACATATGACTACGCCTGTTTCCTCGTCTCTTTTACTGACCCTTCCATTCATATCACCCACTATTATGATTTTTCCATCAACCGTCTATTTTGATTCATTTAACTTTTCCCATAATTCATCTTTTTTCGTTGCTTTCTCGTCTTCATTTCGTCCATATACTACTATTGCTGTTACATTTGTTCTCAACTGCAGACCCAATTTTAAAAAAATTCTGTGTTACCTGTCCAATTAGTGATAAACTTTTTATTATTATTTATTAAACAACCCCGTCCTTGGCTCGGCTTCCTTCATAAACTCCACTATAAATAAGTAGGTGCCCATTTCCAGTATCTTCATCCCCTCTTCCTTTCTGTTTTGTCTCCGTGACTCCTAAAATGTATATTACTGTCTTTCCAATTTCGTCTATAAGATCCTCTTCTTTTCCTGTTAAGCCTCTAACACTCCATGTTCTAATCTTCCAGCTGCTCATCTGGCAGCTTTTCACATTCTTATTAGCTTTCTCAACTCTAAAAATCATATCATTGTTAATTGCCTGCGTCGTGATATTCCCTGCATCATTTTTTGTTTCATATGTTAGTTTTTTTATCCATCTCTTGTTATGTTGCTAACTTTGTTCTGTTCTTAGTCCCATTTCCATTCCGTTCCGTCTAAAACTACTTTCCTGTAGCCTATTTTTGTCTGTTTTCCTGTACTCCTTTCTTCCCTAGCGAAACTTCTTATTTTGAAATAAATTTCCTTTTCTCTTCTAGTCAAGTCTTGTGCCATTTTTGAAAACAGCTGACCACTTTCAAAAGGTATAAGTAAGCTTACAGACCCTACCTTGATTACTCAAAAGACAACAACAGCAACACTAATTATCTAAGCTTCAAATTTAATTATTTACTAATGATTTAACCCAATGAAGATGAGAATTTTTTGTAAATAACTCAGCAAGGGCAAGGTTAATCTTAATAACATAGCAAAGACAAAATTAAAAAGTTATTGCGTCACTTTATAAAGACAATCAAATCAATACTTACTAGACTTTAGCACTCGCTGGATGTTCCTTAATAAATATCTAGATAACGTCAAGTTATATAAAGCAGTTGAACTATCTGGGAACTTATTAAAGGAATTTGATGTTAAATTAAAAAGCGGAAGTAAAACACAATTACAAGTTATTTATTTAACAATAATAAATAGGTTTGGTATGGTATGCAGTGCTATCTAAAATAAAAATCACCAAATCATTGGCAAATAGAAATTAAAAAAAAGAGAAAATCTTATCGATAAATCAAAATGAGGTTCTTAAATGAGATTAGTATTTTTATTTACTCATTGTGGCCAGATGGATATGCATAGATTGTTAGAGTTGCTTGGTCTGTTGCAAGATATATTTTAAATCTGAGCCTAAAGCTCCTTAACTTACTTTAAACTGCTGAAAAGATAGTCTATATTTAATTTGGACTGCAAAAAAAGTATTACTATTTTTACTCTGAGGTTTCAAGAATTCATTAATAATCAAACACAAATTTTAAAGTACAGCAACTTTTTGGACGAGCGATAATTATATTCAAAAGATGCGTGACCAATTAAACAAATTTATAGTACATTTATTACAGTAAAAAAATTATGAGATGTCATTCAAGTAAAGGTAATCCTAACAGCAATATCACTATTTAGGAATGTTAAAGAATTTGACTGATCTTAATCGGTAATTTTTCTAAAGTTTTGAGCAACAGTTTTTGACACAAACATTAAAGTCAAACAGGACTCACTTGTTACCGGAAAACATCTAATCAGCTCAGTAGGCACAGTCAAGCACTACATGAAACCTTGCCACCCAGCTTGATAATCCATGCAGCAGGTGGATTATGTGTTGCACTAAAGTGAATGAAAAACTCAGCGGGATCCAGATTTGCCGGAATGCAGGCACAGACTTAAAAGAGCTGAAGGTCTGAGCGGACTCAGAGTCAGATAGAGGTTAGATACCAATTACCAGAGCTCAACATCAGCCCTAAATTTTAACTCTCAAATTCGTAATCAGATTTTGGGGCTATTACGAGGACCCATCACAATGAAGACCCAACAAAGACAAAAACTTGTCACGACTACAGTGAAATCTATTACGACGACAGTGAAAATTGTTAGGACGAAACTAAAGTCTGTTACGTGGAAAACGAAAATCTGTTAGGTCGGAAACTGAAATCTGGTATTTCGGAACTAAAATCTCACACGTTGGCGCTATTTTTTTAATGGGGGTCACAGAAATTTGCCAGCTTCAGTGATACACCAACACACAGCAATACAATGCTAACCGGAGTGCACTAGGTACACTACCCACCGATTACTCACCTAACGCGAAAGTTGTCTTAGGTATTCCGCGTTAACGTTAGTTCTGTTGTTGCAATTTTCACAACCACCGACAATCTATCTGGAACCGGCTGTACACTCTCTTAAATACCAGGCTTGGTTCATATCAGGCTTGTAACCGTCCTGCTGAAGAGATGTTTTGTCCTTTTGCTTGCTCATTAGCTTCTTCGTGTAAGGGAGAGTAGACCTTTCTCGGCGCTGTGTATGTAGAGCCGGTCGAGAGCTGTATTTTAAAACTGCCAACTCTTGTAGGGATGTCTCACAGCTGTCAAAATGACCCACAAACTATTTAATTTATGCGTGGAGAAATCCTTATTTGTCAAATGAATCTCTTCAACGAAAAATAATATAGAAAATTACCTCACCCTTTTTGGCCGTTAGATCTCATTGAAAATATTTGATCGTCTAGCGGGAGGCTAGTAAGGTGTCTACCAAATAATTTTGTAGCGAATTTTAACGTTTTTTATTTACGAATTCGATGTTTTCTTCGCTATTTAATTGAAAAAAAAAGCGTAGTGACCATTAAAATTGTCTGAGATATTCAGTAGAATCCAGCAGAGCGGTACGGTAGCAAAAAGGTGACCGTAACAGTCTGTGTCAATGTATATGCGATCGTTGTGTTTACTTATTCTTATTTTTTAGTATCGTTATTTTGTCAGTCATACTCTCTGGTTCCATCACAAATGTTTTAGTACCTATCTTTACTACACTTCTTAACTTTATTTCTAAATTTAGATCTTGCTTTATTAGGTTTTCCGATTTTCCTTTATATTTACATCATCGTCAGGTATGGCAAGTCCAGATAATATCAAGTTTCTCTTTTTCTGTTCTTTCTCTAATTTTTCCACTTTCTCGTTTAAAACTTCTATTTCTTTCTTCATAAGTGCATTATCTTATTTGACTTGTTTTCGCTCTTCGTTTCTTCATTTCTGTGTTTTTTGATGAGCTCTCGCATCATTACCTTCATCTCATTATCTGTATCCCCCATTCTATCTCTGGTAAATTTCAATGGAGATATTTTTGTAAGTTTACGTCTTCCACAATATTCTTCGCTGTCTTCTCTTTTACGCTAATTTTCTTCGTCAGTATCTATACCGCTACCAGAAGCTGAGATTTTACAGTATTTACAGTCTAATATTTTACAAATATTCACACTTACTTTTATACACCTAGTACGGTCCTGTCTTTACCGCAGCCGATGGTCGGCAGTTGAAAGCCCGCACTCACTATCACCGCGATAAGAGCTGTCACCCGAATCCACTTCTCAGAGGTTAATCTCTTCTATATTATATTATTTATGTAAAATTCTTAATTAAAACTCTATAGTAACTATCAAATTCTCCACTCCACAATGTTTATAACACTGTGCACATAGACTTGTGCCTTAACCGCTCAATATCTCCCAATTTGAGATAAATTTCTAAACGTTAATAAGCACGACCGTCACACACCGGAACAACCGTAACAACTTGTTCTCATAATTAATGTTAGTTTTTAATTGTTGCATGTGTGCTGTGCCTACCAGTGCATCGAATCTACCATGCCAGTCCATTCCTCTTAAAAGATAATAAAAACTTAATGCCATATTGCTGTAAGACAGGATATGTTATATTATCGGTAAACTTGGTGATTTGATTGATTTCCCAGTTATACCGTAAATATAAATTTCTGCAGTACCTCTACAATGTTGATGCTCACAACCGCTTCTCTGTACATCAGCCCTAAGGATTGTGCTTTGCTTTCGACTTCCACAGAAGGTATGTTACTCGAAGCAATGAAGTACGACTCAGCTCCTGTTTTTCTGGGTTTATGGCATGATCACGGTGACTTTGCCATGGGGGCGCTTACAGCCACCGATTAGTACATGTCATTTTGGTTTACTTCCACACTAGTTACGTTGCCTAAATGAATTGAGGGATCACTGAGTTGCTCTGTCTTTGCAACTAGGGGACGTTCAGAATTCCTATACCATGGAGGTGCTTACCACCACTTCTCTATAGACCTGCCACAAGGTTTTCAGTTTCCTCTCAACTTACATGCAAGTTCCGTTACTAAATATAAAATGCTAAATAAACTGTAAATGAATTCTCATCTTACCTGAATAACGTTAGTTGTGTGGAAAAATAGTTCCTTCGCCTGTTGTTTTGATTAATGCTATATTTACCGGTAAATACATATTGTTTTTCATCTATATATTAACAAGAAAAATGACACTATTTTCACAAAACCGATAGGTTCCAAAGTGAGATCAAGGCAGTTATGTGGCAGTGAACATTTGTCTGTTTTCTCTATGTTTCAGCAACTTTATTACCATATTTCATACGAAATATGCACTGCGTCCCATCTCAAATTCCATAATTTATTGAAATACAAACTGAAAATTTTTGAATGCACTATATAGTTATTTTTCTTGTTAATATATAGCTATCTCTTGAGGCAAATATTTATGTGCCTTAATTAAGTATCTAGGTGGCCATAAATTCAACTAATTTATTTTAGAGTGTTGTCCACATTTGACCGAATCTGTATATTTAATAGTTTCCGAGATGCCTGGATGTAGTAGTCTGTTCATGAGGTGACACCTGGTATTTGTTAAATTCTGTGGCAATTCCAAGAATTGTTATCTTTATTTTATTTTTATGTTGTTGACATTTCAAATTGTTTTAATAAATTTTATTCACAGACATTTCTTTGCATTTATAAGTACATACCTAACCTGAATAAATGTGAAATACTCAAACTGTTGACTTATTAAGTATCTAAACGTGAGTTTACAGGTGTATGTAGCCACCGGAATAATGATGGTAACCTACACAAGGGTGAGTGATTGCAGTTCAAATTCTAACATATATTGGGTTTATATGAAAATATATACAAGGCCAGTTAAATAGAGGAAAATCAGTAAATTTTGAAGATAAATGAAATATTTCATAGCTTTGCATTTCCTTAATTTCTGTATTATTCAAAAAATGTATACATGGTGTTTCTCATAAGAATTGACACAGAGCAGAAACATGTAGGTAAATCTAAAATAAGTTGATTTAATGCAACCTTTGTTGCACCCCTGAGAAGTTATAAGTGGTTTCAAATTTCAAAATATTTCCATAATACTTTAACTTAGAAAAATGAAATGTAGTACCTGTTCTGAGTGCACCAAGAGTATTAAACAAAGGTAAGTATAAAGTTCAATTCAGGCATTTGAAAGGGTTGATTAGGGGTAATGCACCCTTAAAATGTCAAAATTTGTTAACATATTGACGGATTTAATCAATTATTATTTCATTTTATGAGGAATTTAACTTAAACTTTTGTTACTCCTGTTTATTTAAAAAAACTTTATTTTAAGCAAAACACGAATAACTAAAAAACTTATTTTATCAATATTACAAAAAATCATGAAAAATTTAATATTTGCCGATAAACTTATGTATATGTCAAATTTGACAATCAGGAAAAAAGTGTGAACAAATACAATTTATTAGGAAACGAACAACAAATATAAAAAATCCTACCGATAAGTTATGGAAATTCTTCAACATGATAATTTCATTGGCATCTATTGATTTTTGAGGATTTTAAGTTTTAAGTAACATTGATGAAATAGGTGTGTTTACTTATTCGGGTTTTTCTTGAAAACGACACAAGTTTTTTAAAAAGTAAGGTAAAAAGTTTTAGAATTTACTTCCCCATAAAGTGAAATAATATTTTTTAATTCTGCAAATAGGTTAAAAAATTCGGCCACATTTTATGGGTGCATCACTCCTATTAAACACTGAAAAGCTTTAATTGAACTCTACTCACCATCGAATAATGCTCTTAGTGCACACAAAACGTGTACCAAATTTGGTTTTTCTAAGTTGAAGTTTTACTGAGATAATGATTTTTTTCGAAATTTAAAACCCCACATTGAAGGCCTACAGCTTCTCAGGGGTGCACCTTAGCAGAGGGGTAAGTTGCATTAAATCACCATATTTTAGGTTCCCCTACATGCCCCTGCTCTATGTCGGTTCTTATGCGAAACACCCTTTTTTTTTAAACGCAATGTTCCCATGAGTATATGTATGAACATTTTGAGAAGATTCATTGAATGTTCGTGTAACATTTTCAGAACATACTGGGAGTTGCTAAGAATATTATAAATAACATTCTGAGAACCTTATTAGTATGACAGAATCTGTCCAGTTGTCATGTTCATAGAATGTTCTATGCATATATTTTGTACCTTGTGAGAATGTTCTGGGGATGTTTGAATATTCTTTCGAAACATTCTTGGTATATTCTCAGAATGTGTCTGTGCTGTCTGCTGTCTGGGAAGTTGTTCCTCATCGTATTCTTGAGGGAAAACCTCTTCGTGGTCGTAATAATTCATTTGTGGATTTTCATCAGGAAAATCGCTAGTAGCCTGTTCTTCGAGAACATGATTATTATGTAGCTCTTCTATACAAGTTGAAGGTCTAGAGCGTGGTGTAAAGAAATCGTTATTTCTTTGAATTTGTGGCCTAACATTTACTTGTACTTGTATTATGTGCCGACGTAGTCGACATAGGTGTCGGCTGATAATAACTCCTACCTGGGAATTGGTAGGGTAATTTCGGGGTTGGTAAATTGATCTTAAATTTAAAATGTGTCTACTAGAAAATTGCTGACCCACGTGCGTTTGTTGTACGGGTCGAGCAGTTTGTTGAGGGTGGCCTAGCAGCGGGCTCCTAAACTGAGGACTAGCTTGCGGTTTAAAATTATAATTATTATTCGAGGTAAAATTTTTGTGAGGTTTTCTTTGGTTATCATTATGAGAATTGTTTTTATTCCGCAAGGCGTTAATAAAGTTTGATTGCATAATTTCGTTATCTATACGATGGCATTCTAATGAAACAGCTTCTAACTTAGTTATGTTAACTAGTCTAGGGTAAGTAAGGTTCTAATCCTCCTGCTTTAAAAGCATTAATCGCTATAGGTTAAGTATTGTTTTTTGTACATTTTAATGGAAGCTTCTAAATCCTGTAATTCAGCATATTCATTTAAATTTTTTAATTTTTCTTTTACAACATTATAAAGATAAGAATTGATTGTGATTTGATCATATAGCTTGTGGTTAAATCTGTTAGTAACAAATTTTCTAATCTGGGATCTGGGTATTGTGCTTTCAGAGATAGTTTAATATTATCCCATGTTAGGGTTTCTAAGGTGAGCAAAAGATCTCGCGCTTCGCCCGTAATTTTTGCTTTAAAAAATTCTAGTATCATACGATTGATATGTGTGTTTTCAGGTGTATTTTCATCTTTTTTATAATAAAGTATAAACAAATCGCATTGATTAATAAAGTAATTAAGGTGTCTTGTCCACCTGAATATTCTGTAATTATCATCGAGTCTTGAGAAATCAAGGTAATAGGATTTTGCTGAGCCATGATGAATAAATTAGAAGTATTATAGAATTGTCAATTAGGGGTTATTAAGGATTCTGTTAAAGTAGTTACTTCTTTGTCTTCAATGATTTAAATAAGGCATATCGGAGATCTATCTCGATCTGACATAAATACAATAGAAAATTAACTTAAATTCTTGTACAAACTTAATAATAAAAATGTTTACAAAAACAAGTTTTTGTGGACACAAAAAGAGATACAATTGCAGTATAATGAATGTTGGAAGGGTATCTACAGGAAGTTTATATTATTTTGCTTGTACTTTTGGCAATGGACTTTGCTTATGCCACACGTTGTACGAAATACCAGGTTTGTTTATCATATTGCACAAACCTCTGAAGAAGACCGGACCAAAATGCTGAATAATTTTGGAAATACTTGCAAAAAGACCCGTTGCCATATCTTGTTTGCAGCGCCTGAAACGCCACTTATATTAAAGGCTTAGAAAAAAATATAACTTTGTTTCCCTTAAATACAAGTTTAATAGATTGAGTACGATATACAACTATTACTATGAACAATAAAACGTTGCAGCAAGAGCTTCAAACCTGAACCGATGTGTCGTTCTACTTGCTGTAGTGTTTACAATTATGCTTACATGCAAATTATGACGAAATCCGTGAGAAATGCAACTACAGATAGCGTTGCACTAGATATGTCCCAGGGTCACTGTCTCTAGATAACTGAATCAGCTGGTGATGTAACTATATATATATATATATATATATATATATATATATATATATATATATATATATATCTTTAGGAATATTGCACTACACTGTAATCACTTTTAAATATACACTTTATTTGTTTGCTGTACGTTTGTGATTTCTTATTGGTTTGCGTGGACTGCAGTTTCGAACCGTCCCGGTTCATCATCAGCACGCTACTGGTTGCTATCGCTCCTGCCTGGTCTACGTCGGAGATTGTAGGTGGCGCATGCGCCGTGATATATATATATATATATATATATATATATATATATATATATATATATATATGTATATATATATATATATATATATATATATATATATATATATATATATATATATATATATATATATATATATATATATATATATATATATATATATATATAATGAACATAGATCTCCTTATTAGTGAATTTTTTCGACGAAAATTCGCTAAAAACTCTGAGATAGCGTTACAAACGCTAATTGTTGGTAACCACTGCATCCGTTTATGCACTAGATACAAAAACCACAGTTGTACGACCTTAATCGCTGAAAAAACACACAATACAGCATTTAAACAGAGCCTCGGTGGTTCAGTGGTAAGAACGTGTGCCTCTGAGCCGAAGGGTACTGAGTTCCATCCCAGGGTTCTCCTTACACTTTTTCAGTACAAACTGTAACATTAAGATCAGCCGAGGTTGGGCCATTGTATTTGAGCAAGTTAGGTGTCTGCATGTTTCACCCTTCGGAGGGGGCGTAAAGCCGTCGGTTCCGTGTGCATGCGATGTTTGGCACTTTGAAGATCCCTACGCTCCTTACAGAGAGGCTTGGGTTTGGCCTAGTTTCCAGGATAGTCAGGTGAAACTGCTGCCTGGCGTCTGTGATTGGCCATATTCGCGGAAATATGCCGACGTTAAAGAAACAAACAAAAAATCACTAAAAAACACACACAAGCATTTAAACAAGACTGAAGATGAGATGCATGCGCAATTATTGTAAATACTAACAGGTTGATACGATCAAAACGTAATTATATAATGAGCTGTTTAAAAGGTGTTTCCAGCAAATTCAATGTATAAACTGTTGGCTGCTGAAATGAAGGAAATGTTTAGTCAGAGTAAAATTCAGGCGCAAATAATTTAGGTACTAATATATCCATAAAAAATTGCATTTTTAAACAAGCTGTCTAATAGGTGTTACCACGTTACCGCCATCATCAATTTATAAAGCTTATTCTGCTGGTGTGAAGGAAATGTTTAGCCAGAATGAGATATCAAAAGGTGGCAACAATGTTTGTGGCAAAAAGCATTTTCAGAAGTACGGTTTCATTTTACATTTCATTCGCAGAGAAGTATATAAATTTTGTAGTATCAAGAAGGGAAAGAATTTATATCCTCTTTAAATATAAATTTTTGTCGGAAACCTATAAGATAGAAATGTGTCTTTATATTAAAATAAGGCGGACAGGGTTTTTCCAGGAGCGCTAAAGTGTCGATTTTATGTTATTTTGTTTCAGCCGTTGTGACAGCCGGATTTTTACGAAGGAGTTATTTCTTATGTTAAGTAACAACTCTTTGGTATTAGTTATACAGGTAGTACAATTTCTTGTAATAAAAAACGTTAAATGTGTTTGTTTATTATATGATATGTAGATAGTCAAAAATTATTAAACACAAAACTTCATATTAATTTGTTTAATTATAGTCTACTACGACTATAATTGAATTACATACTAAGTCTACATATTTGGTTGCTTTAGCACTAAATGTCCAAAATTAAAAAAAAATAAGATTTAGCTTTTGTTGCCAGGAATAAATAAGTACACTTGGAGAACACCCAAATCACCACAACACATATTTCAGAGACCTTACGATCGTTTCGTTGACAATGTCAACATCTTAAGAGGAAGAAAATTCTGAATTCAGAATATATAATATAAAAAAGTACAGAGCAAAATATATACATATGATTTAGTTAAAATTAACTATACAGTTAATAAACTTTGCAAAATAAAGATTACTACATGTGAACATAAAGAATAACACACATAAAAATATAAACAACAAGGAACAAAAATAGAAAGCTGTAGATTCAAACATACATATACATCGTTATCTAAAATTTGCACAAATTGCGATACACAAACACTATAGTACTATGGAAGCATCAATGTACTCACGGGCTAAATAGTAAGCATTTGGCTTAAAGTAATGCTTTATAAAAAATTTAAATTTCCTACAATATGAGGACTTTACGTGAACTTGTAGCTTATTATATAAGGCAATATGCAAAGATTTGTTCACTGAATTATGTAGATTATATCTTTGTGGTCGTATTAAAATGGCCGAGCTTATGGCAGACAAAAGGTAGTTACTCAAATTTATCCCTGTGTATATTCAATAACTGACCAAATGTGCATATAATGGGAAGAAGCATAATTCGCAGAATAATAAAGTACGGCTCACAGTGTTCCCGACAGTCAACCCCCAATCAACCTATCCACTTTTTTTGGAGCCTGAAGATTTGTATAGAGTTGCATGAATTCCTCCACACATGAGTGCCATACGATAGGTGGCCGTAAAATGAGGAAAAATAGGCTGCCATAATTGAACTTCTTTGAACTGAATTCCTCAACTTTCTGATCACAAAAATTGAGATTGACAACTTACTCTTCAACAGAGAAATATGAGCATCTAACTTGAGAGCTCCATCTATAGTAATGCCAAGAAGGTTAGCATAATTTTTCACGGTTGATGCTCAGCACAATGAGACAAATTTAGTCCGTCGCATATATATCTCGATTCAATATGTAATGAATAAGTTATTGCAACGTTATTCGTACCTACTTATGTGACATAATAAGTTAAAGGAGGTAGATTACGGCAAATAATTACTCGGTATTTACGAGAAAACCTTGCTCTTTACATATAAGTTGTGGTTAATGTCTCTAAGAAACCAGTCTTATAAAACAAAATATAGGATGAAGGCATAATTTCCCTGGCAACTCTATCATAACCTCAAATTATGATTAATGCGATTCCATTTCATTCTAAAATAAATTTTACATGAGTTTTATAGGGCCAGCTATATAAGTATGAGAAAACTATTTTGTCTTGGAACTCCATAAGTGTATTTTTGATCATGCTGATTTTATCAGTAATCTGCAATGATCGCGACGTTCAATTTTGCAGCCAACGGCGTATGACTATACCAAAGAGGTTGTATATATTAGAGGGAACAAAGCCGAGTTTGCAGCCTGTCGATTTCCCACTCCTGTCACCGTCCAATCACAAACAAAATTTTGAATAACGCGCTAATGTGTTTTGTTTTGATTCGTTCCCCCAACCGCTCTTGAAGTTATTGTCAGCTGTCAACAAGTATTTGAAGTGTTTGTTGATTTGCGATTAGAGGTTATCTTGTGTGTTTTGCCGTTTTTTAGCAGTGTTTTAAGAGTGTAAAAGTTAAAAAATGCCAAGGTGTATTGTGAAGAACTGTATGTACAATAAAAGTGCCAATTATGAAAAGGATAAAGCAACTGTGCATTTATTTCGGTAAGTTGTTTACATGTCTTCTGTTTCCTTGTTTGGCGCCAAATGTTTATTGGTTTTCACAGGTCCGTATTTACACATTGTATTGCTTTTGTTAAATCTTTAGCATTTATTATTGTCAATTGTGTTTTTTCAAGAAATAAAATCTTAATAATGCATTATTTATTGAATATTTTTAATGAAATTAAGCATTTTGTTTGGCAATTATTATTTGAATTAGATGTATTTACCTATGTAGTTCCAGTAGAAGCAGAAAAAAAGTAGAATAGTTTCGTTTTATCTATTACTGCATCTTTCTAGAGGTTCAGTCACTGATAAAGTAGATAATTCGAGATATTATTTTCAGATTTCCCAAAGCTGGTTAAAGATACGAGGCTTGGAAACGAGCATTAAATTTAAGCGATGAAGATATTTTTATGAACTCAAATGTGTGCAATTTACATTTTACCGAGGAATCTTATGATTTAGAAAAATACCCTTTTGCAGTATACTTTAAAAAAAGTTCTATACCTGTATTGGTAAGTACTGAATCAAGGTTATTAATTTATGTAACTATTAGTGATATATATATATATATATATATATATATATATATATATATATATATATATATATATATATATATATATATATATATATATATATATATATAGCCAAACAGCGGTTTTTCAATGGCACTGCTATCAGTAATGGTTATTTTTAAATAACAGGGACTTTAAACAGCTACTGCGATTGTGGTTTAGCCATTTACAATGCTGCATGTGCGTATGCTATTATTTTAAACACTTACAAGGTGTTAGTGTTAACCGCTTAATTGAAACCACAATATGATCTTCAGATAGCTTTTAAATTATAATAATTTTAAAACTACTCAGATTTTTACTATTAATAGAAGTTCTATAAAATTAGCATATTACAAGAATATACGATGAGAGAAATCTACATATTATTTTTATTTTAATATAATGAAAAAGTTGGAAGGCATATATATGCTACAGTTCGGTGCTGCTTTAATTTTAGATTCAGCAGGTTTTTCCATGATATAATGACTTACAAGATATATGATATTGCGCATATGCCCCGTCCCCTCCTATGACATCACATGGTGAGTAACGTTATAGAAGGCCAACTACACACTTAACACAAAGTCATTCGCAATCAAAAAGTTTCTATACGTCAGTTTAATGTGGTTAAAGTTACATTCCATTCCATTTTTATATTACATATATATATATATATATATATATATATATATATATATATATATATATATATATATATATATATATATATATATATATATATATATATATATATATATATATGCACAAGTGAAGTATAATAATTAAGGGGAGCCCTGAATTAGCATTGGTGATACACAAACTTAAAAAGTAGAGAAGACGTTCGTAGACATTTACAGGGGGCGTTAACATTCATAAACTTGATTTGATCATCATGTCACATAATCATAGTATAGTATTCTGATCTTAAAAAATTAATTCCAACTGTATGCACTCAAATATCAGTAAAATACCTAATTTGTTAAGGGGTTGTGATGAACCGTCAAACTCCACTGTACGACAGCATATTATTATTGCATTGGACTCACCACATGACGCCATGCGCGTGACGGTTCTAAAAATAGATAGTCTCATTATCATATCTCGCGTTATTTGTATCATGAGTTTTTCGTTTTCTACCTATAAGAAAAGGAGAAATGTTGTATTCTAATACTGGCGAGAAGGAAAGTATACAGATACTTCTACTCGCTCGCACAAACTGCGATTGCGTGTATTATGAATACAGCAATTGCTGTTTGTCATGGAGTTTTTAGTATAAGATGAATTTCATAGAAATAATTACTCTAATGATTTGTGTAAATCTCGGTTTTCACAATCGCTGTTGTTTTGTGTTTTAATAACAGCTGCTAACAGCGATCTTTTAATAGAAGCGATTAAATCACCGGTAGCTATATATCGCTCATCTCTAGTAACTATGCTACTAGTTACATTCACGTAATATATTGTTATGTTATTTATCGTAATTTAATTAGCCCTGCAAATTTACATTAATGGTATTCGTTTCAAATTTATTTATGCAGGTAACAAACAAGCCATCAACACAAGTCGTTTTTGGCGAGCAGCCAATGACTGATATAACTGCTATCAATGTGCCATTTGCAGCTGCCCCGTCAACTAGTACTTGGTCTGGTAGCAATGTACCTGTAATGGATTATTCTCGGCCATCAACAAGTGCTGGTTTTTATGAAGAGAAAACTGTTGTAGAGGTACCGCAAAGATCGTTTAGTAGTTTAGGATTTGCTGAAATGAAAACATCTTCAATGCCACCCACTTTGAAGGACATGGTGAGTTAAATTCAGTTTTTGCCGTTTATGAAATCAGTATAATTTTAAAAAACCTAATATGTTATTCCATCACATCTTATATGGTGTTTAAGTTTGTATAGTCCATGATTAAATAAGTTAGAAACAACTGTTTGCAATTTATCTCAACCACTATTAACCAAAATGTGTTGTTGGAAATTTTGTTTATATATTCATTTTACTTGAGAAAATAAATGGTTTATCATTGAACATTTTTTATAGGTTGTTACACCGCGCAAACGTAAACTGAAGAAGCAGTTATTCGATGCATGAAAAAAAATTAAACGGCTCAGCAGTAGTGTTCATCATTATAAGAAGAGAACAGCAACCCTTGCGAATATAATCAAACAACTAAAAGGTAAAGTAACCGACGAAACATTAGAAACATTAATGCAAATAGAACCTAATGAAGAATTTTTACAAAGACAATTAGGTCGTAAACATAAGTATGAAAATCAACTTAAAGCTTTTTCTGCTACGCTGCATTATTACTCTCCCAAAGCTTACAGTTTTGTCAGAAACACATTTAACTCGGCTCTTCCTCATCCAAAAACTATATCTAGATGGTATCAAAGCGTTAATGGGGAAGCTGGTTTTACGTCAGAGGTGTTCAACTTATTAAAGTCAAAATCAGAAAGCACAAATGGAAAACTTATATGTTCTTTAGTCATAGATGAGATGGCAATTCGCCAACATATAGAATGGGATGGGGTAAAATATTATGGGTTTGTAGATTTTGGTATAAATCTTGAGACCGATTGTAACCCTGTAGCCAAAGAAGCTCTTGTTTTTATGCTTGTTAGCATTAATCAATCATGGAAGCTTCCTCTTGGATATTTTTTAATCGACTCTTTAAGGGGTACACAAAAACAAAATGGTATTACAGTGTTTAACGCTACTAAATGAGTCGGGCATATACGTGGTCTCAATAACTTTTGATGGGGCAACAAATAACCTAACGTTAGCAAAAGAACTTGGCTGCGATTTGAATTGGAGGAACATTAACTCTACGTTTGTTGATCCTAGTTCAGGTAGGAAAATTGCAGTCTTTTTTGATCCATGTCATATGATCAAACTGATAAGAAACACATTAGGCGATAAAAAATTAATAATTGATGAGAATGGGGAAAATATAAAGTGGGATTATTTAGTAAAATTAAATGAGTTACAGGATCAGGAGGGCGTTCATTTGGCAAATAAATTAAGAAAATCGCATATATTTTATACAAACCAAAAAATGAAGGTTAAATTAGCCACACAACTTTTTAGCCACTCAGTGGCACAATCTTTGGAATATTGCATTGAAGTTTTACATAAACTACCATTAACTATCTTCTGTTTTTAAATTCTTATAATATGAACACTTTGTTTGTAGTGTAGTTGCCATAGTATAAACTATAAACCTAGTGCACCTGGTGACTCTAAAAAACAATATTGGAATTGGATCTGGATTCTGCAGCTCTTATCTTTTGAACGTTATAAACGTTATAAGTGTGTTTTATAAGTATCTTTATTTTGTATTATTTAAGGAAAAATTTTCCTTAATTGTTATGCTTATTGTGTGTGCCATTGTCGTTCTTATTGTTAATTTTTTGACGTACATGAACATCCCTGTGTCATTCAGGTGACATTGGCCTGTTTCATTCTTAATATATACATTATACATTATACATTATACATTATACATTATACATTATACATTATAGATTATACATTATACATTATACATTATACATTATACATTATACATTATACATTATACATCTTGAGGAGTTCAAAGAATGTGAGGGAACTGTGAAATTTATCCGACTTATAAACAATTTATTTGACATTCTTAATTCTAGAAATTTAAACAATTCAGATTTTAAAAAAGCAATAAACGCAGAAAATTTTGAAAACATTAATGTATTTTTAAGAGAGCTATCACAATATTTAACGTCACTTAGGATAATTGATGGACCGCTTCTGTGTGAGAGTGGTAGAAAAATGGGTATAATTGGCTTTTTATTTTGCATACAAAGTTTGCAATTTGTTTATAAAACTTTAATTGCCGACAATAATTTTTTGCTGTATTTTCCCACTTACAAAATCAGTCAGGATCATATTGAGCTTTTTTTTGGGCAAATTAGATCCATGGGAGGCTATAACAATAACCCATCAGCAAAGCAATTTAAAAGTGCATATAAAAGGATGATGGTGCATCTTGAATTAAAAGATTCATTTAAAGGAAATTGTATCCCTTTAGAAGCAATTCCTATTCTGTCACCCATTGAGGTAATAAATAAAACTTGTGGGCGAGAACGAATATCTGAAGAACCAGATGAAGACATGAGTCAAATAGATAATTTTGACGACGACACAGTTCTTCAAATATTAGATATGAATATATCAGAGTTTAAGAAAGAAGTCGTGACATATATATCTGGCTATGTAGTAAGGAAAATAACAAAAGCTCTGAGATGCGAAGAATGCGCGGGTGAACTTGTTGGGGAGAGGTCTGCGTTATTAACATCGTTTATAGATCAGAAAGACAAAGGTCAACTCCTCACATACCCATCTGACGATGTAATATCTATTTGCACTATTGCAGAAAAAGTTCTTCAAACATACTTAAATGAATCTGCGGTGATTATAAACGTAAAGGAAATAAACATGCGAATATTAAAAACTATAATAAACCAAAACAGCATATTTAAAAAACTTTGAAGTTCACTTTCGAGAACAAAATCTTTTGACTTGCCATTATGGCCATCTAATTAAACTAATATCATCTATGTATGTTTCTATTAGAATACATCATTATAACAAAAATCTATTTGATAAAAGTAGAAGTTTAAGGGCTGTTTATAACAAACTTCTCTTATTTAAGGGCCAATAATTCAGTGTACATTTCAAGTACTCGTATGTCCTTCAAATAATGTTATCGGGAAGTTATTATGTCTTATAATATGGCCAATAAATTTTAGCTTCCTCTCGATTTCTTTGAGCAAGCCTCTTTATTCTTTCACCTCTCCTAGCACACTTTGAAGCGTCTTTCTATCAACCTGCACTGTCTTTGACATTTTTCTTGTCTACATTTCAAAAGCTTATATTCTCTTCATATCCTGCTTAACTACAGCCCAAGTTTCCGCCCCATACATTACCATACTCCATACACGTACGACTTGCATTTGTTCCTCATGTACAGGTTAAAATGTTTATTAGTGAGAACAGTACTTTGGTTATTGAATGCTTGTTTTGCCATCGCGATCCTCTTCAGACCTTTCCTACACTTACCATCATCTGTGATAATACTTCCAATCAATTATTTGAAATAATCTAATAAATCAAGCGTCATGTTATAAGATTTAAAAGCTACTTCTGTATTTGTATAGGTATTCAAAATTTGTGAAATGCACACGTAACGCAATCTACATCGATCAAACTTCTAGAAATTTTAACACCCGATACAAAGAACATATTTTTGCATTTAGAAATAACCATGCTGACAAATCTACATTTGCAAAACATATTATTGATACCCAACATAGACCCACAGTAAATAACGGCATAAAACCACAACATTTTTGTCATGACAAGTGTAAACTAGACTTGTTTTAAGCTTTAGAAGTAAAAAAGCATATACACGACAATATTTAGGATTTCTGAGATATTCTTCTTCCTAATTAAATAAATCAGACAACATAAATCTAACTATTTTTTCCAAAAAGTTGTTATAAGACATGATGTGTGTCGATATTTTCATTGTATAGTCTGCTTTATTAATGTGTTTGTTTAGTTATTTTATTGTTGTAATTGTTATTATAGTTATTACTGTTATAGGTTTCTTCTATCTTTATGTTAAATATTGATATACATCACGTAGACATTTTAAAGGCGTCATCCGTCATATTTGTTTTATTTTATTTTCACTTTTAAAGATTTTTTTGATTATAACATCATAAAATAGCAACAGATCTTTATTTGTAATTGTCATGATTTCGTATTAATTCAAATTTTTTCTGTCTGAGGATACTATCAAGCAGCAAAACCAGTAACAGAGACGTTGAAGAACATCTAGAATTCAGAAGGGCCACTTGCTCCAGTTAGCTTACGCGCTGGCTACGTCCTTCACCTACAAAAACGAAAACCAACAGTGAAACCAGAGAAATAGTCTCCAAGTCTGTATGAAGTATGGACCAGTTTCACGAAGTAAGGGCAACAGCAATCAATGAAATTAATCTCTATTTCTTTAAAAAAGACAAGGAATGTTAACATTAATTTGTAAACAGTACAATGTACTTTATGTTGTATTTTCTTCTGTTGTTGAAATAAAAACTATTATTATTTATCTAACCTTTTGAATATAAAACTTTATCCAATATATTCATCCAACAATTTATCCAACCAATAACCCAAAAAATATTTGACTAATTTGGAGAAAATTTTGGAATTACGCTTATTTTGCTAATGGCTTGGATGAGTTCGTTCATCAGATCTTAACACATAGTTTTTCCTAACAAAAAATTAAATATATTTTTGTAAACACAATAGCTTTCAAATTGTTTAAGTGATTGGAACGAAAATTTACAACTTAAAAGAACATACAGAGATGTGGTTGTGTACCAATTTTCAAGTCTTTTGATCAAAGAAAAATGAAGTTATTCGAAATTAATAATAAAATAATCCTCGACATCACTTCAAATTCTGTAATGCAATATCTACAATGTTGGACAAAGGCAGAGCAATACAGCTACCTGTACTGTTATGCTATTTAAATAAATTGTAGATAAAATCTAAATAATGGAAGTCACAACCATTGCCAGATGTCAAGATGTTGCTGACCGGGGTTGCCCGATCTTCAGGAATTTCATGTAGTTAAACCTTTCATGTATAAACATATGAAATTTTTACAACTTCTGATAATAAAGAAAACATTTTATAAAATTTAATTTTATCAGTCAGTTAAAAAATACTGTATTTAATACCTGCAAATTTCGAATTACCCATTTCTCATGATTTTTAACTTAGGTATCCCTCCGATCATAATTTACTCTATCCGACAACTTTGTTAGACTGCGTCTGTGCTGAAGCTCAGCTGTCATTTGTCATTGTGTGGTAGTGTTATTTATTGACAATATCAAATTGGAAATTTAGGACAGTAGAAACAGACACCATAAACAAAGAAGAAATTGGAAATTTAGCCTCTAGTGTAGGTTTTTGACATGATACCATAACTAGAGAGATATGATAATGTGGCAGCATAATAATATTATGCTAATGCTGTGGTACAGTCAGTTTGGCGTTTCATCACATCTCGTAACACACCAGCTGTTGTGTGCATACAGTTAGATGTAATTTTTTATTATCAGAATACTACTGTAACATGATGAAATCAAGTTTATAACTGTTAACATACTGTAAATAATTTCTCCACTTTTCAAGTTTGTGTTGCTGCAATGTTAATTAAGGGTTCCCTTAATTATACGCATATTGTGCTTATAAATGTAATAAAAAAATAAATGAAAATGCAAGTGAACCTATTTAATTTAGCTCTGTATTCTACATTATCTGAAAAAGACATTATAGGCGACGAAGTAGAATGTAATTTCGGTAAATATGCAGTTGACTGCATGAGGGTTTTAGATATTTTTTTCCAGCAACATGCTTAAAACCTTCCTCGGCCACAAGGCAAATTTTCTGGCAAACAACCCCCAAGAAAATTAAGGGACTTTGAAAACATGCGTTTTTCACATTTTACAGCAATACCTCCTTTAAACCCTGTCTACCCCATATTCGCCCAGGTCCAGCAACCTTCTTGGGGGTTGCTCACAAGAAATTTTTCTTGTGCTTTATGCTTTGAAGGTAGTTGTATGCATGCACAAGGGGAAGGAGAACCCCCCGAATTTTTGGGTGAGGAGCAGAAACCCTCTTCCTCCTGGGGTTCTTCTCCTGCATGCATACAATCACCCTCAATGCATCAACCAAAGGATTTTTTTTTCCAGCTTTCTAGTGTATTTTTCTAGAGTATATTTCCTGTTTATCAATTGCTTTGTTTGAGTTTTGTATCCAAATTACTCTATAAATATATGTCATAGATCATGTTTTTGCTTGTCCTTCTTTACCTTGTTTTACTGTTCCTAATTAAATAAATTAATTTTCATAACCTTTAATATAAGGCTAAATCTTACAGCTTATATAAATATATTATTTAATATTGTTATGAAAATTCACTATCATAACGCACTTGCTGCGTTCCGAACCTTTTTAGGTTACCTATTTATACAAAAGCTTAAGAAATTCATGAATAAGCATTACATTTCAATGATTGAATAATTTCAGTTTTATTTCTAACCAAACTAAAAATTCCTAAATACGTCCCTGACGTTTCTCCCACTCAAGTCACCGAACTCCGCCCAGTTAGGAAAAGTGTACAGGCTTCTTGTATTGCAAAACTGCACCTTTGTTACCTCTATCCCTTACAACCTCTTTGGACTATACCTAACATTCTGCTGGCTCATGGTCGATTTGCCGTGCTTCATATAGTCGCGTAGGCCTTGCCTCCGTGCTACATGTTCTAGAGTACATCACTTCTTCATAGTAAATTAACTTTGATTTGATTCCGCAATAATATAAACATTTTGTCAAATCTATTGCCTTTTTGTGTATTATTTGCCTTGCTGATATAAACTATATGTGGTGATTTATTATGTACATACTTTAGATTCCACAGGATCAGCTCTGTAAGATGCAACTCACAAATGTCTATTTTCTGAAAAGTAAATGTTCTTTCTCTCCTTTTATGGGCGATTTTATTAGATTAATCATAGTGATTAATACAACAAACATTTTATACACATTAGTAATCAGAAGGGAAGACCTAGTGAAGTTAAAAAGCCTGGACGCAGCAAGTGCGTTATGGTAGTGAATTTTCATAGAAATGATCTGGCACAAAATATTTTATTATAATTTTTTTTTCTTGTAACATAGAAATCTAAATTTTGGTGTATAGTTTACTTTTTATATCGTAAACCTACCTACCAAATTTGATTATCATAGATTTTTTATTTTTTAAGATAAAAATTTTTTTCAAATGAAAACTCAAAATTTTTCCGGAAAACCTCGTCCGATTTTTTTGACTAACGAACTTGTCAAAGTCATTTACAAAAGGAAGGTACATGCCAAATTTTATCAAAATCGGCCTATTATTCTTTGAGATAAAAATTTTTTTCGAATGAAAACTCAAAATTTTCCCGGAAAACCTCGTCCGATTTTCTTGACTAACAAACTTGTCAAAGCCATTTACAAAAGAAAGGTACATGCCAAATTTTATTTAAATCGGCTTATTACTTTTTGAGATAAGAATTTTTTTCGAATGAAAACTCAAAATTTTCCCGGAAAACCTCGTCCAATTTTCCTGACTAACGAACTTATCCAAGCCATTTACAAAAGGAAGGTACATGCCAAATTTTATCAAAATCGGCTTATTATTCTTTGAGATAAAAATTTTTTTCGAATGAAAACTCAAAATTTATCCGGAATACCTCGTCCGATTTTCCTGACTAACAAACATGTCAAAGCCATTTACAAAAGAAAGGCACTTGCCAAATTTTATTACAATCGGCTTATTACTTTTTGAGATAAGAATTTTTTTCGAATGAAAACTCAAAAGAAAGGTACATGCCAAATTTTATCAAAATCGGCCGAGTATTTTTTGAGTTATCGGTGTGATACATATATATATATATATATATATATATATATATATATATATATATATATATATATATATATATATATATATATATATATATATATATATATATATATATATATATATAAACATATAAAAATTGAAACTGACCCCGGATATGGGTTCTAGGGGTCATATATCGCGCTCATTTGAAGAAATTTTTTCAAAATTCAAAAGTCGAGATCTCCTCATTAGTGAATTTTTTCTAAGAAAATTCACTAAAAGCAAAACAAAGCTAGTTTGAATTACATCTCTCATGATATAGTCAAGGGCTGTGGTACAGACGAGACTACTATACGGTGTGTTACAGGAACTTCATCGTTTTATGTGGAGCGAATTAAGGGACAGGTGCCTAAAGAGGACATGGATAGTTTTTTCAAGAGAAGATGGCCTCTCATCGATATGCGATGTGTCAAGTTAAACAGCAAGGGAGAAAACACCAGCTTTAGGATTAGTATAAGCCCTGAAGCAAAACATACTATTTTAAATGGTTCATTGTGGCCAAGAGGAGTTATCATAAAACCCCATACATTTTTTCGTCGCAGTTATAAGAACACGGAAAGTAGTGAAACTGTTCGATCAATGATGCCGTATCACAGACAAGCTTAAGGCTTCTGCACTTAAATATTCAGTCTTTGAGCAATAAGATAAACGTTATGGAAAACTTCCTCTCTGAAACGGATCCTTCGTTTTTGTCAGTGAATGAACACTGGATGTATTCGGAGCAATTGGAGGCTGTCTATTTTCCTGACTATAAACTGGTGTCACGAAGAGATCATATCACCAAATAAATCCCTACAAGGAGAGTCATGACGAAGTTCAGCCGACGTATAAACCTAACTCTCAATGCTAGATGTTCTTCAGAAAGACCTACGTAAATTTCAATGCCAACTAGCAACCTACAGCTCACAATCACAGAGCTAAATATAAGATGTCATTACGGAAGCCAAATACGACCTGCTACTCCAGAGTCAAATTATATAATACTCACACACAGCCATAAATTCTACACCACACGGGTGTCTATTATACTGATAGCCCAAAACATGCTATCAAATAGCCCACAATAAAATGCCAAAACTTGATCACCGAATCCCAAATACAACCAACAATACTCCACCACCCACTATACTGTGGTCGGGAAAAGAACAATTACTACGGAACTGGTGACCCGTCCCTAAAATTAAAACACACGCATAGTAGTCTCCTAGCATCAAGCCAACACTAGAATCGACTTAACGATAAACAGCACACGTTGCGATGGACCTACTCTCTTAACGGATTGTAAGGCTGACACTCCCTACAGTCATTAGCCCCTGTTACCTCAACATAATTTCCATCCTCTAAGGAGGCGACCTTCACACGTTGCAAGGTTTTCCAACCTTGACATCCAACAATAGAATTAGAAGACCCTGAGTCCAACAAAGCAACCAACTGTACTCCATATATGTCCACCATGACATAAGGACGCGTATATAATATATATATATATATATATATATATATATATATATATATATATATATATATATATATATATATATATATATATATATATATATATATATATATATATATATATGTATATATATAACCTTAGTAAAAAGATAGTCGACACTGCCTTTATGGTGTTCCGATTTAACGAAATCCAACCCAACAGGACATGACAAATCTACCGAGCTTAGTTTCACTGGCGACTGCCGGTAGCCACGCCGCCTTTGCCGTTTCCCGAATATTTTGGACAGCTTGTCTTCACAACACCTGGCTTCCCACAATGGAAGCAGAAGGTGCCCTTCCGAGGCTGTGAATATTTTACCCCAGTATTCACAGCCTCGGAAGGGTATGTCCCTCCTGGGTGCGATTCCAACACTTGAGAGAACCTCTACACAAGACATGACCTCACGATGTGGCGTGCGTTTTTCTGACGATAAGCCAAGTCAGGCTCCAACAGTGCACGGTTCGGACGAGGTGGAGAATAACTCTGTTGTGCTGTTTCTCTATTCCTTTCCAACTTCTTACACATCTCCTGTAACTCATTCACTGCACTATACGAAGCCAAACCAAAGTTATGGATAAAGCACAGATGGATATTGTTTTGAACCTCTAACATCTCTGCCTCTGAGGGGGATCAGGTAGCCATCTAAACATACTTGCCATTAGAGGGAAATAAATCCCCATTCTTTCCTTTTCACCTTGATGTCTCTGCCATATTTCTTGCTACAGCTCACGCTTATAAAAGTGTGGCTGGAATTCTTCCCGCAGTAGCCTCTGAAAATCAGACCACCAGAATATCTTCACGAACCGCTTCATACCAGACTGCAGCATTACCAGATAACAAGTCCGAAAGACAAACCAAAAGATGAGAATTATTCAGGTTACTAGAATGACGTCTAACTTCAATCTGCTCTAAAAAAAAGCCGATACACTTAACTCATCAGTTCTATTAAACGTGATACCCCAATTTCTAGGTTCGTACTGATGTTTATGAACGTTGACTATATTCGTGCAAGCCTGCACGGGTGGTTATGTGTCAGCCACCTGTGCCTGTACAACTCGAGTAGATGTTCTCTCTAACTCTGATACCGTCTTTGTGTCAGCTTCATCAACTCTCGCTTCAATTCGATCTAACCTCGATAAAATATTGGGCTTTGGCATCACGCGAACCTTATCATCCTCAGAATCTTCCAAACTGATCCGACTAAGCCTCCCAACAAGTGTCTCAACTTAGTGTTCACAAATTCCCTAGCAGACTTATCCAAGCAATTAATGTTACATACGTAACAAGTAAACTAAACCACCAGAAATAAATTGCCAGACCCGTCAAGCATCCCTCACAAGTTACACAATAGCAAAATTCACTGGCTAATCTAGTTTTAGTTAATTAAATACTTGAAGGTTAAGTCCACTCTTGGGTGAATGTTCTAATGACAAAAATAACAACACATAAACGACCCTGTAGGTCAGCAATCGTGAAACAACAAACAGTAATTATTAGTGGAGTCATATATCCATGATTGTCATGACTGGCGATGACGTTACCAGTCACTATACGTCAAGTAAGTTATCTGGATTGATAAAAACACAATGCACAAAAAAGGATATGTTGTAGGCATTGGCACGCCACAATATTGCACTGGTAGCTGAAATACATCACATGAGATTTGTTGTATACTCATCTGATCGGTATCGAGGACGGGCGGCTCCACCAGCACACTCTAGCCCGTCGTCATGCCCTAGGCCGTGAACATAACGGCACGTTTACTACAGCTCCAACATCCAAGCAGCAGCGGCTTATACACTGGAATTGCAGCGGCTCTAAAAATGATTTACTAAACTGGCTGTAAGCACCAGTCTGCCCTGAAGGATGACTTCATCAAATAGAAGCAGTGAGGACCAAAATGGCCACTACTGCGGCTACATTAGGACATTGCAGCACAGCAGCCAGATCTAGAAGAGGCAGAAACCGCGGCTCTGTCAACCAACGTTCTCCACACATATACGCGAGAACTCAGCCATACCAACCTATTGACATCGAATCGTCTCCCAGCTAATAACCATGGCATGTAACTAGCTGTTAGCCAGGGATAAAACAAGACAGCAGTATGAACCCCAGCGCCACTGTATATTTATTGTAGACATAATAAAATTATACGAGCAAGAATACTGAAGGTATCACCTGCTCGAGGACTACGGACGAACACAGACACGGTCTGCGTCGACCTAATTAACTCACTCGCGTGAGATTACATTTACCATACAGCACAATATATTCTCAGAATGTTCTCACATTGTGAGAACATTCTTTTTCAGAATATTTGTTTCGGAATGTTCTAACATTTATGGAATTTCAAACTTCAATCTTGAATATTCTGAGTACATTCATTCAATCACATACTAAGAAAATTCTTCATCAATATACTGAGAATATTTGAATAGATTATTATTCCGAATATTCGCTTAGAATGTGCTTGAGATGTCCTTATAATATTATATAACTTTAAAATTTAATGTAAAAGATAGATGATGATTGCGGTATAGTGGTGAGAATTCAAAAGTAACTATTTTGCATGTTTGATTCTGTTACCTGTCTATGGTAAACACATTGTATGTTTAGGCAATTCATTCTTTTGGCATAGAGCGCTTGTCCATTCTGACGGGAAGGGAAGATGGCATATGGCAAGATGGCCGCTAGACGTCCAGACGTAAATGAAAATTAATGTCAAAATGAATGGTCTGTGGTCAATGTTGTATAACGTTCTATTCCAACATAATTAATTAAAAATAATAATGTGACGTGAACAGTGTGTAATTGCAAACATAAATCCAGAGTACAGAAGCAATTAAAACATGGTGTCAGGTTATCTAACACGCACCCAGTAAAGAAACAAGTTTTAAAGCATCTCCTGTAGTTGACACTGACGATGGGTTCGCCAATTTTGCTTGAGACTGGATCACCTTACGAATTAGGTACACCTACATTTTATAATATATAATTAAAAATTGTGTTAAGTGCAATAGTACCTGAGTCATGCAATATAAACCACCACCACCGTTTCATGTGGATGGACTGATGTACTGGAAACGTGCAAGAATACTGCAAATCTATAGAATTGTGTAAACAACTTATGTCGTGTAGTGTACATTAGATCTAAATGAGTTTCGTTACTTTGTACTATCATCTAAAATATATACTCTAATGTCTGTTAGAACTACACTGACAAATGACAGTTCAGCATAACTTGAACTTAAATACTAAACGAAACGCGAAACGCCAACTAATAGTTTGTGAATGCTAAAAGGGAAAGATCTCATTAGTACTTTAAAACAAAACAAAAAAATTTCTGGACGCAGCAAGTGCGTTATGGTAGCGAATTTTCCTAAAAATATTTTTAATAGCAAATGTCTTTCTTTGTGAAAGCAGATCATCAAACTTGGTTGCCTATATAGTAGAAACAATGTACCATATTTCATCGAAATAAATTTATTGTCTGAAAATATATAAACATTTTTCAAAAGTCTAGATGCAGCAAATGTGTTATTGAAGTGAATTTCCATAAAAATGTTTTCCATAGCAAATGCGAGCAGGCATCAATCTGATTACCGGTATAGCCTAAGTAGTAGAAACAATATACTATATTTTATCAAAATAACTTATGGTTTGAAAATATACAAACATTTTCCGAAAATAAACTTAAATGTTGGTTTTCTAACCAACAAAGCTTACGTTAATAGCAAATTGAGTTATTGAAATTTGAAGGATTTAATGAAAATTCGGTAAATTTGCAGATCAGCTCCCGAACGCTTTTAACAAATTGTTTTCAGAAACATTACTAGGACCCCACCTGGATGCACAAACTACAAGAAAAATTTCTTGTTCACACCCCAAGGTATTTATGGGACTGGGAGTGAATAGGGGTGCTGTGCGGGGTAGGCTGAGTTTAAGGGGGATATGGCTTCAAGATGTGAAATAGACAGCTTTCCAGCCCGCTTTATTCGAATTTTCTGCCCATATTTCCTTTTTACTACCTATATATACACCCCTACTCACTCCTGGTCCCGTAACTTCCTTGGGGAGGGTGAACAAGAAATTTTCCTTGTGGTTTGTGGATTCAGGGGGGGGGGGGGGGCTAGGCAGGTTTCTGAAAACAGTTTTTTGAAAAGCGTTCGGGAGTTAAACTGCAAATTTACCGAAAATTCGCTACCAAAACGCACTTACTGCGTCTAGATCTTTTTCTTACTGCCACGGATGTTTATAAAACAAAATGACAAGGCGTACGGCAGCTCTATTGTCGGAGGCAACTGGGTAGAGGGTCGGACTTACCTTTCTCATGTGTAATGTTTCCTAAATGAAGATGGGGCGCCACACATTTTTTATAGCACACAGCTGTTGAGCTTTTTGAAGTCAATGAAATGTGAAAACTGATTCAAATTAGTTACTCCCTAAACTCTACAATTTAATGAAAACACGAAAGACAATTTATTGATTTTAATAGTAATGTAGAAATATATAGACATATTATATGATGAGAAATGGGTAAATGTAAATATAATTATAATTTATGAGTGAAATTCAAAATAAAAATAATTGGTATATAACTATTTAAAGAGATTTACGTTATAATTAAATTTGGAACTACGCATATGTGTCAAATTAAATTTCCCCTCGCATAGTATACCTTTGCTTCGGTTCACAGAGGTGTTACAAGTTTGTGTCGCCCAGTGTACACGTGTGAGCTACAACTTACGTCGTGCAGTGTACACTAAAACAAAATGAGCTTATCTACTTTTGAACTATCATCTAAGATTCTAATGTCCGTTGGAACTACACTGACATGACAAATGACAGTTCATCATAGCCTAAATAATCAAATAATACTAAACGCTAGTTAATAGTTAATTGTTTTAGTTTGTGAATATGAAAAGATAAGGAACTTAATACTTTGAATAAAACAAAATGCGTACAACAGGCTTACGACAAATTTAAAGAAGCTATTGATATTTGAACACATCAAATCTGTGAGTAATAATGATTATTATGCCGAGTTAAAGGAAATGATTAACCTGTTTTCTATTGCTGTGTGATTGTTTTTGATTTTAGAATATTTCGTAACTATGGATCTTCCACTACAGCTATATGCTTTACTCAATCTCGACATGGATAGAAAAATAAATTACGGATGCTGGACTTACTAGAAATTCAATCTGTATTATCTTCCATTGTTACCTCGAGACCGTGATTTGAGGAGGTACTTCTGCTGCTGTGAAGCTAGTTATAACCATTTTAGTTAACTGATATTGGTTTATAAAATCACCAGGAGTTGTTACATAGGTGGGTAGACCTTTACACCGTAAAAATAAATATAAATAACAGGCATAAGATAGATAAAAACCATTCAGCAATAATCTAGCCCCCAGAAAAAACCTGCAACTGTATTTTAAAAATACAATTAGACGAATTTTTACTAGAAAAGAAATTAAATCCTTACCTATTCAAAGTGCCAGGCTTTTACAAAAGTCAGGTGCAGACTGAATTAAAACGAGAGGAAAATTGTCTCCTTTTTTTTTTTGAAAGTTGATTATAAAATTCCAGAGAAAACTGATCATTTTTAATTCAGAATTTAAAACTATTTATTAACAAGAATGACAAAACCTTACTTTGACATATGTCAAGGATAATTTGAAAAAGATAAACAAAACAATTAAATCGTGTTTTAAGAACAACACTTGATAGAAACAAATGATCACAAACTAAACAAAAGCAAGATATATAATAAGATGACCCTATTTAAAATATAATATATTCCTGTATTTATGTAATTATTTACTTTTAGGTCACGTAATGGAGATGACACTGTTCCTGTTCCTGATATTATTAAAGCTACACCCAAAGGAATAACAGCAAGACAAAAGGAAAATTTTGCTCAACTGTGGAGCCACACGGTTTTAATCTTTAATGAAAGAAAGAAGATATGCAGCAACGATCGGCAACCTGTGCAATAAAGTGATGTGTAGTGCATAGTATAGGCTCGCACGCTAGTGATCAATGTGCTGTTACTGTATGTTGCAGTTATTACATTGCCTTAAGAAACATGTATGCCTTTCATTACTACTCTTTACAAAATTCACATCTCATATTACAAACACATCATATTTCGATAAACAATTCAAAAATGCATTAACGAATTTGTTCTACGAAAATTAGCTAAACAAATTATACACCCCTACTCACTCCTGGTCCCGTAACTTTCTTGGGGAGTGTAAACAAGAAATTTTTTGGGGAATAGGGGGGCTTTGCGGGGTAGGCAGGGTTTAACGGGATATGGCTTCAAGATGTGAAAAAGACAGCTTTCAAGCCCGTTTTATTCACATTTTCTGCTCATATTTCCTTTTTACTACCTACCCCGCCCAGCACCCCCATTCACTCCTGGTCCTGTAACCTCGGGGGGTGTGAACAAGAAATTTTTCTTGGGTTTTGTGGATCCAGGGGCGGCCCTAGACAGGTTTCTGAAAACTGTTTTTTGAAAAGCGTTCAGGAGCTAATCTGCAAATTTACCGAAAATTCGCTACCAAAACGCACTTACTGCGTCCAGATTTTTTTTCTTATAAACGTATCATATTTCGATACAAAATGCAAAAATGCATTAATAGATTTGTTCTATGTAAATTAGCTAAAAAATTTATAGACTTAAACCATAAACTTCACTAAACCTACGAATAGATATCCAAAAAAGCATCAACTTAACTAAACACAGCCAAAGCATCAGAGAAAGGGTCTATTTGAAATGAATATTCTGTAAATATTTTAATAAAATGAAGGGCAATGACGGTTGAATCTGAAACGTAAGGGTTTGCAGAACACTCTTCTTGCAACATTTTCTTTTCAAAATCCGTATTTGTTTCACGTTCTTTGCCTAAACATTGTCAATTTTGACGTTTAAAATTGCGAGTTAGGCGTTTTGAGGAAAACTCCAAAATTTGTTTCTTTAACTGCCCATAACTTGCTTGTCTTTAAAGCTAGGGACCCAAATTTTGGTACAGAGTTCACTCTTTATAATACAAACACGCGTACCAAATTTGGTTGCCCTTACTTTGTTATTTACGGAGATATGAATTTTTTTAGAAAGAAAACACAAAATTTTCCGGGAAAACCTGGTCCGATTTTCCTGGCTAACAAACTTATCCAAACCACTTGCAAAAGGAAGGTACTTACCAAATTTTATCAAGATCGATCCATTATTTTTTGAGTTATCAATCGGATATATATATATATATATATATATATATATATATATATATATATATATATATATATATATATATATATATATATATATATATACAGATCTCCTCATTAGCGAATTAAAAAAAAATCACTTAAATGCATACAAAGGGTTTACAACAATTTAAAGAAGCTATTGAAATTGGAACAAGTTTATTAGGTGAGTAACATTGCCTATCAAATTTAGTTAACACTTTCATGACCAGACCTACTTTTTTTTTAATCTGTTGTTTTTTTGGCTGAGGATTATTAAAGAGGGTTAAAATAAATATGTAGAAGGTTAACTTTTAGTTAAAAAAAACATTCATGTGGGACTCAAAAGTACCCCTAGTATCTTACAGGTTATGGACAAGTCCCGAAAAGTACTAACAGGAATAAAACACTAAAATTATGCCGTTATCAAACAATTTTTTTGGAAATATTATTTGTGTTGTTACATAATATATTAGTTTTGAAAGGCCACAATTCACCTATTTAACTCATGGCATTCCAAAAAACAGTTCTGTCATTACAGCATAAGTAAATGCCACATGTGTTACACTTACAGTATAGCTTAAATTCAACAAATTTTGCAGAACACATTTCGCATCTTGATCCCCTACTTGTAAAAATAATGTAATGCGCTCCTCAATTTGACAAACGTACATCTGATGGTACAGTGTAATTGTATTTTCTCCTTTCCACATAACCATTATTATTATTAGATCCTAAAGAAGATCACTTTTTCAATGGCTGTCCTAAAGTCATAAGCCCTTGACTGACTTGTCACCTAAAATCCGATAGAGTAGGTTTCTCTCCACTGACATCACAATACAAAATATATGCAATTACAAACTGTATATCCAGTAGCCGCCACAGAAATCATTTGCCACCATTTTCTTGATAGCCTTTTTCCTTCATAATATGATCGTAGCTGATTTGCAAGATCAACTCCCCCATAAAATTGTTGTAATCTCATATTACAAGTGTAGAGTTGGTGTCTTTTTTGCCCCTGCGTTATCCCTCCTTTTCACAATACTTTGTTCCATTTCCATGATATTTGGAAACTATGTATATAGGCTTATTGTCCATCCATTTATAATAGCCTATACCAGTGTTTGAAAATTGGCAGGCAAACTCTTCACACCTCATGGATTCGTCAGCTCTCAAACTGCTTGGTTCACCTTTACAATATTTCATTATTGTTCCTAAGGCTAAGCAATTTTCAATCTTTAATTTTTCGAATAATTTTACCGAAGTAAAATCATTATCAAAACAAAGCAGTTTGTTTTTCCCATTCTTCCTCACTTACGGATAGGACTACCCTCTCTCCTAAGCCATATACTGCATACTTTTCTTTGATTTCTCCATATTTTCCTTGGTACACACTGAACTTTTTAGTATAACCTTTTTGATCTGCTATACACCACAATTTATACCCTCATTTTATCGGTTTTTTTTCTTCAGATTATATTGTTTTATCAATGAGCGCCCCTTGAATAATATCATTGATTCATCAATTAGTAACTGTTGTGTTCCATTATAAAATTTCTTAAATTTTTCATGTAGAGTTTCTATAAGAGGGCTTATCTTATATAATTTGTCTTTGTTGTTTGTTGGAATGACACTTCCTTGACATGAATATTGAATATCCAAATATTTTTCCACACATCCTTGAACTAATGAAAGGGATGCCAAGATCTTGTGAAGTTGACCAGTAGTCCTTCCAAGAAGGGACAGTATGGAATCCCATGAAAAACTTTATGCCTATAAAAGCATATAATTCATTCTCACTAACATTTAGTCTTTTTGTTCTTGGTGTAGCATAGAGGTTAGACTGAAATTCATTCAATGTGCTTTATGGCTGGAGCAACTATACTTATAAAATAGTCCATGGTACTGTGGCATTCTACTAGGTCGGCAAAAACAGCACCTTTATTATATACAAAGTCTGATAATGTTGTTTCCTGTACATCATTTCTCCAAACTCTATTTTTCAGGTCGCTAATATCATCTTTTACTTGCTTTGTGGATTTTTTTGCAGATTTTTTGTTGGGGGATTCAAATTTTGACTTTGTGCCAGGAACAAAACCTATAACTTTTACATAACTAACTATACGTTTTTCAGTACTAATCACCTTTTCATTGACTCAACTTCTTCCAAATTCTCAGTAATGTTTATGTCTGTATACTATATGTCTATATACATCTACATTATTTATCACTTCTTCTGTATCCTCATCTGATTCTTCAATGTCTTTGTCAAATTGATTACCAAGGGGAAAGTCGAAAAAATGATTGTCAATAATTGCATGTACTTTCTTCAGGCAGTGGCCTTTTCCTTTCCCATAACTCTCCATTTTTCTTCTGTCGTTGTAAACCAGAAAGACTGTGTCAGTACTTTTGAGTGATAGTAAATTTTCTACGAAGCTCAATTATTTTTTGAAATTAATTATGTTTCTATAGCTTACAACATAATCTCTATTTAGTTATACTTACAATGGAATAAATAAACTTCCCGATTTTCAGGTGTTTCACAATAAAACAATCCGTCGCAATAATTAGCTATCACTTTAATGTTCACTCGGAACAAAATGACAATTATGATTCACTTAGTGTTGCCAATGTAATAAGCTAACTTTACCAAATAAAAACATTGTTTCCGGAATGTACTGTCAAGAGCTAAATGTAAATCTGTGTAATATGCATGTTTTACGACTGTTAAAAAATTCAGGAGTTAAAGTACCATCGGTCTTTAAAGGGTTAAAGGAAATCATTTAAGATATTTTCCAATGCTGTGTGATTGGTTTTGATTTCAGAATGTTCCAGAATTTTGGATCTTCTACTACTGCTACTCTTTACTAGAGCTTGAGACGTTTAGAAATAATAACTAAGGTTGCTATACTTACTGGAAATTTAATCTTATTTGCCATGTCTTTTACCTCTAGACTATGATTTGAGGAGGTACTTGAGCTGCTACCAGGCCAGTTATAACCATTTTAAATCTAACATATTGGTTTCTAAAAGTCACCTGGTGTTGTTATACAGGTGGGTAGACCTTCACACCACAAAATTCTTCTTTACAACTGATATAAAATAAAGAAAAGCCGAGAGAAAAACCATTCAGCCACAAATTAGCCTCCAGAAAAAAGCCTGCAACTGTATTGTAAAATGCAATTAGACGAACTTTAAGTAGAAAAGAAATTAAATCCTTACCTATTCAAAGTGACAGGCTTTCAGAAGAACTGAGCCAAGACTAATTTCAAACAACAGGAACATTTTCTCTTCTCTTTTTTTGAAAGTTGATTCCAGAAAAAACTTATCCTTTTTAATTCAGAATTTAAAACCCTACAATAACAAGGATGGCAAAACCTCACTTTGACGTATGTCAAAGACAATTTGAAAAAGATAAACAAACAATTAAATATTGTTTGAAGAACAAAACTTAATAAAAACAGATAATCACAAACTAGTCAGAAAGCCAAAGATTTAATAACATATATGATCTTAATTAAAATCTAATATTTCTTGTATTTATGTAATTTATTTAATTTTAGGTCATGTAAGTATTGAAGATGACAGTGTTCTTGCTATTATTAAAGCTACATCACCAAAGAATAACTAAAAGATAGAAGAGAGAATGTATGCCGCTGCAAGGGCACCTACAAATAACCATAATGGAAGAAAGAAGCTTACGCAGCTCGTATTGGCAACCTGTGCGCCAAGTGATGTGTTGTGCAGTAGTATATGTTTGTATGCTAGTGATCTATGTACCTTTACTGTATTATGCTGAAGGTGTTATTATATTTGTTCAAGAAATATATATTTGTTCCAGACCCAATAACTGCGCTCCACAATATTCACATGTGACAACAGTTTGCAACAACTCTGTCCAAGTTTTCCATATGCTGTTGGATTTCGTTATTATCACAAGTTTCTACAGAATCAAGTAAAGTACTATCGTTGTTCATTTAATGTAGATGGTGGTGAGAAAGAAGCATTGCCTTGATCTTTTAATAACATATTCTTTAACATTTGTTTCTGTTCAATTAAACATTTCATTGTAAACTGCTGATTCTTTAATATTATCTGTTTTAGACTGCATAACTTGTTAATAAGTTCAAATTTAGATGAACGATTACTTACAGCTTCTACAACAGTGTCCATACCTTCACCCGACAAAATCAAAGAGTCAAATCTTTCTAAACACATTTCATACTCATTATATCCACTATTGTCATAACTTTTTATAAACTGCACCAGCACATCAGTACCTACAGTTTCAGGTAAAGTACAGTTTATTACCGATTACTTACAGCTTCTACAACAATGTCCATACCTTCACCTAACGAAATCAAAGAGTCAAATCTTTCTAAACACATTTCACACTTATTAGATCCACTATTGTCATAGCTTTTTATAAACTGCACCAGCACATCAGTACGTCCAGTTTCAGGTAAAGTGTGGCTTATTACCACATCAATTAACTCGTTTTTTCTGAGATTATTGAGCTCAGCTATGAAAATGTCTCTGTTTACATCTGTCATGTTTTAATATCTCCCCTCTCTTATTAAGTTAGCAATTAAGTTTTATATCAATTTAGAATTAAATCTACTAAGTAAATGTGTATGGTAACCATGCCATTTCAAAGACTAGTCAAGGAGAATATATCCATCATCAATCATCATTCCTACATGTGGTTGCTACAGACACCAAGTTGTTAGTGTCTATAAGTTGTCTAACCTTACAGTGCTTATAGTTGTTAAATCTAATCCTGGCACAACTACTAAAATTTAAAAACAGCCTGTGTATCGAAAACTGCATTTAATTTAGTGAAAATAAAGTGACAGTTACCTGTAAAACATCCTAAATTTCGAGAAACAGTGAGAGAAGCATCATCTGCATACATGGTGATCGACGTTGGCACCTTCAAACAATCAAAACTCATCAAACTACCGCAAAACTAGCACTGAACCTAAGAGAGATTCCCAAGGGAACGTCCAGGTCAATGCTTATTATTTTTAAAGCAACTCATCAGCAATTCATTCCTGCATAAGTAGCCGGTTTAGGATACCGTCTGAGTCTCGTGAAATTTTTAGTGTACAAACCCCTACTTTAATAACCATAGTAGTAACAAACAGAAAACAAATATCTAAAAAATTACATTCCACAGAACTTTGGTTGTAAATACGGAGCACGGCTACTCTTGATCCCGGAACTAAAAATCAAATAACAATATGTACTTATGTTAATAATAAAATTGATTGCTTAATTTTTTCATTTCTTTTACAAATAATTATGAAGGCTAAAACTTAAAGGTAATTTTAACGCAAACGAAAATTATATAAAAGTAATAAAACAAATGTGTTATTTGTGTATCCACTTATCATATTTGTGGGTACAGTTCACATATTAGTTTTCTTTGGTAAATTTAGTGAGTAATATCTTTCAGTGATATACTTCCACACGTGTGGAAGTATCGCATCGGCGACAAAAATTTCAAATTTTCTTTGCTTAAGCGTCGTAAAAAGGGACAAAACATATAGACAACATAATTTGGGAACGAAATATTTTTTCGTCTGTCGGTCTGTATGTCTGTGTAGCCACGATAACTTTAGAACAGGTTGAGATATCGTCTTCAAATTTGGTATAGTTATAGCACCCGGCAAATGAACAGTTTAGATTGTTTTTGGGTAAAATCGCTTTAGGGGGTAGGGGATGAATGGGGGGTGATTTTGTGAAAATTGACATTATTTCGTTAAAACTCGAGCAATATAACATTTAACGGTTTGTTTATTAGAAAACTTTCAGTTTCATCAAATGTAATATATGTATGTAGGCTCCATCTGTTCTGCATATGATGCAGTCGATCTAATCTATAGAGAGAGTGACTTGCAGCTGAAAACTGTTGCATATTTTTGTATTCAAGGCTGGCCAGAAAAGGGATTTAATGTACCGCAGTTTGTAAGACATTATTTCAAATTTAAAGAAGACCTCACCTTTATGGAGGGATTACTGGTGTTTTCCAATAAACTAGTAATCTCAAATAGCCTTCGTTTCTAAATCTTAAAACTGCTTCATGAAGGACATATTGGCATCGAAAACACAAAGTCCTGAGCACGTCAGATACTCTACTGGCCAGGTATGAATGATTTTATCGAATCTTATACAAAAAAATGCAAAATTTATGAGTGAAAAATAAAAAATCCTTGTTGTTATATCCTGTGCCTGAGCGACCATGGCAGGAGTTGGGCATCGATATCTTTACTTTGGCAGGCAAAAGTTATCTTGTCATCTTTGATGCGTCCTCAGATTGGCTCGAACTAGGGCCAATGAAAGACAAGTCAATCAGTTCAGTCATCACAAATTTAAAGAATGTATTTTCTAATTTTGGTTCCATAGACATTATAAGGTGACAATGTTCCCTTTAATAGCTTCCATTTCAAAAAATTTGCAAACGATTGGAATTTTGAAACCATTACCCGAAGCCCTAACTACCCACGATCCAAAGGTCTTGCACAAAAGGGAGTAGCAATTGGTAAAAAAATAGTAAAAAAATCATTGGAGGATGAGATGAGGATATTGATACAGCTTTGTTGCAATACCGAAATAGCCCTCTGAAAAAAATATTGCATATTCTCCTTCTCAGTTTTTAATGAGCCGAATTTGCAAGACAAAAATACCTATCAGTGCTGAGTTATTGAAACCCAGATTATGTCAAAACATCAATGAAAACCATAGAAATAAGCAGGAATTACATAAGAAATCTTACAATAGGACAGCTGTCGACTTTAAACCATTAGCCGAAGGAATGGATGTTACAGTGTATGATCATATTCAGGGGAAGTGGGAACTAGGAAAGATTATTAATCATTGCCCTTCACCACGTTCGTATATGATACAGAATAAATATGGTGATATTGTCAGGTGTAATAGAATTGACTTGAAACATTCGTCAAATAAGTTCTCACCTGAACTCACTCCCTCTGATATCTTACCAGAGTCTCCTACCGCCCCTTACCCCTTTCAATAGTCAAAGTGACACTGATAGTTGTCCTAAAATAGTGTGCAAGAGTGATAACACTTCAGAGCCAGTAGACGATCGTACAAGGTCTGGTCGTCCAATAAGGGCCCCTGATAGACTAAATCTATAAGAGGAAATATGTAATATATGTATGTAGGCTCCATATGTTCTGCATATGATGCAGTCAATCTAATCTATAAAGAAACATGTGTAAGTGTCCTTTTATTAGTGAATTTTCATTAAGAAATTTCACTAATAGAGAGATATCGATGGTAAGATTTTTGGAAAATTTCTTTAAACGGGCGTGAATTAGGGCCTCTTCCAAGGTCAGTTGAAAAGTTTAGTATATATATATATATATATATATATATATATATATATATATATATATATATATATATATATATATATATATCCAACCGATAACACAAAAAATACTTCGCCAATCGAAACCAAATTTGGCAATTTCCTTCATTGTGTTAATAGCTTGGATGAGTTCGTTAGACAGTTTTGACACTCTCATACTTCCAGGAAAAAATGCCAAAAACAGTTTGAAAACGCAATACCTTTTAAATTACTAGAAGTATGAAACTAAAACTTTACACGCACGTAGATATCGTATCAGTTGTCCTCTCTACCAAACTTGAACTTAATCGGTTCAGTAAATTATGAGTTATAACTAAATAAAAAATAAATAATTTACAATATACCTGACCTGAAATTACCACCGAATGGGTGCCTATAATGTTAGACGAGGTCAGGCAGATATATCAGGGTTACGCTGCTATTGCAAACAAATGCTCAAAATTAATCTTCAACCGAGCAGGCTACAATAATATGTTACAATAAACAAACAGCGGGGTTGCCATTTGCCAAAACTGTCATCTGAATTTGAACATATCAGAAAAATATATGGTAATAAATAAAAAAAATTAATGAGTGATACAATTTGTTTAAAGGCAGTCTAGAACTACGTTTTATTATGTATGAATATTAAGCTTCCCATTCTTCAAGGTATTTAAAACCCATCGCCCTCTCCTAGTTAAATCTGACCACGCCAGTTAGCTATTTGTTATTGTCATTTGTTATTTTGCGAACTGACAGGGGAGGGAGTCGAATTTGAGGTTATCTCCTTTTTGTTCTTTGTTTACAGACGTCATAAACAAATAAGACTCAGCTAATAACTTAGAATCTTAAAATAACGTACTTATTGTTTACTTTTAGTTTTTAGTGAATTTTCATTATTATTTACTCTTCATGTCGTATATAGAAAGTTTGAGGTAAATGAAACTACATAATATCATGCAGTAGCTTAATCTATACTTATAAACATATGTTTAGTGTCAATTATTAAAATTTTAATTTCAAAATTTTGTATTGTTTATATTTATTTATTTGATTTTCAAAGAGTATGGATACAGCAATAGTAAATAAATGTTGAAAAGTGTTTAGGTGCAGCAAGTGCGTTATGGCAGCGAATTTTCGTAAAAATATTCCAAATGGTGGTAATTCAATTTCCCATTAAACAAGAATCTTCAGTTTTGATACATACTAAAACCTATTATAAAAGCAGCGTGGGTACTAAATTTTAAAAATAACACAATAAGCTTCACAGGCAACGATAAATTTGTTTTAGAAAACCATTTTGGTTATTTTGTCTGCAGAAACTGTTTCGATTGAGTGGACTAAAACGAATCATCCAAGCGACTAATAAGGAAAAATATCTGCCACGTTTATAATTTGGCAGGTACATTCATTTTGTAAATAAAAATTAAATTTTCGGTATATTTCGAGATTAGCACACGGGGGCTTTTTAAAAAGAAAAAAAATCAGAATCATGCTTACAAACCACAAAAAATATTTCTTGCAAACAACCCCCAAGAAAGTTACGGGATCACGAGTGGATAGGGGTGTTGGGCGGGGAAGAAAAAAACAGCTTAGTTGGACCTCTATAAGCTGCCTTTATCCCATTTTGCAGCTATACATTCTTAAAGTTATGTTTATCCCGCCCAAAACCCCTATATTTACCGCAGGTCTCGTAACTTTCTTGCGGGTTGTTCCCAAGAAAGTTTTCTTGTTTACATTGTTCTTGTTTATCCATTGAGGGTGGTTATATGCATGCAGAAGGGGAAGGGAACCTCTGCGACAAAGCAGAGAACCAAGATTTTCAATTAATGTTTAAATTGTTACCCCATTTCATTTGTTTGAAATATTTTTCCAGAAATGAAATTTTCATTGCCGTGTTTGTCAGTCTCACTTAGAGAGCTACAATATTTCATCATTTTCAAAAAGTGTGGATACGGCAACAGTATAAATAAGTGTTGAAAAAGGTCTGGGTGCAGCAAACACATTATATATGGTAGAGAGTTTTTGTAAAAATATTTGAAATCCGATAACTCAATTTCCTATTAAGCTAGAATCTTCAATCTTGAACCATAGTAACAGGTATGTAAATGCAGCCTGGGTACTACATTAAAGAAAAATAACATAATGAGCTTCGCGGATAACAAGTTGGTTTAAAAAAAACATGTTTTGTTTTGTTTGCAAAAACTAGTTCGATGGGGTTGACTAGAACAAAACCATCCAAAAGGAAAAATACCTGCCATATCAATGATTTGGCTGGTCCATTCCCGTTGTAAATAATTAATTTATTTCTAGAACACTTTTGTGACTAATGAAATTTGTAACACAATTTTTTAAAAGGACTTGCAGCACTTACATATATCTCTACCAAACTATAATTTTCTAGGTCCATAGAAAATATAAGTTTATTCAAATAATTGCTAACTGGGACCTCTAAAACCGGTCTCCCAGGTCTATTTAAATTTAAAGATTTAGTTTTAATAATATACCTTACTAATAGTGTACAATTCTTATGAAAATGCACTACTATAATGCACTTGCTGCGTCCCGAACATTTCGATTATCTAATTATTAGTTCTTAAAAACTAAAAACACGGATGACAGGACACGTCATACGCAGAACACACGCCAGTTTCGAGATATAAAGGGACGGGCGTTAACCCCAGTACTAAGTTTTAAGTTAGATATAATATATGCTAATTACAAGTGTAGTGTTTTAGTTGGCATATTCGACCATATAATACATCAAACATCTGGTATTCTGTGCTAAAATTAAATTAGGGGTTGAATGTGTAGGGGTGGAAGATCAGTGACAGAAATTTCAATTTATTTTGCTAAAACGGCGTAAAAAGTCTCAAAACATATGGAAAACTTGATTCTGGAATGAATTTTATTTGTCTATCGGTCTGTCGGACTTTACATCTGTCTCTTAGTAGGCGCAATAATTTTCAAACGAATTGATATATCATCTTCAAATTATGTATCTAATTAGCACCCGACAAAGGAACGCTTCGAATTGTTTTTGAGTGATTTGGTGTAAATGGACATTTGTTCGCTAACACTCGAGTACTATAACGTTTCAGAAGTTTATGGGTACAGAAATACGAATATTTTCTTTCTGGTCAAGTCATGGACCCTAAATTTATTCCATGAGAAAAAGGATAATTACTCACATTTACCGCATCTAGTAGTGAGTAGCGGAACTTCAACCGATTTATATTGGAGTTTTAGGTAACGCGACTGTTAGTTTTCCTGAGTGAAGTATTCCTAATTTCAACTACAAAGATCTGTTCACACCTAAAAAGGTGGCTACATTGTTTTCTGTTTCGTGAAAACGTTACGTCAGCGCCAGCGCATTAAGATATGGAAAATGGAAATGAATAGCTGTAAGCTGTAAGATTCCGCGTTAGAAAATATAGGGTATTACAGGCCTTAAATATTTTTTACTATTTTGAATTGCGGATAATAGTTGATTTAACGTTATCCTTTAGCATGTGTCGCAACAGGGCAGCCTTTTTAAAACAACGTACGAAAACACACTATTAGCTTTTGTAGCATCTGGTATTAAGTGGTTGTCATTAAAATCTTACATAAAACCAAAGCCCGTTATCATAGATAGCAATATTCATCAAAGTAAGAAGGAGGTTACTGTTTTCTATTTTCTGGGGATAAGTTAAAGCAGCATTAAGAGGTGGATTCGAAAGCAGTAAATCTAAAAATGTAAAACTGCATGAGGAGTAGTGTAATTTATGTAAATATATGCAGCATCTTTGACATTAAGCTTTTTTTCTGCAGGTGGCGCAATGCGGTACATTAGTCGTGAGGTCACACAACAGCGCGAGAAGCTGTTGTCATGGTTACTGAATCTAAACAACCATCATTTTATATGAGCTAAATTATTGTTTCCGGCAAGTGCCTTTCTTTTATTAATGGCTTAGATGAGTTCGTTAGCCAGGAAAATCGGGCAGAGTTTTCCGGGAAAATTTTGAGTTTTCTTTAGAAAAAAAAGTTTTCTCCGAAAATTATAAAGCTGTTTTAATGAAATTTAATGGATGTGTTGCTTTGGAGGACCTTAGTACGTACCAAAATTCAACTTTCTAAGTTTATAGAAAATTGAGTTATTCAAATTTTGAATTTTTTTTCGAAAAAAAATTTTTTCTCCGAAAATTACAAAATTATTTTAATTAAATTTGGTGGTTATATTGCCTTGGGAAAGACCTTACTACATACCAAAATTAAACTTTTTAAGTTAATAGAAAATTGAGTAATTCAAATTTGAAGCATTTAATAAAAATTCACTACCATAACGCACTTGCTGCGTCCCGAATTTTATTACTTCATCTAGGTATACCATATGAAGGAACTGGGGTAATTGAACCCACAAGTCAAAAGCTTTGATAAACATATTACATTTCTTTTTATTTTGTTTTTTATGGATTGTAAGTTTAGGTCATCTGGATGTAAAGAGAAATTACCTGACCTGACCTGACATGACATGACGTGACCTGACCGGATCTTAGAGACCTATCTCTCAGATCTAGGGTTGAACACACTGAGACCTGTAAGACGATCTACATAGCGAGATTTGGGGAGTACTCAGCTCGAGACCCCGTAATCGAGCTACAACAACCAAACTTTTCTTATCTACCACTGTACGGAGTATGCATGCAGATGAGGCCTCAGAGCGTTTCCTTTCATATTTACTTAGCCTCGTGAAAATGGCTTCAAAACAGGAGCGAACGGTCGAATTTTAATAAATTCTGGACGCCATATATATATATATATATATATATATATATATATATATATATATATATATATATATATATATATATATATATATATATATATATATATATATATATATATATATATATATATATATATATATATATATATATATATATATATATATAGTCGTCAGTTGCAAAATAAAACTCTTTATTAAATACCGAGCTTTCAGAAAAAATTTATTCCATTCTCAAGCCTACAATATGAAAAGAAAAAAGTTTACAATTTACATAGGAAAAATATAAAAGTTTAAAAAACTTAGATACCTATAACGTGAGTTTTACTAAACTAATTATTCACTAACAAACATGAAAAAACCTTTTTATAAATTTGAGTGAAGTCGAAAAGTGCCAAACTGACATATAAAGCTAACTATTGTATAATTGAATTTGTTTTTTGTTTTTGTCTAGACAAATTTGAAACCCCACTGAAGGCCTATAATTTCTCAGGGGTGGAACTTAATATAGGGGTAAGTTGCGTTAAATCACCATATTTTACGTTTACCTACATGCCGCTGCCCTGTGTCGGTTCTTATGCGAAACATCCTGTATACATTTTTTGAACGATACAGAAATTAAGAAAATGCAAATATATGAAATATTGGATTTCTATTCAAAATTTACTGATTTTTCACCATTTAACTGGCCTTTTATATATTTTCGTATAAGCAAGCCCGAGAGGCTAGAATTTTAACTTCAATTACTCACCCTTATTGTTTAGGTTACCATATTGTTCCAGTGGCTACACACACCTGTAAACTCAAGTTCAGATACGTAATAAGTCAACAATTCGAGTATTGCACATTTATTTAGATTAAGTATGTACTTATAACAAATACAAATAAATGTCTAAATAAAATATTAATGAAACAATAAAAATTTCAATAACATAGAAATCAAATAAATAAAGATACAGTTCTTGGAGTTGCCAGAAAATGTAATAGCCAAATACAAAGTTTCCGAGATAAATAATCACGGTTACCCTCACTGAAGGAACTTGAAATTTGGCTAGACTATTGATCCTACAGGCCTTCAGTATGGAATTAAAGGAATTGCATTACACAATAGTACTTATACCTTTATAGAATACAACTAAATTGGACAGAACATGCCACAAAATCACACTAACTTGCACTTGCACAAAACTACAACTGTCATCGATTAGACCTTTTGACCCTTCCCTTGTATGGTTGCTTTCTGCTCTGCTTCCGCGGACTTGATTTTGACTTCTAAAGCTATTTCAATATTCCAATGCCCAATGTTTGTCACCAACAGCATGGATATTCTGGTTGTAAAGGCATACTTTGGCAAAGTGATTCCGTATCTGATATATTGCAAGTTTTATTGTACATTCATCTTCCTACCATATGTTCCGGTCCACATTTTCTGCACTGTAGAGTGATACTTCTTACAGCATTAACTTCTTCCACAGGAGTAAAAAGCCTGAGATGTTGGCTTAGACAATTCTATAGATTTGCAGTATTCTTGTACTTTTCCAGTCCATCCACATCAAACTGTGGTGGTTTATATTGCATGACTTAGGTACTACTGAACAAAAACATTTTTTAATTTATATATTATACAATGTAGGTGTACTTAATTAGTAAGATGATCCAGTCTCAAGCAAAATTGACGAACCCATCATGAGTGTGAACTACAGGTAGTGATGGGTTATTATTTAACAGTCTGTTATTTTTTAACTGCTGCCGAGCCACAACAGTAACAACCTGTTATGGATATATAAAAATAACAGGTTACAGGAGGACCAGAAACGCGACAGCAGAAATCTATTTGCGCTTGCGCTTTACACTAGATTTGGGACTCGTATCTGATTCTGTTGCACTGCAACTAGCTACGATGAATCAACTTCGGACTTCGGTTTTCATCCGCAACTGTTATAACAAGATGAATGGACATGAGACTGGGAATGCTAAATATGTATGGGTATAGAGTATAGAGCGGACTTTACTTCATAACATAATACTTAACACTTTATACTAGTGTGCTCACAGCTTTGGAAACGTAGGATCGTCGGTACAATGAAACTGTTAAATTTTAACAGGTTGTTGATGGGGATACGGCATACAGACACGGACACTACTACTACTAATCGCTAAAGCTGAAACTTCAAAAATCTCAGAAACAGTATCAATTTTAATGAAATTATAAAAATATTCCCTGTACCCGGTATAGTTGAAACCAGACAAACTTCACCCTCTAGGTAGAGAGAAAAAAAATTAGTTTTAATTTTAAAAAATATATTTATTTTATTTTTTGCTTACAATAATTCATGTATTTCATATAACTCTCATTTTCAAGGAAAAGTAGCTATAGAGGTTTTCAAGCTCAATGCTTAACTAATATTTAATTAGTAAAGAAAATTCGAAATAAATTTTTCTTTGTTGATTTTTTTTTACCAAATTATTATTAGTGATGAATACCCAAAAAACCCCTTCATCATTTTTTTATAAAAAATTTATTAATTGTTTTAAACATAAAACAAAAATATTTTTTTCATTTTAAACATAATATAGTTGCATAGTATAGTAAACAATTTAATTTCTGTTTCAGAGAATTAGATATATCTAAAGTTTTTGCTTTATCCACATTGTTTCATAATAATTTTTGCCTTTTTATTCAAATTAATCACCTTCACACCTCAGGCCGGAAGAATTTTCTTAGGATGTGATTGAAGGAATGTACTTAAAGTATTCAAGATTAAAGTTTGAAATTCCATAAATGTTATTAGAACAGTCCAAAACAAATATTCTGAAAAAAGAATGTTTTCACATTGTGAGCACATTCTGAGAATATCTTGTGCTGTATGGGATCCTGGTTTTTTATTCGGCCCCTTACTGGATGCACATCCTGGGCAAGTTTTGCACCATTACTTCACATCATATCTTAACCTATAAAAAAGTTCTCTGACCCTTCCCAAGGTTTTTGTTACCCCTAAATTGCTTTCACCTGCTCCGCCATGTATCTCTTCGTTACCTATCTAACTCTTGGCTGCGGAGGAACTATTTTCATCAATATGCGGGTTCCATCTTCTGACTTCCATTTCCTGACCAGAAGATCGACTTTAATTTAAAAAGAGTTCCATTTGGCTAGTAGCTTTCAGTGGCAACGCTTGTATCACTAACTTCGGACCAAGCCGCCAGGTATCTCCTGTCAAGTCTCCTTCCAACTGTAGATTGACTGGATATCAGGGTCTTCTTTCTGGTCCTCCATTAACCTCTACGGGTACCATCGGTTAACTGGTTGCACCGTTGTCCTCCTACATACTTTGCGACTCGATCCTTCTTTATTTTTGTCAGAGATACAAAGCTTACATTGTGGTGCGCAAGGCCTCCTAGATAGGACAGTGGCTTTCGTACGGGACGGTGATCAATTATGACATTACACTATTAAATGCATTCAAACCACCTCGCCATCTGTCCCTCGGGGTTCTTAAACTGAAGAAGCCAGTGTAGGGAAGCGTGGTCGTTTTTCAGGAGAAATTCTTGACCATATAAGTAGACATTTGTGATAATGCTCCAATGTCTTGATGATGGCTATTATTTTCTCGTTACCGAAGGGTTATTTTCCGCTCTTTACAAGACTTTGCTTAAATACGCTACAACCTTCTCTTGGCCACACTTTTCCCGCGACAGATTACCTCCAATGGCAAATAACGCCAACATTAATACAATTTAAGATATCGGCCTCTGACAAACATCTGTCGAACAAAACAAAAGATCCTTTTATCAAACTATGGATTCTTATATATAATTTAATGCTAACAAATGGCAAATCCAAATGTCAAACAGTTTCTGCATAATTCCATTTGATGCAATACTATTTACCTGCACACCTATATATATATATATATATATATATATATATATATATATATATATATATATATATATATATATATATATATATATATATATATATATATATATATATATAATTAAGAATATGCAAGTAAATATACAATTCAAATTAAATGGTCGCAGGCAGGTTGTAAAGTGTGTTAGTAGCAGATACATACATACATATATATATATATATATATATATATATATATATATATATATATATATATATATATATATATATATATATATATATATATATATATATTCTAATTCTGCTACCAACATACTTTACAACCTGCCTGCGACCATTTAATTTGAATTGTATATTATATTTACTTGCATATTCTTAATTTAGACAATTGGTTTATTATAGATGAATATAAAAACTTGTACATGACAAAACAGTGAACATTTTTTGGTTATATAGTTATAAATAGAATTTGTATCAACAATCAGCTTGAAACCTAAATGAATTCAGCATGAATAATTATGCAAATTTCTCTTACCCATAATCTCATTTCATCATAATTTAAAGTACTACCTTGAAACCGTCGTTAAACTACTATTTCAAGGGTATGTATAGGAATATACTGAGAGCTATTTCTGAGCACGTTAAGCTACAATCTGTACTTACCTATACATAATTGTTCTAGGTATAAATGGTAGCAGAGTACTCAATTTGCTATATCTCTACACGAAAACTGTCTTATTAATCTAATATTTTGAAATATGTTCGTGATAAATTTAGTACATAATTAAGAAATTGTGCACATAAGAGACGTGACTAACTCTTACTTCCGTGAATAAATCTATTATAGGGCTGAATCTGTTATTTCTGCTTGTCTATTTAAAAACTAAGGATTAAAAACTAAGGAAGATAATTAAAAGAATTACCAGGTAAAATAATTTTAAATGTAAAAAATGTGACAATTTATACCATACTGAAATAAAAAAGGACACAGAACAAGATAGAAAACAGTGTTCATTTATTATTAATGCAAAACTTTTTTTTGCCTTCATATTTCTTTTCCTTGATGCACTGGAAGACAGTTTATAATTGAAACCTTTCAACCATCCATTTACGAAGTGTATCTATAAATAGGTACATGATGGCAAATATTACACAATAAATTATCTTCTGCTAACTGTACATATTGGCATGCAAGTGATTCTGAATTTGTCTTCTGCTTCAACAAATTAATTCTTTTGGAAGTGACATTGAAATGTAAAATGCACCTTGTGTCTTCAATACTATATCCAAATCAGTTCTTTTGATAACAGTACCTTTTTCTTGCATCTATAATACAAAACTATCGCCAATCCATGTTATAGTTATTGTTTAATATTAATTATTAGGCGAATTTGTAAAAAAAATTCGCTGTTAAAAAAAGAAATCACAAAAAATCATACTTAATTACGTTTCGGCATCCTTTGGAAACCTATGAAATGTCTTTGATAGATTTAGTAAGTTATAATTCGAACAATTATAGATTGCACAAACCCTACCACTGACATTTTTTCTAAAAAAACACAGCTAAAACTTAATTATACACAGTTAAACACCATCAATTGCTATTTACTTATAAACACGTTCTCGAACGACGTAAGATCAATTTTATCCGCTAGGGGCGCTGATATTCTTGAAACACGAAATCAGCCGGAGTGTCCCGTATTGTCATTATATAGTATTTGCTAACAGCATAAGCATAGAAGCCTTATAAGTCTAATTTAATTCTGTTTTCTATGGTGTGCCGAAATGTCAAGCTCTGTGCTCTGTGTGTCAAGTGTCAAATCTGCAGAAGAGATAAAAATAAATAGTAAGTAGACTTCAAACTTGAATAGTTTTATCTAAAAAAACAGCAATATATACGTTTACGTTTGCTTACACAGGTTCAGGATATCCAAGAAAAGGTAAAGAATCCATATCACTTGTCTAATTTGTGCCTTTTTCCAATGTCCTCATACTGGTATACAGAATCCCATTTCAAAGTGATGACATAACAATTTCCATTTCAGCCCAGCCTAACCAAAAATGTCTTTATCTCCATTCTTCAAGTCTCCATTCAGTGATATTACGAATTGTATCGTTTCTCATCAATGGTATGGTCGTTGTGCTGACATGGAACTTAAAGTGTTAGATTGTTTGGAAGCTTATGGTATCGACAGAGGTCTAAAGAAATGCGAAGCTCTTCTTGAAGATTTCAAGGAATGTTCGCTTAGACAAAAGGAAAGGAAACGCATTATGGCTATGAGGATGGAGAGACATCGTCAGTATTTAACTGGGGAAAGAGATAGGCACAGCCATTATGCTCCTCCACCGAGAATCGATGGTTATTGATCCCTTTACATTTTTACATGAATCAAGTACCTAGTTGTGGTTGTTAGTTATACATAAATTTATGTCAAATTAATAAATGATGAAGACTTAGCAGCGTAAAGTTTAAGTATTATTACTTCTATAGTCACAAGGATAAAAGTGCATGGTTGATAAAAATTCACTTTAAAACCGTCCCAACATGCCACACACTTGTGTATTTGTATTATATAAAGTTAGTATCAGCGTTTTACTTTGGATCATAATTTTACTTAATCATTGCATTTTATTCTCAGTGTAAAAATAATCGGAATTAATTTTATGGTGATTATGACAGTTAAACACCAGAGAAGAGGTATTTCTTTTGTGGAGCAAGTTTAGCTAATTTTGATTACTTGATTTGAATTACTAATCCAGTATTTTGAGTTAAATATTAAAGTCAACTTTTATAAAACAATACATCTGGGCATAAGAGAAACAATTAATGATTGGTTTTAGAGGTGTGCGAACCCATGTTTTGTTCGAACCGAACTATGAACAAACCAAAGCAAATATGTTGTCTCGAACTTCGAACCTCTGAAATAGTATGTCTAAGGTTCACAGTCGAACTTCAAACTTCTTAGAAATTTAAAATCAAACATCGAACTACCCAAAATTCTTCAGTGTTCATATATCATTTCCTTAAACACAAAATTTAGGAATATTTTACCATACAATATTTGATATGTGAAAGATTCCCATTCTTTTAACAAAAAGGAAGAGTTCGGTAAATTTGCAGGTTGATTGGGTGAAAATGCCTTCTGGTGCTGATCGTTTGGGCTCATGGTGAAATAAATCATGTTGAAACCAATGTTTTCCAACGTCAATCTGCAATTATCCTCATAAATTCTGAAAATTCACGTTACCGATCGCTTTCGAACACCACCATCATAATATTGTTACTGAAAAAGTTGTTGGGAGGCTAGGATATATAACAAAAATAATTCTGTTATTGCTAAATGGCTCTGTCGTGTCTCAATGTGCCCACCAACTGTCAAAAATATGCATGAGTGAAATCTAAAATTATGCTACCCACTCAATGAGACCGATAACGAGTTTAAAGCGCCGCTACCGTGTTAACGGGGCTGCAGCTTCGCCATCTTTGGCAGCATTTAATGCCTGTAAAGTTAAATTTCGAAGTATTTTTGAGCAACGAACTTCGAACTATTTTGGAGAATTACATATTTCGAACTTCGAACAACTTCAACATCACTAGTGCGAGTTCGGTTCGAGTTCGGGTTCAGTTCGAAATTTCGAAGTTTCGCACACCACTAATTGGTTTATATCATTGATCAAAAAATTTTAGTCAAAACAAAAGACCCTTATCCAGGAAAATAAGATAATTTTTTTTTAGGACACTGCGGGGAGGAGTCCTTGGGCTGCTTATTATCTTGTATGTTAAAGACCTACCCAATTCTATCTCATGGACGTGTGTGCATGTATGCTGACGATATGCCAATTGTTCTGTCTGATCCAGATCCTGACCTTTCTTAACAACAAAATAAACTGTGTGGTGGTTTTGACATAGTGCAGCTGATCATATGCAAATATTCTTATATCCGAAGCATATTATATGAATGATGTTTTGTCTAAATCGTCTAGAATTTAGATATATTTTTCAAGCAAACATATATTTACTTGCCACAGGCATATAACGCTATACACAATGAAAAACTCTGGACGCAGCAAGTGCGTTATGGTAGTGAATTTTCATAAAAATGTTTTTATTGCAAATATGTGTTTTCTTTTTAAGAAAGCAGGCATCAGTTTTGGTTACCAGTATAACCTATACAGTAAACGTTCGGGACGCAACAAGTGCGTTATGGTAGTGAATTTTCATACAAATGTTTTTAATAGCAAATATGTGTGTGTGTGTTTTTTTTTTCAGAAAGCAGGCATCAAATTTGATTATCAGTATAACATATATAGTAAAAACAATGTGCCATGTTTCATCAAGATAAGTTGATTGTTTGAAAACATACAGAAATTTCCAAAAGTAAACTTAAAGTGTAACCGAAAAATCCGTTTCTTGGTCAACCTTATGGGTTAATAGCAAATTGAGCTTTTCAAATATGAAGCATTTAATCAAAATTCGCAACCATAATGCACTTGCCGCCTCCAGAATTTCTTAACTTACAAACATGCATTAGATTTCGATGGAAAATGCAAAAACATAAGGCGTTTTCGACAAAAAAAAATAATTATTTTTATCACCAACGACTTATGGGCCACCCTGTGATTGTCACAATAATTTTTTAAGATGTAGCTCAAAACACCGTATAATTAATGTATACAATATTTTTTCATATCTTGTATAATAACGAATATATTGAGCTTTATTTATTTTTTACGAAAATTCGACAAAAATTATATACCATTAAACGATAAACTCTATAGCTAGGGCTACTGCCAAGCATCAGAGAAAGGGTCTATTTGAAATGAATTTTCTGGAAATATTTTAGTAAAATGAAGGACAATGACGGTTGAAACTAAGACTTCAGTGTTTGTAAAACATTCTTCTTGAGACATTTTCTTTTCATAGCCCGTATTAGATTCAAGTTCTTTGCCTAAATGTTGCGAATTTTGACGTTTTAAATTGTCACTTTGACGTTTTGAGGAAAACCCCAATTTATTTTTCTTTAAATGCCCATAACTTTTTTGTCTTTTGACCTACAGAGCTAAATTTTGGTATGTAGTACACCTATAATAATATAAACTAGCTTACCAAATTTGGTTGCCCTTACTTAGTTAATTTTGGAGATATAATTTTTTTTCGAAAGAAAACACAAAATTTTCCGGGAAAACCTCGGCGGATTTTCCTGGCTAACGAACCTATCCAAGCCACTTGCGAAAGGAACGTACTCACCAATTTTGACGTTTAAAATCGCGATTGTGACGTTTTGAGGAAAACGCAAATTTATTTTTCTTTGAATGCCTGTAACTTTTTTGTCCTTTAACCTACGTACCAAATTTGGTTGCCCTTACTTTGTTAATTCCGGAGATATAATTTTTTTTCGAAAGAAAACACAAAATTTTTCGGGAAAACCTGGGCAGATTTTCCTGGCTAACGAACTTATCCAAGCCATTTGCAAAAGGAATCTATTCACCAAATTTAATCAAAATCTGCCCATTATTTTTTGAGTTATCGGTGTGATACATACATACATACATACACACACACACATATATATATATATATATATATATATATATATATATATATATATATATATATATATATATATTTATCTATATGTATATGTATATGTATATGTATATGTATATGTATATGTATATGTATATGTATATGTATATGTATATGTATATGTATATGTATATGTATATGTATATGTATATGTATATGTATATGTATATGTATATGTATATATATATATATATATATATATATATATATATATATATATATATATATATAAACATATAAATAAACATACATATAAAAATTGAAACTGACCCCGGATATGTGTTCTGGGGGGCCTAATTAGCGCTCATTTGAAGAAATTTTTTCGAAATTCCAAAGTCAGGATCTCCTCATTAGTGAATTTTTTAAAAGAAAATTCACTAAAAAGCAAAATTTGAACATCAGGTGACAATCATACTTGTTACAAGAAATCGGGATAACTTGCAGGTCAGTTAGGTCAGTAGGTTTTATATTATAAATATAAAAAACACCTTTTTATTGAGAAGTTATATATATATATATATATATATATATATATATATATATATATATATATACATATATATATATATATATATATATACATATATATATATATACATATATATATATATATATATATATATATATATATATATATATATATATATATATATATATATATATATATATATATTGCTATGGTATTCTACTTTACTTTTATGGGTAGTATATACCTGCAAAAATTTATTATAGAGCTGAGAACATATGTCTTAATCATCAGGTTGGGTTCCTTACAATTACAGCTAGCTTCTACTAATTAAAATTCACTAATATGTGTTATTTAAATTCATTTATTGATTTTCACTTGATCAAAATTACTATCGCTTTGCACAGATGGCTATATAACAATTTTGCTGATTAAATATCAACCAAAAACAATACTTCCGTTAATTACAATCTGTTATACATTCCATTTAATTTATTACATAAATTTTACGGTGTCTATTTGACACACATTAAACACAAACAGAAACGTTTAAAGCATTCAATACATAAACATAAATTGAAAAACCCTATTAAAACAGTTAACTGTGCCGATATGACACTTGTTAAATACAAAGAGATATTTTAAAACATTCGTTACATAGATATAACTTGAAAAATCCTATTAAAAAAACATTCTGGTAGCATTATGACTAATTACACAATTAATTAAACATGGATACTACATAATCAATATACATCGATAATTCTACAGAACGGTCTCTTTCCGTTTATTTCAAACAAAATTTTTGTTTTTGAAATTTATTAGCACAAAAATATTTGATTGTTGTAAAAATGGTGAAATTCCACCCGCACTGGTCAATTTAAGAAAAGGTAACACTTACTGACATATTTTCCATTGGAATATTTATTGTTCTTTCATTAATACGGACCTTGATTAATTATTATTATCTTTCTCATTTGTCCATGCCATTGATTATTAACGGATTTACTTCGTTAACATATTGATATATATTTATTCCATAGTCGTAGCACTCTGGAGGTGTTTTATACCCTCACTTCGATGCACTCTGGAATCTTAGTTATGACGATGATCACCTGGTCTGGTAAAGTGATACAGATGATTTCACTGGATGGAAAAGACAAGACAATCCCGGACTCTCTCGGACCGTTGCTTTTATTAACTCTCCTACAGGTGAAAAAACGCTATTGTTCGTCACACACCTGTGTTTAAGTTTTCCGTCAAACCTTTAACGTCTTTTTACGTTTTTTTCTGACGCGCACATCACCTTAATATTCTACAAACCTTTGTTTTTTATAAATGACCTCCGCTCTTTCACTATGGTGAGTCTTTAGCTAGCTTGGTCATATCTAATTTTTTTTATACAATAAAATCAACAGAACTACACAATTATATTATCTACAATCTCATTCTCCCTACAAAACTGAAGCATTGTTCTTGGTTTCTTTGTGGATATTTCTAGAATATATAATTTTTTTATTACTCGAATGTAACTTAACATCGAGGGTTGCTACATGGGTCACTGACATTCATGTCGGGCGTTGACATCTCCTGCCAAAACTCTTTCATTGCTACATTAGGGTGTATACACTTATTTTATATATACTAGTATGCATAAATTTCCCGTTTTCCTATTAAAATTTCGTAATATTTCCTATCATTTGCTATCTATAGCAATTCCCCCTTTCTAAAAGTGAGTCTGGATACTGTTTGCTAGTCAGATCATCTTTATACATTGACTAAAATATTTTGTTCAAAATCGCCTTTTTTGACATTCCAAAATTTTATTTTATTCTAAATCGACTTTTATGACATTTCAATCATTACAACCCTTTATTTTATTTAAAATTGCCTTTCATGACATTCTAATATTAAAACTCTTAAATTTAATTCATAATCGACTTGTATGACACTTTAATAACTAAAACATTTTATTTCATTCAACACCGCTTTTTATGGCTCACCAATTGGTTTTATATATTTCTCTCTTTTGGCAAATCAATTGATTGTTCTATATGATCTAAATTTATGCCATCCCCTGGTTATTTCGACTTATTTAACGTTCCCTCAGATTTCATTTCAATAAATGACAGTTATTGGTATTTTTATTTGTCATATTTTTATGGGGTTTCTTTCCTTTCAATCTTATTTCATTATGCTAAATTATTATATCTTTATACTACCATGGAATAGGACTATGTAATACTTCTTTTATTTATCAACTTCTAATAATTTATCTTTTCTACATAACATATACGGTCTCCCTACTTCTGACTTTTCACATACCCCCTATACATATTTCACTATTACTTGCATCATATTATATTTTCATTATTCATTCTATATACTTTCAATATTCTTTTCAATATTCTATTCACATATATACTTCAATAATTCGGGACCGACCTCTTTGGGATCGCCCTTATACTATACTTCATTTTAAATGACCGATATCTTTGTATCGTTAATCATTTTACTTCAACTTTTTCATATTTCAATCTTATCGCTACACCATCTATACAAATTCTTTCCTATCAATCCGACCCTTATATATTCTATCTTTTTGCTAATTATAATTATTTCTCGGTACTTAACCGGTTTCTGTCTTTTAGACCTTTTACATATTTTTCTCGTCTACTGATTCCATGTTTCCTATTACTCAATAATAATACTAATAATTTTCTATTTTATTTTAACTTATTTCCCCCTTTCTACCATTGAATTATGATTATATTAATTGACTTATCCAATAACTGCATCTAATTCGAGCATTGCTCCTTATTTATTATCATTTAAATTTTCTTATGAAATTTCGCTTTTCTGATTCGTATTTCTTTGGGTCATTATTTAAATGCCTACTTGTTTTATTTTCTATACTCAGGGTATAAATTCTTCGGGTTATTTAAATGCCTACTTGTTATATTTTCTGTACTCAGGGTATATATTTTGCGTAATTATTTATATTTTAAATTGACCAACTTTTCGTCATATAGTTCTAACTAATCAATTTTATTTATTTTAGGAGAAAATTCTTTGTCTGGTAATTTTATTATTTATTTTTTACATTAAAATTCGTCTATTCGGCATGCGATTATCCTTTTCATTGCTTAGGTCCTATTGGATTCGTTCAAAATTCAAGCAGATTAATTTTTATTTATTTTAAATTTTTGCTTTTTGCTTTTGAAATTAAAATTGCTATAGTTGCAATGACGTGTCTTATTATTCAAATTATTATGCCAAATATGTCTGTTCTTAAGTTCCGGCTTATACTTTTTAAATTTATTATAATTTCCAGAATCTTTGTTTTTATAAAATTTCTGACTATGACTGGATTTGTATTCATCGTGAAAATTATTGTTTTTAACGAAAAGGTTTCTAAATTTATAATTGCGGCTATTGCTATTATTCTCTACATAATTTTTATTACATTGAAGCATAGTTTCTTGTTTCTGATCATTTTCAATTTTGATACAGTAAAAATAATGTGTTGCCGTTATTAATTTTTCTTCGGCAGTATATATGAATTTTTCCGGACTCATTTCTAGTATATTTTCTTCGATTTTAATTAGTTGTTCATTAGTTTCCTGCTCGACTCGGGCTTCATTTCCGTCAATTGGCCCCATACGCGTTTCGACCTTTTTAATGTCGTACCTCCTCATTTCCGTTTCTTCCTGTATTTCGTCACGGCACGACTGTATTACCGTGTCCAGTTCCGTCTTGATTATTTCATGGGTTTCTTGGCATTTTTCTAGCGTTACTGTTACCTCAGTATCCAGTTGATAAATTTTATTCACTTCTGTTAAAATCTCCGTTTTGTTTTGTTGTTTTTCCAACTTGTCAATATCTTGTTTAATTTCGTTTTTATTTTCTTCGAATTTATTATTTATTTCTTTTCCCCATTTGGAAATATTTTGTTGGTATTCTTCGAATTTATTATTTCTTTCTTTTTTATCTTCTTCCATTTTCTTGAACAAAATGGCGAATAACTTCTCCATTTTTGATTCTTGCTCCTGTCCTTTTACTGTTTGCTCCCCAGACATGTTCAAGCTTGATTTATTTAATTTCCTTGTAAATTTAAAATTTAATTGTCCCCCTTTCTAAGCTTTGACCCTTTCAAATACACCACCTATATTTATTTTTCATAAAACCATTGGTTATGTGTGCAACTTACTGTTTCATATATTAAAATATCATACGGTATTAGAATTTTTGCTAATTTTCAATAAATCGGTTGAATTGATTTATTTAAGTTTACTGTATTTAAATGAGTCGTGCTAATTTATTTAAAATTGGTTTACTTCTAAATCCCTTGTATTTAAAATACTATTACGTTTTCATGAAAATTTGCTTTATTCTAACGTAATTAAAATTTTATTAAAATTTAACAGAAACCCTGTATTTGTGCCAATCATGTGCTATATTGCGAACAAATGTTTATTTTATTAAAATTTTTATATGAAATTAACTTTATTTTTACACACAAAAAATTTTTTTTTAATCATGTTCTTTTTAGGTCAAATTTTTTTTTTTTTAGAAGTCCCACGACTTGGGCGCCATTTTGCTTATTTCTTGGCGGACCAAGTTGATTTTAAGTTATGATGGTTTGAAACTAATTTTTTTTTTCTCTATGAAAATAAATTAACTTAGACCAAAAAAAATTTTGATAATTATATGATTATGTATTTTTTTTAAAGCCCTTTAGTTGCGGCGCCATTTTGCTATGGTATTCTACTTTACTTTTATGGGTAGTATATACCTGCAAAAATTTATTATAGAGCTGAGAACATATGTCTTAATCATCAGGTTGGGTTCCTTACAATTACAGCTAGCTTCTACTAATTAAAATTCACTAATATGTGTTATTTAAATTCATTTATTGATTTTCACTTGATCAAAATTACTATCGCTTTGCACAGATGGCTATATAACAATTTTGCTGATTAAATATCAACCAAAAACAATACTTCCGTTAATTACAATCTGTTATACATTCCATTTAATTTATTACATAAATTTTACGGTGTCTATTTGACACACATTAAACACAAACAGAAACGTTTAAAGCATTCAATACATAAACATAAATTGAAAAACCCTATTAAAACAGTTAACTGTGCCGATATGACACTTGTTAAATACAAAGAGATATTTTAAAACATTCGTTACATAGATATAACTTGAAAAATCCTATTAAAAAAACATTCTGGTAGCATTATGACTAATTACACAATTAATTAAACATGGATACTACATAATCAATATACATCGATAATTCTACAGAACGGTCTCTTTCCGTTTATTTCAAACAAAATTTTTGTTTTTGAAATTTATTAGCACAAAAATATTTGATTGTTGTTGTAAAAATGGTGAAATTCCACCCGCACTGGTCAATTTAAGAAAAGGTAACACTTACTGACATATTTTCCATTGGAATATTTATTGTTCTTTCATTAATACGGACCTTGATTAATTATTATTATCTTTCTCATTTGTCCATGCCATTGATTATTAACGGATTTACTTCGTTAACATATTGATATATATTTATTCCATAGTCGTAGCACTCTGGAGGTGTTTTATACCCTCACTTCGATGCACTCTGGAATCTTAGTTATGACGATGATCACCTGGTCTGGTAAAGTGATACAGATGATTTCACTGGATGGAAAAGACAAGACAATCCCGGACTCTCTCGGACCGTTGCTTTTATTAACTCTCCTACAGGTGAAAAAACGCTATTGTTCGTCACACACCTGTGTTTAAGTTTTCCGTCAAACCTTTAACGTCTTTTTACGTTTTTTTCTGACGCGCACATCACCTTAATATTCTACAAACCTTTGTTTTTTATAAATGACCTCCGCTCTTTCACTATGGTGAGTCTTTAGCTAGCTTGGTCATATCTAATTTTTTTTATACAATAAAATCAACAGAACTACACAATTATATTATCTACAATCTCATTCTCCCTACAAAACTGAAGCATTGTTCTTGGTTTCTTTGTGGATATTTCTAGAATATATAATTTTTTTATTACTCGAATGTAACTTAACATCGAGGGTTGCTACATGGGTCACTGACATTCATGTCGGGGGTTGACATCTCCTGCCAAAACTCTTTCATTGCTACATTAGGGTGTATACACTTATTTTATATATACTAGTATGCATAAATTTCCCGTTTTCCTATTAAAATTTCGTAATATTTCATCATTTGCTATCTATAGCTATATATATATATATATATATATATATATATATATATATATATATATATATATATATATATATATATATATATATATATATATATATATATATACAAATTGAAACTGACTCCTCTTTATCGAGTTGTTCACTTGTAAGCTCTCTTACAGTCTCCGTATCATCATGAGTTAATTGCTGAATATTAGATCCTGATGGTACAGACGAGTTTGTGTTAGATATCATCTCTTTTCCAATTTGTTCAGTTATTAGCTCTGGTACAGTCTACTAATTAATGTTGCGAGATGACGGCTGAATCTGAAATTCCGGAGGTAAGAACGGGGTTGAGTTAGATCTTAGCCTCTTCGATTTGTTCAGCTATTACCTTTTGTACAAATTCTGGTGGTATGGATGAGGTTGAATCTGCTATTAATATATTCTCTTTTTCGATTTGTACAGTCACTAGCTCGTGGACCTGCTGAGTAATTCCGAATATTGACAAATTTCCTTGGATTTTTTTGATAACCTTCTCGGCCGCCTGCACTCATTAGAAGTTAAGTTAAGATTTCATTTTGGACACATTTAGTATAATCTACGTTATCCAGAGATAATGGATACAGGCCACATTTCCTAAAGCCATTTGCGATATGCTCTTTCATCTCATCATTTTCTAGAGTTTCTTGAAATACTTTGCAGAAGTTGAGTTTTGTTACAGAGCAGTGCACGTTTTCTGGGCGACTACTCTACCACTTTCTAATTGTGTTCTTCCATTCTGACTTCAGCGCTTAAAAACACTAACCATGGACGGTTGTAGGATGTGTGTCGTGTTTGCAGGAAGCGCGTACAAAATTATGCCAATTTTTTCGCAAAATTCAGAAAGTGGCAAAATCATATGAGATCTGTGACCATCTATAAAAAGCAAAATATGGCGCTTTATTTGATTTTATGTTAACCATTTACTCAAATCGTTTGCTATATACTCATAAAAGACGTCGCTTTTCATCCACCCACTATCTGTTTTCCCCAACACCCATTTGGAAGGCATACTCTCGACAACTGCTCATGGAGGTGTAACGTATGGAAACACTACTAGAGGGGTGAAATTAACCCGCTGGCTGAAAAGACAATAAGTACAGTGATATTTTCTTTTTCGTTGGCTAGTTTGGCTGTGTAAAGGCTCTTCCTCCCTTTGGGTGCTAATACTTTTTCACTTCTTGAACAAAGTGAAACCCCACTTTCATCACCATTAAAAATCCTGCTAGAATCTTTAACAATTTCCATTAGCTCGTTCTTTTTCAAGAACTTCCGTAGTGCATCAAATCACGAGTGAATATGTTCTTCAGTGATCACCGCTCGAACTTTATTGATAGCTTCTGCATCTCTCATGCTCATTTGGGGGTGGCGTTTTAAAAAAGTTGCGTACCACTTTTGGTCAGGTTTGTCGTTTTTAAACAGGTGAATCTTATCTCTGTCAATTTTTACCGCAGTGTCAATTATAACACTATTTTTAATAGGAAAACCGTATTTTGCAATGTCTACCAACCACTGCGCGATTTTATTTTCATCTTCTAAGGTTAATAGGTGTTCCGGACCAGTTTGCATCCTATTTGCGGTAGGTTTTCCCTGCTCTTCCTTGTGTACGAGGGTTGTTTTTGGAACTCCGAATTCTCTGCTAGCCTGTCTTATGCCCACTCCGCCTTTGGTTTCAGTGAGAGCCCGTTCCATTGCTTCAGAAGAACACTGGAACATTGCACGCCTTTGTCGAGAGTTTAGAGGCTTTTTCTTAGCTTGGTAATATATATATATATATATATATATATATATATATATATATATATATATATATATATATATATATATATATATTATTGGGAGGTATTTCAGTAAATTCAAGATATGAAGCCGACTAAATCCATTTCTCGACCATCTAAATATGACGCTGTAATATGTCAGAGAGAAATAGAAATAAAGTGGTTGGAAACTGGCTTGTTAAAAGATAATATATTTTTCTCTAAGCCACAATAATGAAATGCAAAATACATTAACCCAATAGATCAGAAAATGATGGAAATAATTCATGGACTTTAGCCTGTTCTCGGCCACCCTGGTCGAAAACAGGATATCTACTAATTTTATTGTTCAGTTACCCGACTACTTATTTTTTTCATGCAGAACCCTAAATTTACAATACTTTATTGTATAACAAACGAAAACGGAAATGTTATTACGTAAAATTATCATTTACTTACTATTTTCTAGAAGCTTTTTCACTATGAATTATTCACACAAATCCTGACAATCACAGCAAGTGGTAACGGTCGGAATTTAAACAACAATAACTGACTTTATATCTAGCCGCAAGGTAGCACAAAATTAAAGATGTATGGTCGAATAGTGGTCGAAAAGGAAAAAAATATTTGAATGCTAAATATAGAATACTGTTTCATTATTTTTAAAGATTTTATATGAAAGTGGACGTTGACTGGAAATTTATGCTAATTTGATGTGGTAGATGTGCACTTGTACATTTTAATTTGTTTATAATGTTGTAACTGAATAAAATTTTACATATTCATATATTTGACATACCCTATGTACAATGATAATTACACGCTTGGAGTATCCAATTCACCACAACACATATTTTTAATCACCTGTTGATTGTTTTACACACAAAGTTAGCATCATCAGAGAATGAAATATTTATATTATATCCTCTGATGATGTTCACTTAGTGAAATTATTGTCAGGTCTTTAAAATTGTGTTGTGGTGGTTGGGTTCTCTAGTTGTACTTATCAGTGCTCATCATAGGTTCCAACCTTTACTATGTACTAGCGTATCTTTTACGCAAATAAATAAGTGACCTAGGTATATCAAAAATATTAAGTTTCCAATTAAATTAAATTTAAATGAGAATCAAGGTCTATAGATTAGATAGGTTGTCTGGTAACTCTGAATGGGCAGAGATGCGAGAGGAGGGTAATACGTCATGTGTATTCAAAATGCGGATAACACCTATAGTTTCAGATTCCGTTGTCGTGTTTTATAACATTTATTAGAAATTTGTGTAATTTTGCTCAAAAATTTTTGAATACGATAAGTTACGGATTTATTTTAATGTTTATTTGGTACGAAATAGCAGTTAAATCGAAAATGTTGTCTTAAAAACAATGTCTTATTTGTTGAGGAGTTTTGTTGTAAAACCACTGAACAGAGAATCAACGGTATTACGAATTGAACGTTATTCATTGAATATTATTTTTATATTCAACAATTAAACCAGCGAATCGTCATAAATGTACATATGTGTTTAATGAAAAAAAGAAAGCAGGCATCAATTTTGGTTACCAGTATAACCTATATAGTAAAAACAATGTGCCATGTTTCATAAAAATAACTTTATTGTGTGAAAATGTACAAAAATTTCCAAAAGTAAACTTAAAGTGATCCCAGAAAAACTCGTTTCTTGGTCAACCTTATAGGTTAATAGCAAATTGGGCTATTCAAATATGAAGCATTTGATCAAAATTTGCTACCATAACGCACTTGCTGCATCCAGAATTTCTTTTCTTACAAACATGCATTATATTTCGAAAATGCAATAACATAAGGCGTGTTTGATTACAAAAAAGAAAATTTCTATCACCAACGACTTATGGGCCACCTGTGATTGTAGAAATATTTTTTTAAGATGTAGCTCAAGACACCCTATAATTAATAGATACAATTTTTTTTCATATCTTGTATAATAACGGATATATTGAGCTTTATTGATTTTTTACGAATATTCGACAAAAATTATATATCATTAAACGATAAACTCTATAGCTAAGACTACTGCCAAGCATCAGAGAAAGGGTCTATTTGAAATGAATTTTCTGGAAACATTTTAGTAAAATGAAGGATAATGACGGCTGAAACTAAGACTTCAGGGTTTGTAAAACATTTTTCTTGAGACATTTGATTTCCATAGCCCGTATTAAATTCAAGTTATTTGCCTAAATGTTGCCGATTCTGACGTTTTAAATCGCAACTTTGACGTTTTGAGGAACATCCCTATTTATTTTTCTTTAAATGCCTATAACGTTTTTGTCTTTTGACCTACATAGCTAAATTTTGGTAAGTAACTTACCTATAAGGATATAAACCCGCGTACCAAATTTGGTTGCCCTTACTTTGTTAATTCCGGAGATATAAGTTTTTTTCGAAAGAAAACACAAATTTTCCGGGAAAACCTGCGCCGATTTTCCTGGCTAACGAACTTATCCAAGTCATTTGCAAAAGGAATTTATTCACCAAATTTAATCAAAATCGGCCCATTATTTTTTGAGTTATCGGTGTGATATATATATATATATATATATATATATATATATATATATATATATATATATATATATATATATATATATATATATATATAACATATAAAAATTGAAACTGACCCGGGATATGTGTTCTGGGGGGCCTAATTAGCGCTCATTAGTGAATTTTTTTTAAAGAAAATTCACTAAAATAAATAAATAAATAGAAATAGGTTATATATACTTAAAACAAAAACTCAATAAATAACTTGACCTTAATATCTGTTTAGATGCCTGGTGGAGTTGTTAGTAGTGTAATAAATGTGCAAAAATAATTCTAAAAAGTCTGGAAGCAGCAAGTGCGTTCTGGTAGTGAATGTTCATAGAAACGATCTGGCACCAAATCTTTTTTTTAAAACTTTTTTTTTCTGGTAACATAGAAACATAAATTTTGGCACATAGTTTCCTTTTAATATCATGAACTTACGTACCAAATTTAGTAATCATAGCTTTCTTATTTATGGAGATAAAACTTTGTTCCGACAGAACATCCAAAATTTTTCCGCAAAACCTGATTCGATTTTCCTGGCTAATGAACTTATCCAAGCCACTTACAAAAGGAAGGCACATGCTAAATTTTATCAAAATCGACCCATTATTTTTTAAGTTATCGGTGTGGTATATATGGCGTGTCCAAGATAAGGAGGGCCACTATGGGGATCGCCAAAATGGTAGTATATACAGATTTGGTTAAATGGTAGAAACTTTGCGTTGGTGGTTAGACATCTCCGAAAAAATTTTTGGTTCTTGAGATATTTTGAAAAGTTTCGATTTTTTGATTTTACACATTATTACTTCCACATCATCACAACGTGTGGAAGTATCGCATTGGCGACAATAATTTCAATTTTTTTTTCCGCTTAAACGTAAAAAGTGCCAAGACATAGAGAACATGATTTAGGAAGGAAAATTTTTTTGGTCTGTTGGTCTGTGTGTCTCTCTGTAGCCACAATAACTTATGTATATGCCAAGCCTTATCCAAGCCACTTACAAAAGGAAGGCACATGCTAAATTTTATCAAAATCGGCCCATTATTTTTTAACTTATCGGTGTGGAACATATGTATATGTATATGTATATAGGGTGTGTCCAAGATAAAGACGGCCACTATGGGGATCGCCAAAATAGTATATACAGATTTGGTTAAATGGGAGAAACTTTGCGCCCAACAAAATGGCGGTTATACATCTCTGAAAAATTTTTTGGTTCTTGAGATATTTTGAAAAGTTTGGATTTTTCGATTTTACACATCGTCACAACGTGTGGAAGTATCGCATTGGCAACAATAATTTCAAATTTTTTTTCGCTTAAACGTAAAAAGTGTCAAGACATAGAAAACATGATTTGGGACGGAAAATTTTTTTGGTCTGTCAGTCTATGTGTCTGTCTGTAGCCACGATAACTTTAGAACAAATTGAGATATCGTCATCAAAGTTGGTATACAGTTAGCACTTGACAAACGAACTGTTCGGATTGTTTTTGAGTAAAATCTCTCCAGGGGGTAGAGTAATTCACATTTTTTCGTTAAAACTCGAGTAATATAACGTTTTGGAGTTTGTTTATTAGAAAACCTTCAATGTCATCAAACGTCTGGTATTCTGTGCTGAAATTAAATTAGAAGTTTAATGTGTGGGGTTGGAATATTGGTGCTAGAAATTTCGATTTTTTTGTTGCTAAAACGATGTCAAAAAGTTTCAAGTTTTTTGTCTCTCGGTCGGTTGGTCAGGTCAGGTCAGGTCAGGTCAGCCTGTACGTCTGTCTGTTAGTAGGCGCAATTACATTCAAATTTGGTCTCCAGTTAGCACCTGACAAAGGAACGCTTAAGGCGGTAGGGACTAAATGACCCACCATTTAGAGATGATTGACATTTTTTCATTAAAATTTGAGTAATTTAACGTTTCAAAATCTTTCAGTGTGTTAAGGAACAATAACGTTTCAGAAATTTATGGGTACAGTAATACGAATATTTTCTTTGTGGTCAAGTCACGGACCCTAAATTAATTCCATGAGAATGTCTTTCTGCAGAGAATAAATTATCACAGCTATGTGGAAGTTATTATTCAATTTGCAGCACTATTTTTTCTGGCCTTAATACCGATAACACTTCTCCACAGCAACTTTCCATATTCTTTAAAGTAGCATTGTTAATTTTTGAATCCACAATAAATGAAACAAGAAACTAATGTGTCAAAAATTAATGTTACTGTCAATCTAAATATGGCTATTGTCACATCCTTTTATTTTCCAAGCCATACTTTTGTCTTTTTAAGTTTATTTGTTCTGTGTTTATTTCATTAAATTATTGCCTCAAGTCATCCATTGGATTATTATTAAACGCCTAGATGACATACAGTGTTAATTGATATAGCTAGTTGTTTAGTACCTAAGTTTAAAAGCTATGTACAATAGGAATTTTCATGATTAAGGTCGAAAAAAAAAAGACTATTTAAAAAAAAGTTGATGATGGTCTCGGAAAGACGAAACGTTGGATTCAAAAAATAGCAATGGTACGTTAAAGAAAATGAAAAGTTGCTGTCGAGAAGTGTCATCGGTATTGGCGTAGGTTTACTATTAGGGCCAGAAAAAATAATATATAAAATCGAAAAATCGAAATTGTTCAAAATATCTCAAAAACAAAAAAATGTTTGGAGGTATATAACCGCCATTTTGTTGGGCTTTTGAGTGCGCAACTTTTCTCCCATTTAACCAAGCCTGTATCTGCTACCGTTTTGGAGATCCATCCTTATCTTGGACATACTATATATATATATATATATATATATATATATATATATATATATATATATATATATATATATATATATATATATATATATATATATAATTATCCCTATTTTTCTATATTACTAATAACATTTGGTATGGTATATAGAGATGGTAATATTATTAAAAGTGTACCTTACAATATGTATTGTGTGTTGCTGATATATATATATATATATATATATATATATATATATATATATATATATATATATATATATATATATATATATATATATATATATATATATATAAATTTGTTGCTGAAACTGCCCTTCAGACTTTAGGATAAATGCTTTTCAAAATTAAATCAAAACTTTAAAATTTCTTTTAAAACAATAAAAAAATAAAATTCTGTTCATGATAAACACATTTTGGATTCATAATCATAGCTTTCAAATACTATTGACAAAAGTTTTGTTCTTTAAAACCCTTAACAAAAAATACTTATTGCTTTAGTAAACTTAATTTAAATTGGTTTCTTTTCAAACACTAGCTTATTTTGCGTTTTACAAAAATGTTAATAGTCAAACATTGAGTTAAACAAAAGTTTATATATGTACACGATACCTTAATTTTCATCCCTCTTCTTCTTACCCCATCCTTGCTTTGATCTCTAGGTGTTAGTTCTGACTTTTGGGTTATAAGAATAATAACACCAAATGATGTTTGGCTTGATTTGTTACGTCACTTATTTGCGATGCACTAGATTTTGTTAAATTGACGCCTTCACTTTATCCGTTATCCGATTTAACCTTGCTTTTTGATATACAAGTAATATGTTTGATATTTTAAAAATTGTAAGTTTTTAACTACTGAAAATAACTTTAAAGTGAATCAGGATTATTCAACATATAATTAACTTCAAGTTTAAACCATTTAGGTTATATTTATATATTTTGTTGAATTTGATTACATTTTTGCCGGACCATTCTATGATGCGTCCATTCAATTCTAAGTTTCAGACAAGAAAGAGCGTCTAATTCCAAAAATGACGCTAGTTATCAATTTTCCTATATTTTTTATTTCATAGCATCTTCAACGTAAAAACAAAAACTCTGGACGCAGCAAGTGCGTTATGGTAGTGAATTTTCATAAAAATGTTTTTATTGTAAATATGTGTTTTCTTTTTAAGAAAGCAGGCATCAATTTTGGTTTCCAGTATAACCTATACAGTAAAAACAATGTGCCATGTTTCATAAAAATAACTTTGTATGAAAATGTACAAAAATTTCCAAAAGTAAACTTAAAGTGTTCCCGGAAAAACTCGTTTCTTGGTCAATCTTATAGGTTAATAGCAAATTGGGCTATTCAAATATGAAGCACTTGATCAAACTTCGCTACCATAACGCACTTGCTGCATCCAGAATTTATTTTCTTACAAACATGCATTATATTTCGATGGAAAATGCCAAAATGCGATAACATAAGCCGTGTTTGATTAAAAAAAAAAAGAAAATTTGTATCACCAACGACTTATGGGCCAGCCTGTGATTGTAGAAATATTTTTTAAGATGTAGCTCAAGACACCCTATAATTAATATATACAAAATTTTTTCATATCTTGTATAATAACGGATATATTGAGCTTTATTGATTTTTTTACGAAAATTCGACAAAAATTATATACCATTAAACGATAAACTCTATAGCTAAGACTACTGCCAAGCATCATAGAAAGGGTCTATTTGAAATGAATTTTCTGGAAACATTTTAGTAAAATGAAGGACAATGACGGTTGAAACTAAGACTTCAGGGTTTGTAACACATCCTTCTTGAGACATTTGATTTCCATAGTCTGTATTAGATTCAAGTTATTTACCTAAATGTTGGCGATTTTGACGTTTTAAATCGCAACTTTGACATTTTGAGGAAAACCCCAATTTATTTTTCTTTAAATGCCTATAACTTTTTTATCTTTTGACCTACATAGCAAAATTTTGGTAAGCAACTTACCTATAAGGATATAAACCCGCGTACCAAATTTGGTTGCCCTCACTTTGTTAATTCCGGATATAAATTTTTTTCGAAAGAAAACACAACATTTTCCGGGAAAACCTGTGCAGATTTTCCTGGCTAACGAACTTATCCAAGCCATTTGCAAAAGGAATTTATTCACCAAATTTAATCAAAATCGGCCCATTATTTTTTGAGTTATCGGTGTGATACATATACATATACATATACATATACATATACATATACATATACATATACATATATATATATATATATATATATATATATATATATATATATATATATATATATATATATATATATATATATATATATATATATATATATAAACATATAAAAATTTAAACTGACCCCGGATATGTGTTCTGGGGGGCCTAATTAGCGCTCATTTGAAGAAATTTTTTCAAAATTCAAAAGTCGGGATCTCCTCAGTGAATTTTTTTTTTAAGAAAATTAACTAAAAACAAAACGTTGGAATATTTTAATTACTGTTTACATCATCTGTCAACAACAAATTTGACATCTGATATCCCTCATCCTACACAACTTTAAATCTTTTTCTTGTTATTTTTTTGATTATATGCAAATTTGTTTGCAAAAAATTTCCCACACATTTAAAAATAGGATTCCTGACAATTTTTCTACTATGACTCTTATTTGGTTTTACCATTATATGTATCTGAGTGAGTTTAGTGATTCATTTCTCACAAATTTTTCGAAACAAATGTTATAATTAACAAACATCTTAAATTACTATTTACATTTTTTAATTGTGTCCATATTGTGTTACAATTCGTTACATTACCTTATTGTCTTTAAGTTTTAGGACTCTTGTACATGCATTAACTTGTTTCTACATTTGTTAGTTTATTTTGCTGAAAATATCTTGGCTTGTTTGGTGAGTCTTTAAAAGTAACTTTTCATTCATTTTATTTCACTTTAAATTAGTCCACACAAATTGTCCCTACTTAGTATTTTAACGTTTTATACTAAATTTGTTTATGGCAAGCTTTTTCAATGTTAATTTTACTTAGATTATGATAACAGCCATATTTCGTTCTTTTGGGCAATCTCAAAATATTTCTATACAGAATGTTAAGCTACTAATATACATGGTTTAAAAAAGTACACCTAAAGTTTTGTTATGTATTTGATTACCTGATTAAGTATTACATGCCTTATTTATTATAAAAGGTTAGTGGATCCCTGGATACATATAATTCCATGTTTCTTTTACTCGACAAAGTTGATTTAACTTCTCCTTGTTACTAATCTATTTCATGCATTCTGCGTGACGCTAATATTAATTGTGGTTTGTTCTGTAGGCTTTTCGTGCCATTATATTTGTGATTATATTTGTTTGCCCTTTCAAAAGATTTTTAATTCGTTCGCGTTTTTGCTTTAATTGTTAACATTTTAAAATGTTAATACAACAATATATATATATATATATATATATATATATATATATATATATATATATATATATATATATATATATATATATATATATATAATATATATATATATATATATATATATATATATATATATATATATATATATATATATATATATATATATAATTATCCCTATTTTTCTATATTACTAATAACATTTGGTATGGTATATAGAGATGGTAATATTATTAAAAGTGTACCTTACAATATGTATTGTGTGTTGCTGATATATATATATATATATATATATATATATATATATATATATATATATATATATATATATATATAAATTTGTTGCTGAAACTGCCCTTCAGACTTTAGGATAAATGCTTTTCAAAATTAAATCAAAACTTTAAAATTTCTTTTAAAACAATAAAAAAATAAAATTCTGTTCATGATAAACACATTTTGGATTCATAATCATAGCTTTCAAATACTATTGACAAAAGTTTTGTTCTTTAAAACCCTTAACAAAAAATACTTATTGCTTTAGTAAACTTAATTTAAATTGGTTTCTTTTCAAACACTAGCTTATTTTGCGTTTTACAAAAATGTTAATAGTCAAACATTGAGTTAAACAAAAGTTTATATATGTACACGATACCTTAATTTTCATCCCTCTTCTTCTTACCCCATCCTTGCTTTGATCTCTAGGTGTTAGTTCTGACTTTTGGGTTATAAGAATAATAACACCAAATGATGTTTGGCTTGATTTGTTACGTCACTTATTTGCGATGCACTAGATTTTGTTAAATTGACGCCTTCACTTTATCCGTTATCCGATTTAACCTTGCTTTTTGATATACAAGTAATATGTTTGATATTTTAAAAATTGTAAGTTTTTAACTACTGAAAATAACTTTAAAGTGAATCAGGATTATTCAACATATAATTAACTTCAAGTTTAAACCATTTAGGTTATATTTATATATTTTGTTGAATTTGATTACATTTTTGCCGGACCATTCTATGATGCGTCCATTCAATTCTAAGTTTCAGACAAGAAAGAGCGTCTAATTCCAAAAATGACGCTAGTTATCAATTTTCCTATATTTTTTATTTCATAGCATCTTCAACGTAAAAACAAAAACTCTGGACGCAGCAAGTGCGTTATGGTAGTGAATTTTCATAAAAATGTTTTTATTGTAAATATGTGTTTTCTTTTTAAGAAAGCAGGCATCAATTTTGGTTTCCAGTATAACCTATACAGTAAAAACAATGTGCCATGTTTCATAAAAATAACTTTGTATGAAAATGTACAAAAATTTCCAAAAGTAAACTTAAAGTGTTCCCGGAAAAACTCGTTTCTTGGTCAATCTTATAGGTTAATAGCAAATTGGGCTATTCAAATATGAAGCACTTGATCAAACTTCGCTACCATAACGCACTTGCTGCATCCAGAATTTATTTTCTTACAAACATGCATTATATTTCGATGGAAAATGCCAAAATGCGATAACATAAGCCGTGTTTGATTAAAAAAAAAAAGAAAATTTGTATCACCAACGACTTATGGGCCAGCCTGTGATTGTAGAAATATTTTTTAAGATGTAGCTCAAGACACCCTATAATTAATATATACAAAATTTTTTCATATCTTGTATAATAACGGATATATTGAGCTTTATTGATTTTTTTACGAAAATTCGACAAAAATTATATACCATTAAACGATAAACTCTATAGCTAAGACTACTGCCAAGCATCATAGAAAGGGTCTATTTGAAATGAATTTTCTGGAAACATTTTAGTAAAATGAAGGACAATGACGGTTGAAACTAAGACTTCAGGGTTTGTAACACATCCTTCTTGAGACATTTGATTTCCATAGTCTGTATTAGATTCAAGTTATTTACCTAAATGTTGGCGATTTTGACGTTTTAAATCGCAACTTTGACATTTTGAGGAAAACCCCAATTTATTTTTCTTTAAATGCCTATAACTTTTTTATCTTTTGACCTACATAGCAAAATTTTGGTAAGCAACTTACCTATAAGGATATAAACCCGCGTACCAAATTTGGTTGCCCTCACTTTGTTAATTCCGGATATAAATTTTTTTCGAAAGAAAACACAACATTTTCCGGGAAAACCTGTGCAGATTTTCCTGGCTAACGAACTTATCCAAGCCATTTGCAAAAGGAATTTATTCACCAAATTTAATCAAAATCGGCCCATTATTTTTTGAGTTATCGGTGTGATACATATACATATACATATACATATACATATACATATACATATACATATACATATATATATATATATATATATATATATATATATATATATATATATATATATATATATATATATATATATATATATATATATATATATATAAACATATAAAAATTTAAACTGACCCCGGATATGTGTTCTGGGGGGCCTAATTAGCGCTCATTTGAAGAAATTTTTTCAAAATTCAAAAGTCGGGATCTCCTCAGTGAATTTTTTTTTTAAGAAAATTAACTAAAAACAAAACGTTGGAATATTTTAATTACTGTTTACATCATCTGTCAACAACAAATTTGACATCTGATATCCCTCATCCTACACAACTTTAAATCTTTTTCTTGTTATTTTTTTGATTATATGCAAATTTGTTTGCAAAAAATTTCCCACACATTTAAAAATAGGATTCCTGACAATTTTTCTACTATGACTCTTATTTGGTTTTACCATTATATGTATCTGAGTGAGTTTAGTGATTCATTTCTCACAAATTTTTCGAAACAAATGTTATAATTAACAAACATCTTAAATTACTATTTACATTTTTTAATTGTGTCCATATTGTGTTACAATTCGTTACATTACCTTATTGTCTTTAAGTTTTAGGACTCTTGTACATGCATTAACTTGTTTCTACATTTGTTAGTTTATTTTGCTGAAAATATCTTGGCTTGTTTGGTGAGTCTTTAAAAGTAACTTTTCATTCATTTTATTTCACTTTAAATTAGTCCACACAAATTGTCCCTACTTAGTATTTTAACGTTTTATACTAAATTTGTTTATGGCAAGCTTTTTCAATGTTAATTTTACTTAGATTATGATAACAGCCATATTTCGTTCTTTTGGGCAATCTCAAAATATTTCTATACAGAATGTTAAGCTACTAATATACATGGTTTAAAAAAGTACACCTAAAGTTTTGTTATGTATTTGATTACCTGATTAAGTATTACATGCCTTATTTATTATAAAAGGTTAGTGGATCCCTGGATACATATAATTCCATGTTTCTTTTACTCGACAAAGTTGATTTAACTTCTCCTTGTTACTAATCTATTTCATGCATTCTGCGTGACGCTAATATTAATTGTGGTTTGTTCTGTAGGCTTTTCGTGCCATTATATTTGTGATTATATTTGTTTGCCCTTTCAAAAGATTTTTAATTCGTTCGCGTTTTTGCTTTAATTGTTAACATTTTAAAATGTTAATACAACAATATATATATATATATATATATATATATATATATATATATATATATATATATATATATAAATATATATAATATATATATATATATATATATATATATATATATATATATATATATATATATATATATATATATATATATATATATATATATAATATTAATTTCTATTTACTCGTGACTGCCCCTACGCTTGGGCGACAATTATATTATTTTCTACATTATGTTGGGTGTTATATATATTTACTCCATACTCCATTTACTCCATACATCTAGGGTAGGTAGTGAATTCATTTTCTTGCCCATAATTTAACCAAATATATTTTTAAATTTCCTCAATAATACTGCTTTCAATTCTATGTATGTTGATTTAATTCTTTTAAAGTTATACGGATAAATTTTTAACAAATCATATGACAAAATAACATAACACCCCTACTTATTCAATAAATTACAAAAAGTTACTCGAGCTCTTTTATTTATGTTTTATCTTTGATCAAAGGAAAGTTTGTTTGCGCTTTTTCGAAACTGATGCATTTAAAATATGAATGAATTTATTATTTACAATATTATATAAATTAAAGGTTAATGATACCAATTCTCATACACATATTCTTTGTTTGAATTTATAGTTTCGATTTACTCTTTAAAGAAATGAAAAGAAAGGCTTTTCTAGGTAATGCGGAATTCGGTACCTTCAAAACTTCCAAATCCCTTGCTTGGCAACCGCTGTTTGCCTTGTTGAAATTGCTCGTTGCTATGCAGCCATCTTGTAAGCTTCTGATTTGAAAATTCGGCGTCCTTTGGCGTCCACAATTATTTGGATATTTCATATTCTTGTAGCACTGATTTTTAACTTCCTTTCTATTCAAAAGGTACGCTATGTATTACTTTATACTTTCCACATATTTAAAACTATACTTTGTCGACGAAAATGCTTATTTTCATTTAATTTTCTTAGCTAAACTGCTCTAGCATCCACTTCTTACGATGACCCAATTTTAAGAGAGCGATTTAATTATTCTTCCTGTCTTTTCAGATTATTGAAACCAAAGCAAACTATATATTTTATTGTCTGTCACTTTTCCTGATCATAGACATGTTGGTTTTGTCTATGTACACGTCGAACTTCAAAATAGATTTGCATACAATGTCAATGTCAAATTCACTGAACCACACTTTCATTATAAATGACATATCTTAAAATTATTTCACAAACATCAACAAAAACAAATCTTAAAATACTTAAAATTTACATATAACTAATTTTCAAACTTTAACTTACGTTTGGATATTATAAACATTTTAACTGGTTAGGATAAACTTTAATCTTTCTATGCATACATATAACCAACAAAACACGTTTCAAATTTTTGTAACAAAATGTATTAACATTTATTTAAACTATTTCCACCTCTTTGTTTATGAGTTTGTTTTGATTTCACGCTACATTTCACTATTTGTTAAATGTCTCATTGTAGCTTAATCCAAAGTCTTTTAGATTTCATTATACTGGAGTGTTTATCTGTTTCAGTACATTTCCACTATGCTTATGGTTAATCTACGAATTATCTGCTCTGTTTATTACTTTTATTGCCTTTTTGAATTTATATCTTTTTTCATTTATTAATTTGAGAATTTTATAATTTTAGATTCACATGCTGTTAATATGCAGATCCTTATTCGGACATGTCTCTTTGACAAATAATGCAAAATTGTACTACAGTTCCGCTTCCTTGGATATTTGAAAACATCTGCACCTTAAGTAAGTATTTTATAAGTAGTTAATAAATTTAGTTTGATATTGCTAAATATCAATACAATATATATATATATATATATATATATATATATATATATATATATATATATATATATATATATATATATATATATATATATAGTGTGTCCCAAACTGGATGCGAATGTATTGATATTTTCGTTATTATTAGAGATAAGGAGACGGTTAAATTATCAATGTTTTTAGAATTTGCTCGTTCCAAATATGCCTTGTATTTTGCCTTGCGTCTTTTCGTTTTCGAGTTATTTTGAAAAAAAAACATAATTTGTCGATTTCTTTTGTCTTCAATATCTAAGTAGGCGTTGATCTGACATGTTTAAGACTTGCACATTATCAGGAGACTTTTTACAGAGTAATCTTTTTGTGCTATTCTCAACTTTGGATTGTCATTTGTTTTTGAGCTACAGGTATCAACGTTTGTTTTTATTATGGCAGCCATATGGTTTTTTTTTGTTCGTGTGATAGCCTGCGAAAAGAGCTTTACAATGATATACAACATGCTTGAGAAATCTTGTAATTACACTGACAATTTTTAGTAAAACCGTTTTGAGGATAGTAGGCTATGAAATCCAGTACCAGAAAACAAATAACAAAAAAAAGGTCCAAAAAGCAGTAGGCCATGGAGTCTAACAATAGACTTCTACTCTTAACATAATTTTTCGTAATGATTCACGATAAAAAATATTGTGATTTAATTTACAATACCTAATTAGGTAATAATGCTAGGTAATATTAAGTAAAACAGTTTAACAACGAAACCCGGCAATAACAAATAGAAACTGAAGACAAATAGAAACTTTAACTCCACAAAACAACACAATTAGAAACGGAACTCAACAAATAATAAAATAGAAACTTAAAAATACACTAAATAGAAAATTGTTTAATATGGCCACCGTTTTGTTCAATGCATTTTATACACCTTTTTGAAACAAGCCTGCAAACTCTGGTGAGGGTGATATGGTTAAGCTGATTTATAGCTTCCGTGATTCTGTTTCGTAATTCATTGATATTTTGTGGTGGTTCGAATTTATACACATCACTCTTCAGAGTGCCCCAAAAATAAAAATCCATGGGTGTTATATCAGGACTTCGAGCACACCAATGAACCGGCCCATTGTTACAAATGACAAAACTATTAAAATTTTGCAACAAAAATTCTTTGACGATCCTAGCATTGTGAGCTGGACAACCGTCTTGTTGGTACCAAATCCCGTTTAAATTATCATTAACTCTTCTAATTGTTGGTAAGATATCATTTCTCAATAGATTACGATACCTTTCCCCAGTTAAAATATTTTCAAAAAAGAACGGACCAACAATGAAGTTACCTGAAATTTTAAAAAAATAATCTACAATAAAAAAACAGTTTTTTACCTAATAAGCCGCATCAAACATTAATACCAAATCTGTCCTGCAATCGTCTTTCTCTCTTTAGATGGGGATTTTCATTTGCCCAATAATGCCTATTATGGCGATTATACACACCACAATTTGAAAATCTGGATTCATCAGTCCATATTATTTTCAAGTGAAAATGTTCATCTTGCTGACATTGTCCTTGATACCATCTGCAGAATTGAAGTCGCTTAGGGTAATCGTCAACATTTAAGCCTTGTACGATTGTAGGTTTGTATGGATGGTAATGACTTTGTTTTAATACACGGTCTACCGTATTTTTTGGAACGTCAATTTGTTCACCATAAAACCGAACAGATTGCGGAGATTTTTCGTTTGAAACCTGTAAGACGGCATTATTTCTTTCTTCATTTCTGGGCATATATAGCTTCTTTGCGTGGAAGCTACCGTCGTTGAATAGATTGGTCACTATCCTGCGAAATATTTTGGTGTTTGGTTGTCGTCTTTCTGTTTAGTTGTTTTGATATGAATTTGCAGCTGCCTCAGTATTTCGGTTAGAACGAATATAACATTCCAACATGTCAAAATATTCTTCATTACTGAACATATTATTGAATAATATTTAAAATGAACAGGAAACAAACTATTTAGTACAAAATATTAAGCAACGTGTTAAATACACCTCAAATTGTTCAGATAATTAAGAATGGCAGTATTCTTAATTGTCGCGATAGTGTTATATCCATAGCAACCTTTCTTCTGTTGTTTTTCAGTTGACTTACGTTTAAAAATCGAACAATTTTCAAAGGCGTCTTCGTAAATTATTAATCTGCTTTTTATTAAGTTCTGTTAGTAAATTTAGTTATTTACTAGGTTTACCTATTCAATTAAATTATAACCATTTTTTAGGATAATGTTGTAATGGAAAATATAATTTGTAATAATGGGCCGATTCATTGGTGTGCTCAAAGTTCCTATTTTTTTATCGTGAATTATTACGGAAAATTATGTTAAAAGTAGAAGTCTATTGTTAGACTCCATGGCCTACTGCTTTTTGAGCACTTTTTTTTGTCATTTGTTTTCTGGTATTGGATTTCATAGCCTACTATCCTCAAAACAGGGTTTCTTAAAATTGTCAGTGCAATTATAAGATTTTTCAATCATGTTGTACATCATTGGAAAGCTATTCTCACAGGCTATCACATGAGAAAAAAATCCAATATGGCTGCCATAATAAAAACAAACGTTGATATACCTGTAGCTCAAAAACAAATGACAATCCAAAGTTGGGAATAAGACAAAAAGATTACTCTGTAAAAAGTGTCCTGATAATGTGCAAGTCTTAGACATGTTAGATCAACGCCTACTTAGATATTGAAGAAAAAAGAAATCGACAAATTTTTTTTCAAAATAACTCGAAAACGAAAAGGGGCGGGGCAAAATAGAAGTCATATTTGGAACGAGCATGAAATTCTACAAAACATTGCTAATTTAACCGTCTCCCTATCTCTAATAATAACGGAGATAGCAATACATTCCAGTTTGGGACACACTCTATATATATATATATATATATATATATATATATATATATATATATATATATATATATATATATATATATATATATATATATATATATATATATATATATATATATATATATATATATATATATGTATATATATATATATTCGTCATTAAATTTTACAGTGTATTTTACAAGAAGCTTACCTTGTGGATGTAAATAATACAATTTAAAAAATTACATGTCCAAACAAATATCTAAATGTCGTTGAACTGTCACTTCCAATTTTGCAGGTTGATGGTCCTAAAGGCCACTATTCTCTTTACCTATACGTCTTGACTCTCTCAGCAAACTAGTCTTTATTATTTGTAAAACTCCTCGCTCTTAAATTTATAATAAACAACAGAATGATGTTTCTCACTTTCTATAGGAAATTTTGACTTTGCTTGACAGATATGTTGGGGAATATATATATATATATATATATATATATATATATATATATATATATATATATATATATATATATATATATATATATATATATTCTTTGCATTTCATGGCACCCATATAAGTTATTAACAATCTGACACCCACACTTTTATACGTATAAAATAAAAGGATCATATGTTGCTATATTGGCACCCGTGTAAATCCGTGTTAAAATGGCACCAAAATGTATAAACTTGTGATACTACGGGTCAAACTGGCACCCTACAGTGTTGCCAAAATATTTTATTGTTTTATACATATAAAAGAAAAATGTCAAATGGTTGGTGTATTAGCACCCTCGTTACTCTTGGTCCAATTAACACCAATGTATGAAATTGTAACATTACAGGTCAAAGTGGCACCTTACAAATATATTATATTAAGTGTATAATTAAGAAGTGCATTGAAAACCATCGGTAATTTTTTGGAAAATCTGCATCAATATAAGATACAAAAAGCTAGAATGCACGCGGTGGACGAATGCTCTTAATGTGGGTCCAGTCCTACCTTTTAAATCCCGATAAACATCAGAAAATACAGAACGATGAATGGAGGTTCTTATATGATAGGATCGCAAAAGCTCCATCGTTACTCTTCTCGTTGAACTAACTCTGGTGTTTCATACACGCCTCCCGTCAAGGTTTTTTTTTAACATGTAATCTTCAAGTTCTAAAATTAGCTCTTAATTCTGAAATTAATGAATTCTGACTTCAAACATCCGAATTCTTATATTAAACTCTGAATTCTGAGTTTAAAGTCAGAATATGTACTGGAAATAATATTTTTTTAATTAATGGCCAATAATTCTTGCCTTCCTAGAAAATCGCCGACCGAAGATCACCATTTTTACTAGGAAATTCTGATTGTGTTTTTTATTGAATTATAGGTAAGATTTTAGTATATTAATTTATTTAATTATTATTTATGTAATAACATTTTTTTCTTTGCAGCAACAAATATTTAATCCATTAGAATTCCAAACAGCATCTATATGGATATAAGAATTAATTTATGAAAGTATTGTCAAAATGAATTTTAGTATTTTGTTCCAAACCGTACTTTAAAGTAATAAATAAAGCGTGTTTAGATTAAAAATAGTTTTAATTTAAAAGAAAAATAGTAGCATTTTATAAAAAGCGAAAGATTATAGAGAAGTAAAAATGCTACAACATTCCTGAAAGAATTTCATAAAAAAAAGGACTTACTTTTTGCAACGTTTATTAAACAAAATTAATGAAAAACTTTACAATAATTAAACAAAACGAAAAAATAACAAAGTCTTTGTTTTTAAAGTAAATAAAAATAAAATTAATTTCTATTATTAAATGAACCATAAAATCAAAAAATCGTGAGCATTTTAAAAATTACCGCCCCACCCATTATTTCGGATTCGGAAAATTGTGGAAAAATTGTGAAATAACGATGACCATAATTTCAAAACGGATATTTTTTATAAGAAAATAACCTTTTCTTACCTCTTAATTCTTAAAAAAGTTAATTGTATAAAAATATTTTCTTTGAAATTATTGTCAACGTATTTCAACAATTTTTCAACAAAAAAATTCCGATTTCGAGATGATGGGGGGTGGTAAGTTAAAACGAATTGCAGGGGCCTCACATTCAATGAGTGTGAATAAGAGAAGACACGAGCAGAAAAAAGAAAATTAGGTATCTGAATTATTCCTGCTCTCATTAAAAATAAAAGCTTTTACTCTAACCCATCCCACCCCATTGAAGTCACTCTTATGTGTATTAATAAAAGCTTCGCATTCTCCTTTACGAAGAACTTTCTTTGATTTTATTTTGTTTTCGAAGTATTTCTTCATCATGGTTTTTTGAATGGCGGACCATCGTAATCTTGAACCTATGAATTAAGAATGTAAATATTAATAAATGTAATAATAATTGTAATTATAATAATTTTAGAACCTTTCTTTGTAAGTTCATTTGTATGCTTAGGCTTAGCGCAATCAGACGCTTCTCCCGTGCTTTCTTCTCCTATCATTTCCTCTATATTTCTGTCTCCTTGCTCCAAATAAGGCAGAACTTCAAATTCTTAAATAAAATGAAAAAGGTTTATCATTAGAATTAAGACAATTAATTGTCAAATACCTTTATTTTTTAATCCTCCCTCACCACTGAAATGAGCTTTGCCTAACTTTTCTTTATTTGAATCTTCATTTTTTCTTCCCAAACTAGATACAACTTTGTGTTCATTCAAGTTTTCGACTATACTTTCGTTACCTACAACTTTTGCATATATTTTTATATTTACTGCGGTTACTAAATTTGTCAATATACCCATACCCAAAGTGCTGCTGGTGTTGTAAATTTCCATTTTATCATCTTCCTCCAAAACTGACTCTATCTCGTTCATATCAACATCAATTTCTTCCAGCGTCTTGTTTTTGAATTCTGCTGCATTTCCCCTTTCCATTATTTGGAGGATTTTAGACACTTTTGCAATCTGGTAGACATCTTGTGGAAGTCTATCATAAAATTTAATAATCAATAATAATAAATTAACAACAGCAGTAAATACTATATTTTCTGTTTGCTTTCAAGGTTATTATGACAAACTTAGTTAACTAGCGGGCGTGCCATCCAAAAGTAAGCACCCGGAATATTTTATGAACCTTAGAGGTATTTATTATCTTCAGGTTTTAGGCGATCGATAAGTTTGGTAGGGAGTCAAAATTTTAAATAACTAACATCTATCAACAAGATATCTCAAAGTCATATAAAAAAAATACTAGGTAGGTACATATCATTGGCGCTCAAAACCTATCACTTTTTGGTAAAAACACAAAGTTTTAATTTCACCCAACCTTACCGAATGCTTTTAACTCGTTAACTCGAAGCTAGTATCTCCAACGGTTCTTAAAATAATAACTCCGTGTAGAAATTTGTTTTTAATCACTTAAATAATTTTACAAGGACTATTAGAGTAACTATACAAAAAACTTACTTGTAAAAGCTTTCATGCGTTTTGGTTGTATGACCCATAAATTTAGCCAATTGGTCAATTTCGTTTGATTGCAAATTGAGCAGCTGTGTGACAGTTACAATATGTTTCCTTAGCCTACATGATGTTAGTAAGTTGGGAAATTTGGCATTTGATAAATTTGCATATTTCCGGATAACAGAACAGCCATCAATCCAAAATTTTGATTCAGGATATGCAAAAAAATATATGTTTTCAATTGGAAACCAAAGTTCTCTTCTAAGGGTACATAAAAGTTTAAAAAAGTTAAACAACTTTTTTGGAATTAAAATTGTAACAGCTCGGCTGCCTTTTCCTATTGACACTATTCTCTTATAATTCTGAGTTAAAATCCTCTCATTTTCGGTCAATGAGCTAGCCATTTCTGTGTGTAAAATGGTATTTTCTGTCTCAAATTGCTCTTTTAATGAACTGTATTCCAAGTATTGAACGTCCCCTACCCTTTTTCTATTGTGCAAAATAGTAGCTACCAGCACCGTTTCCACAAGAATCCTGTATGACACTGTATCTTTTTCATTTCTCAAAAGTCTTTCATAGGCAACCTCAGCTTTATCTTCAATTAATCTCGCTAACTTAATTATGTCTTCGGTTATTGGCAGCAACTTGGGCTTTATAGCCGACTTCTCATTCAGGTCCTTTAGTGCCAAACTTCCAATTTCAGTAGCCCACTGAGTATCCACTAAGTTCTTAAATCTTTCAAGTTCTGTCAATGTTTTATCAAGATCTTGGTAAAAATGGGGAATTTTTCTTCTTAGAATTAGTTTCATAGCCAAATCACACAAGTTAATCAGAGTGGTTCTAAAATGTAATGCCAACGATGCTGCTCCAAAGTTTCTCTTAGAAATATCATACCTTGAGAGGGATTTTACAGCGCTAATAGTATTGTCGAAACTTTCAGGTCTTAAAACTGACATAAGATTATCATAAGGTTGAATTTTTTTCATTTCAATGAGAAATTTGGCACATTCACGAATTTTGTTAGAAATATGATAAAAACGTCTTTTCATTTTTATTTTTTTGAGTAAATCATCTCCATAATAAATTATCAAAATGTCATTACTTGCTGTTCGAGTAATTTCATCCGCCTGCATTCTCTCAAAAACTTCTTTTTTTATTTGTAGTTTATTTAATATTTCTCCATATTTTTTCTGACAAGCCACGTATATGTAGGATTCAGTCAAAGGGTGAGCTACGTCACTAGAACCAGAGGGTTTTGCAAAACACTTTTTAACATGTCGGCTCAAGTATAGCCGCTTAAAAAACCCTTTACAGTATTTGCATAACGCAAAATCTCGTTCATTCGCTTCTTGGCCGGGTTTGTATTTTTTAGGTATAATTTTTCCCCTCAGCCCGTCATCCAAACATCCTTGATTGCGAATTAGTAAAAGCATTTCTTTTTTTTCCTTAGAGTTTGGCTTTTTATTTATCAGCTCTTTTACCTCAAGCTCATCTTTATGTTTTCTTTCCAAATGTCTTGAGAAATGCCTTGAAATCACCTCTTGATCACAAAATTTGCAGGTAGTCTTCTTATATTTATTTTTTATAAGCAACGGCGAGTCATATACTGTTTTCTAGAAACAATTAATAATATCATTAAATTTAAAATTATTTTCCAGGTCTATACTGAGTGTCCTAAAAATGGCGGAAAATCTCCGCAGTACGTTGTGGGGAAGCATCATCGGAGGCCAAAAAAAATACAATGAAAAAAATTTTTGTTTTATTTTCGAGTTTTTTAGTCAGAAACTAATTCGTAAATTTGGCATTTTTTTGCTTTAATTTAATCAATATTATGTCGAATAATGATTAAATTGCACAAAATTTTGAAACATCGTAGCCAAATGCATTTTCCCAGCATCTTGATAAAAAAAATCTGATATTTGAAATTAACTTGAAGAGAAAATGTAAAGGTTTGAGAGATTTTCTAACCAAATAACCATAAAGGCGCCTAATTCTTTGCATAAGATGATTCGCTTTTACTCAGTACTAAAAAATAAAGAAGTTGAGTCCTCAACTTTGCCTCTTCATATCGCAGTCAATTGACGACTTGGATTTTTTTCCTTATTTTTTTCTGGCCTCCGATGATGCTTCGCCATAACGTACTGCAGAGATTTCCCGCCATTTTCAGGACACCAGTATATAGCCATCCTCAAAATCTTTTTGAATAATGTTTTTCTTGTTGGAATGGTCTTCGAAAACTGCTTCTTTTGACTCTATGGAATTTGCAACGCCAAATTCATGGCCGAACGCGACTTTTTTAATACCAATTTTTAGTCTAACCATTCAGCATTATTTTATTCAGTTCAGCATTTTTATTAGAAACTTGACATGATGGGGTTAATCAGGGCCACAAAAAACCTTCTTGGAAGTGTTTCCATTTCTAAAAAATGTCACCTTTGTAAAAGTGTTCAGATTCTGAGTGGTTCAATTTTTATACGTTCCAAATTGAAATAAAATTCAAAATTGAAAGCAACTAGGTAAGTCAAGTGTGTCATGAAATTATTTTTTAAACAGTTGAATTTTATGGACCCCTCTCAAAGAGCTCATACCAAAATTTTAATAAGTAATATGTAGGTACACAGGATGCTGCTTTCTAAACGATTGCAAAAGTAAAATACGTGTATTACTGAATTTGTTGAAAGGTATTAGCTAGTCACCTAGAAATGAGCATCCTATATATTTCCTAATAAAATTTTATCGCAACTTTGTGTGTTTTTTGTTCATATTTTGCAAAAGGGTTTTTTGTTGTCCTAATTAATGCTGCTGTATCAGATTTTTTGAAAATTATATTTAATTATTTTTAAATAATCGCAGCTGATGGTTCTGGATTTGGATTTTGAATTATAGTAGGGTCAGAATAAGCAGTTTTTGAACACCTTTCAAATAAAAAAATGATTGATTTATCATCTGAAATATTGAAGATTTTAGGATTCGTACATCCAGCGGGCGTAAAAGATTCAGAATAAATTCGCGAAAATGAAAATAAGATTTTTTATCAAACCAAAAAGAAAGGGATACATTTTTGAATTAGATACCTACTGAAATTTTAAATAACCGCAGTAATGTGGTATATATTATTTATCTAGGGTAGGCACTACAATGACTTCATGCTTCTAGTGTATGCACGCCACTGATGTACCTACGCTGCTTTGAAATACATAATGATTGTTTATAAAGGTCGTCCGATTTGTAAAATAGATGTTGTCGTGGTTACTAAGTCAGGAATGTATGTATAAAGTCACGTCAAAAATAGTAGAATTAAGTAAATGAAAAAATCGATCGCTCTATTTTTTTTTCAAAAGTTAGTTTCCATTTTATCAAATTTATTCCGCACTTATTCTGATTTAGGGCTCGACCGATAATCGGCATCGGCAATCGGCAAAACAAACGCCGATTGTGCCGATTTATTTTCTCTGTAAATTTTTAGTACTATTTCTTGAATTAAATTAAATAGGTAGGTAGGTAGGTATGTATTGTTTTTTATGATATTTATATTATTATTGTTATTATGTTACTGTTAGATAATTTTCTTACATTACAACAGACAATTCAATAACATTATTTTTATCATCCCTAAACTGTTTTTGAAATAATTCAACTAACTCAGCGCACATAAGGCGCGAAGTTGCGTGTCATGCTGTTTATTCTTACGGTTGCAAACGAATTTAGACTTTATGACTTGCTCAACGACGATAAGGCGGCGAGTCGCGTACTTCGCTTGCAATTCTTATGACAGCTCACGAAAATAACCTTTATGTGTAATATAAATGTTTACATAATTATTTATTTGTTATTATTTCTAACAACTTTGGTATGTAATTTTGTTATGACTTTAAATTAAATAAAAGTTTAGGTTTGAATATGCAATTAAATGTAACATTCAATTTTATTATGTATCCAACGCTAAACATCGACCATCGGCATCGGCAATAGCCAATGTTTATGTTTGTAGGAAAAATTCTGCCATCGGTCGAGCCCTGCTCTGATTGTACCTATATAAAATAATTGCACTATACACTATAAAACCTAATCTATTGGTTGTCCAGCACATATAGGTAGACGAAGTTCTAAGAGATTCATAGAAGTGTAGCTGCTATTTTAAAAATAAAACAATAACAAACCTGACCTAACCAATCTTACAGAAATAATATGTTACTGAGTCCTACCTTTTTTGTAATTTGTTTGGGACTGTCAATTTTCGGTATGTTTTGAAAAACGGTAGATATCCTGTTAATAGTATCATCGTCAATCATTAAAGATCCATCCTGAAATATAATTGATAGCTACTTATTTTATTTATAACTGTTTTCATGAATGAGCTTACTCTAAAACTATTATCGAATTCATATGGCTGCGCCTCAAATTCCAATTCTCGAGCCCAACTAGCTTGATCATAATTTGAAATTATTTCTAACGCCGTCTAAAAGGTACCATAATTAATGATTGCAACTTCTACTTCACAATAGGTATGTAGAGTGGACCAACGAAAACGAAACGCGGCCTTCATTTAAAAATAACTCGGACGAACCGCCCCCTCCTCCCCCCGTTCAATTTTATATTTAAAGTGGGTCATTTTTTAACCATGTCACTTCAAACCTTCAAGCTGGCTGATATTTTATTTTTTAAGTTGTTTTGGCCTTTATTACCTACATCTTAACCTACATCTTAATTTAAACTGACCCCGGATATGTGTCCTGGGGGGCCTAATTAGCGCTCATTTGAAGAAATTTTTTCAAAATTCAAAAGTCGGGATCTCCGCATTGGTGAATTTTTTTAAGAAAATTCACTAAAACGACGTTTAAAAATAGGTGTAGGTATGACCTATCACTGTAGCCATACCTTATATGCTCATTTAAAATTTAAGGGATTTTGTGGGTTAAAGAGATATGGCTTAAAACATGTTTACAAATAAAAGAATTGTGTGCACTATGTGCGCATATCAGAAGTAAAACTTCTTACGAATATGACGTGTTAACTGCTTTCTTATGCAATGTATATAAATTTAGATACATATATAGCCTAAACAGCTGGATTAAATTAAAATATTTTGAGGTCCCGCGACCTTTCCAAGGAAACGCTGACGAAACCGTAACAGGTACGTAAAAATGTTACTAGACCAAAGTTTTAGAGCATAAAATTATCTAAAAAAAAGTCCGCGACGGCATATATCTATCGTCTATAGTTTAATCGCAATCCGCTCTCAACTTATGCGGTGCAACACGTTTTGCGCGCGCCAGCGGCTGTTAGGCCTCTTCACTTGTTTAATATAGACGATAGATATATGCCGTGGCTGACTTTTTTTAGATAATTTTATGCTCTACAACTTTGGTCCTGTCAAATTTTTACGTACCTCTTACGGTTTGGTCAGCGTTTGCTTGGAAAAGTCGCGGCTCCACTGTTTTTTTAATGTTTTTTAAATTTTTTTATGTGGTTCCCGGGATGAAAAATTTATCAGACCTTACTCATTATGATCAGTTCTAGATTCTTTATATTGCATAATTTTTTCGCTCATGAAAGTTAGAAGTTGGAATACAAATATCGTCTTATTTGAGTATTATATATTATATCGTGACGCATTTTCGTTGCCTAGTTCGTGTGACGCGACCTTCAAATTTTACTCTCATCGCGCGTATAGAAGTTTCACTTCAATAAAAAATGACGGGGCCAGCATTAAAATAAACATTCATAACATGAAAATTTTATAAGGTGTTTCGTTTTCCCTGGGCCATACTCTATATAAGTTTACTAACCTTATAAAGTTTAGGTACATTTTTTTGTGAAATTATATTGATTATATGAGATTTGCTTCTATGTGTATCTGAATCTGTTTCTCCTTTAGATTTTTTGGGCGACGGAAAAACCTGTCAAAGCATCATCATATTACAAATATAAAAGTAAAAATAAAACGATAAATTGTAAAAGTTCAACCCTACAAATCTTTTGTTAGGTACTCACACTTTCATCGCTACTACTGCTCTGGTAAGGTGTTGATGGAATATATTCGTCTATGCTACCATCTGTATGATAAGGGTCAGCGTCAGACACTTCAGATAAATTATCAACATCTAAAAATTTACAGCATCACTAAATTAGTTGGATAACCAATCAATCACAGATATTATGTACAGACCTAAGACCTAAGAAATAGGTAGGTAGTAGGTATAATATAAATTTAGTAGGTATTTAAATATTTAGTTTCACAAAATTTCAAGTTCTCGAATATAAGAGACCCTAAACTTTGAACAATATAGTTACACCGGGGGACACCCCCGCAGCTATGCCCCTCCCCCCCCCCCCTCGCCGCCGCCACGCACAACATTTTCCAATACTGTGTATTATTTGCCTACAATTTGTTAGCAATGTAAATTTTACTTACCTTTTGCTAGACACTTTTCCACAATCTTTCTGGTTCTTGAAGATACAGAACTATTAATTATCTTCATAGTGTTATGGAAAACACAACCGGTAAACTTTTTATTTAAAATAGGGCGAAGAAGTATGTATTATTACTCCATAGTCCATATTATTATGTCGAACCACGTGGAGAATGAACAGGAACGTGTTTAAATAGTATAGGCTATCATAACAACTGCTACTACCTCTAGCCTCTACCACTCAATCACTCAAGCAGAGTGCTCAGAGCTAAAATAATAATCGTACCCGGTTCGCGCACATCGCACCTGTCTATACCCGAAAGTTTAAAATTACGTATTACCTACATATTATTTCATTACTTATTGCTTGTTTAATATAAGAAAAACAAAAGTTGCAAGATCATCACAGATTGACTTTATTTTTTTATTTTGTTGGGGAACTAATTAATAATATTGAATGATTATAATAATAATTTTTAGCAATAATTACTATAAAATTATAAAATTTCAATTATAAATTACAGCTGTGAAATTATATATCCAAAAAATAAGTTAGCTGTTTAAGTTAAATGGTTTTATTGAAACATGTAATTACATTATACCATTAGTCGGGTCAATTTAGAAAAAAAAAAAGATCCATAACTTAAAACAAATTCCAACTAAAAGATATGTGAACGTTTTTGTCCCTACTAGGTTACCATATTAACAGAAAGAAGTCTACAAAAATCTGTCAATCGGAAGTGATAGTTTTCTGATAGAAAAAAATCAGTAAAAGTCAGTAGAAAAAAAATCAGACAGTTTTTGAAAATCTCGTTTGTTACAATAGACATTCGGGAATGATTTTACAAAAAAATCAGAATCATTTAATTTTAAATTTGACATTTTATAGCACGTTTGATGTACGATATTCAAAATTGGCGGCAATGTCATAGAGTTGGTCGCACTGAAGGGCGACCGGGAGGTGATGCTGGAGCCCGAGTTGAATGACGGACCCTCAGCCAACGCCTGCTCCAGCTCGCGGGCGTTGTCTCAGCTCAGCGACCGGCCAGCGACAAGGCCACCGTCCGAATTATGCATTGGTTTACATTTAATTACTTTTCTCATTTATGATTAGATATAAAAATTATACCAATTAATCACAAATAATGAGGCTACAATTAGGGGCCATCCATAAATTACGTCACACGAATTTTAGGACTTTTTAACCCCCCCCCCCCGTCATTTTCACAGGTTGTCACATTTTTAGAACCCCCTCCCCCCTGATGTGACGTCACACATTTTTGAATTTTATGCAAGTATTTAAAAATACTCAAAAGAGAAAAGTTATTTTCATTTTTTTTTCTTATCTTTATTAAATAATCTTTAATAAAATCAACATAAAGTCAAATACCTTAAATAACAGAGAAAACAAACGACTAGTTAGGAAACGATAAACGACTAATTATGTTAATTAAAGATACAAAACTTAACCATATTGTGTATTTTAAATTTTAACATGTGACATCACAAAGCTTTTGACCTCCCCCCTGCCCCTTGTCACACAATGTCACATTCCGGTGTTACCCCCCCCCCCCTTTAACGTGCGACGTAATTTATGGATGACCCCTTATCTATAATTCAATTTTTCTATCAGAGTTACCGTTTTCGAGATAATAGTTGATAAACGGCCAAAGTAGTAGAATTTAATGAATTTTCAGCACGGAGATACCTATCTACCTATTTATTTTGTATTTGAAGTGCACGTAACTCCATAAGAGCAATGCTTTTCAAAAACTGTTTTAATTTTTTTACGACAGACGGCTACAAAATTTGGCATGGAAAAAATACCAAAAATTCGTATGAGCTCGAAACTATCGACTTATATAAAAAAACTCGCAACTTTTGGATAGTGCCCTTTTACACAGGACGTTAATTCAATTTTCCAAAAACATGCCATTTTATAAAGAACAACATTTTTCTAAATATCCTCATTTATTTATTTGACCGACAAGTAAAATTTTGTGATAAAGTTCACTTTTTTATGAAAGGTAGGTACTTTTACGGAGAAATGTTTTTATTTTGTTTTAGATAGCTACTTAAAACTACCCCTGTTAATTAATTATTTGAACACAAGTCCTCTAAATGTAGTTATTAAGTGTCATCTTAGTTGGGGTATTGTCGATAACCAAATCATATTCGGATGTCAGGCAGGTTTAAATCGAAAAGCGGAAAATGCCCTAATTAGGTAGGTACACTATTTGTACAAGAGTGCTTTTGCTCAAATAAATAATTAACAGGGTGATTTAGAATTTTAAGTAACTATTTAAAAAAAAAACTTGCTCTCATGATATAACATTTCTCCTTAAGTACCTCGCGTCTAAAAAGTGAACTTTATGACAAAATATTGCTCTATGTCCAATATAAATCATTCCGAACCAAGCAGCCGCGCCGCGTTCACATCACACAGTTCAGAGCGGAACCGACATCGAAGAGGCGAATTTTGAAAATATTTAAAACAACAGTAAATTTTAATTTTTGAAAAAGTTTTTCGAAAGTGGTATCTGTTTGGGCTTTGAGACTATCCAGGTAAGCTGGAAATTAACACTCTACAAAAATTCAATCGCAATCTTGAATAGTTTTCAAAAAATATCACAATGATTTTCGCAATTTCTTTAAGTCATTTTCTCGATAAATAAAAACAGTCAGTATATCTGATTATGGCAAGATAACAAGTTTTGAAGCAAGCAGAGTTTTTTTCTCAGTTTTTTCGACAAAGCAAAAATAAAAATTGTACCTATATGATACCAACTTTTAAAAACACTCAGTATATCTGATTGTGGCAAGATAAGAAGTTTTCAAGCAAGCAGCGTTTTTTTCTCAAAGTTTTTTCGACAAAGCAAAAATAAAAATTTTACCCATATGATACCAACTTTTTAGCAGTCACTGTATTCAGCCCTAATAACCTGTATTATTCATTGTTGGTCATTAGTTTGATTCCATGGGCATCCTTGCCATCCTTGACCATAAAAAATAATTTTTCTATGCTTATAAATAATTTAACTTACGATTGCCAGATTTTTGTAGACTTTTTTTCTGTTAATAATTTTAATAACTTTACCTTCTTTTCTTCAAGAATTAAATTGATTATTTCAAAACAATGGTATTATAAGGAAATTAATAGGTGTTCCATTGAAAACAATAATAGTTTACTCATTTTTTGGATGCATAATTTGACAGTTGTAATAATGTGACTTTTATAATTTTATCATTATTATGCTAATAATACGAGTTCCCTAAAAAATACAGCAAAATGTAAATAAATTAAGAAAAATTATTATTATCATTCAATGTGGTAAAATCAGTTTCCCAACAATACCGACAATAAAGCAAATGTGTGATGACCCTGACACCACCGTTCTTCCTATATTGAAGAAGCACTTATAAACAGAGCAGATGTCGGCGTGCCGGGCGCGACCTTGGATAGAATTTATTTCAGAATAATTCCGTGTTACAAAGAAATCGGTGTTGCCAAATTTATGGTGCTAGACGGCAAACATATTTGGAGGGTGCCACTTTGTGTATCTATAACCACATGTATAAAACGCAGCGCCCCCACCGGAAGATGGCTGAACTAATCAGTATGTTCGTTCAGAATTATTGTCAATTCAGCACCCATCCAAAACTTCGTCAGAGCCTTTTATTGCGCATTCATAATCCTAGGACAAAAATATACACAGAGAACGTATCAGCACCCGAAGTCGGGTGCCACAACGTAAAATTGGGTGCCGTAAAAACAATTTTTATCCAAGAATGGTGCCACAATGACAAAAATTATATATATATATTGTGATGGGTCAAATCGGGATAAGGTTATCTTTCCCTAATATGGGGAGGTTCCCACGGGATAACCTTATCAATACGGCTTTATTTACGGGATTTGCTCAGGCGCCAGCAGCGTGGGTTTAAAGGAAGACGCTGCGCTCCCTCAGGACTATATATCTGTCCTCGGTTGCTATTTACAGCTACACGGACCCGGGGTAAACTCCAGTGGAGACAGGGTTCGCCTAAGTCCTCAGGCAGAGTCCCTCAGGACTCCCTAATTATGGCCTGTATATTAGAGATCAGAATGTTGTGTTATGTTGGGGTGGATTGGTTGGGAAGCTTTAAATGAAATACCGTGTAAAACAAATAGTCTATTTACAAAAGTATTGGTGGGGAAATATTTACAAAATATATACAAAGAAATATTTACACAAGGGATTCTTCCGGCATACCCCACGTTTAAACTAACTTAATTGACAACAAATCAATTTATTAGAGACCAGAGGCAGAAACTGAAATATTCGCGAGTTATACGGACGGTATCACGAATAGGGGTAGTAAACTCGCGGCTTGTAAGCGGGCAGAAGCGTCCCAGGATCGCCAAAGCAAGGCAACGGACAGGTGGTCGGTTTAAGCAGGCATGCAGTATGTGAAAAAGCCAACTCTAGGTGCAATATCAAGATCAGCTAACGGCTTGCTCTACTTTCTACTATCACTTAATTAATTTCGGACCCTCAAGCATGCGTTGCAGTCATACAGACTCTCTACGACCGGAGGAAGTGTCTCCCTAGGGAGTTGGAAATTTCCCTTCGACAAAATAAAGGAAGTCCTCACTATCAAGTTAAAAGAAGACACAGCCTCCAGGCGGTGCCTTCAGGACGGTCGGGATACCGGGTATCGCCAGACTGTTTCGATCGCCAGGAGTGGTGGAGACCTACTGCAGCCCGAAATATCCCGTCTGTCGTCCAGATCCAGGAGCACGAGAGCTGCGCCACGGGAGACCGCTTTGGGATGATGTGATCGTGGCTAGTCCGCCCCCCGAGTTCAAATCAACGTGCAGTCGGCCGCTTTGCTAGTGCTCTCGCATTCTCGGGAAGACTCCAGTCCAGGAACGCGACCCCTTTGCGTCTCCCGACGGAAACGTACAAAGCTTTTCCCCCTAGGGCTGAAAACGACAAGGTTTTCCCAATAATGTCAGCCGGACGGTCGGGACACCGGGTATCGCCAGACTGTTTCGATCGCCAGGAGTGGTGGAGACCTACTGCAGCCCGAAATATCCCCGCTGGCGTCCAGATCCAGGAGCACGAGAGCTGCGCCACGGGAGACCGCTTTGGGATGATGTGATCGTGGCTAGTCCGCCCCCCGAGTTTACATCAACGTGCAGCCGGCCGTTTTGCTAGTGCTCTCGCATTCTCGGGAAGACTCCAGTCCAGGAACGCGACCCCTTTGCGTCTCCCGACGGAAACATACAAAGCTTTTCCCCCTAGGACTGAAAACGACAAGGTTTTCCCAATAATGTCAGCTGGACGGTCGGGACACCGGGTATCGCCAGACTGTTTAGATCGCCAGGAGTGGTGGAGACCTACTGCAGCCCGAAATATCCCGGCTGTCGTCCAAATCCAGGAGCACGAGAGCTGCGCCACGGGAGACCGCTTTGGGATGATGTGATCGTGGCTAGTCCGCCCCCCGAGTTCACATCAACGTGCAGTCGGCCGTTTTGCTAGTGCTCTCGCGCTCTCGGGAAGACTCCAGCCAAGGAACGCGAGCCCCTGCTCCCCCAGGTTGCCCCGCGGATACAGACAGAAACGAGCGATGGACCTATTTATCCGAAGCTCCCTTGCTGCCGTCTCTCTGAAATAAAACCACTGACAAACACAACAACATTCAGTGTCTTTTCCACACCTGGACTTTTAACGTCACCTCTGGCGAAGGCCACCAAGCGCGCCCAGGTGTCCGCCGCCAGAGAGAGTCGTCAATCCGTGGAAAACCCCTTTCACACCGGCCCTGTACTGTACAGCTAGAGGGACAACGACCTACCTCCTATAATTGAACAACGAGCGGCCCGCTGAAGACGGCGTTCGTCGTCGGTCACCGCTCTCAACTTCTCCCAGCCGGTGCGCTTAATAAGCGACTGTTCCTCACCCTCTGACGGCCGGCCTGCTGGTCCCGTCGCCGATGCGACGCACTCAAAGCTAAAACGAAAAACACACCAAATTCTAGTCGAGACCTGGACGGTGGCTGGTTATTCTCCGTGACGGCCCCTGCGACTGCTGAAAAAGAACTAACTTGTCGAGCGCGTTACGGTCGATATCCAGACCTCGATGCGGCACGCAAAGTATGCGCTGCGAGGTGCGCATAGGTATGTAGTGGACCAGACCAGCCGTCCCCGCTTTCATCGCTTCGCACACCGCAGGACCCGCCCGGGCGACAACACACCGGTACCATGCCTGCCCCGCTCTCGAAGCTATATTTTATCAAACATTTACGAATATTTTAATAACAAAAATAAATTAAATTAAATACAGATGGTACGGATCTATTCCCCTGTTAACTAATTAGATTTCTAATGGCCATTACGTCACTTCGTGACATCCCCCTCTCTTCTCCTGAAAGAAAAAACGAAGTTTTTTCTTCCACATCCCGACCTCACCGGTCCTCTGGTCCCCAATATAACAATATTAATACAGGAAAATAACAGACATACCAATATGTCGAGAAAGAATGCACATAATGTACCCTCAAAGAAAAGTTTCTCTTTCCTGTTTCATATAAGCAAGCAGTCTTACTCAATACACCTTTAAACTAAATCAAACATCTTTTAAAGCAAGAATAAATAATCAGTATGTGCAACGGAGAAATGATATCCAATTTCTAACCATATTCCCTGGGTATGAGTATGCGCAAAATTTCTTAATAATAATAAACAAACAAAATATATTCTTAAACTAAATGAAACGTGTTTCACATGAAAATTAAATAATTATAAGGCGCACCAGGGAAACGATGTTGTCAACTTTTCATCATAACCCCTGGGTATGCACAACATCTCATAATTAAAGAAAACGAAATATTCTTAAACTAACTCAAACATCTCTGAACGGAAAATTAAATAATTAAAATTTGTAAATAAACAGAAAATAAAACATATCCTTAAGCTAAATCAATTATCTTCGAACGGAGAATTAAATAATCAGAATTCGTAGGTAAACGGAAAATAAAATATATCCTTAAGCTAAATCAATTATCTTCGAACGGAGAATTAAATAATCAGAATTCGTAGGTAAACAGAAAATAAAATATATCCTTAAACTAAACTTCTATATGCAATATCGTTTAACTCAAGAAAATAATCAAAATGAAAAATGCAAGTTAAAACTAAATTAATCAGGGCTCCTAAACGTAAATAAACAAACTGTTCAAATTTAACATACCCGAAATTGATAGCTTCCCGCCTCAAATGAATTGGGAGCTATTTGCACGGGACTTTAGCATAAAATGTCCGAGAATTGGGTTGAGTACACTATGTTTAAGCTACGTAATAGTCAATGGTAGTCTCACCCACAGTCTCCTCGCTTGTGTACCGTCGAGCGGCACTCCTAGGAGTGTCCCACACTCCGATATCACACACTGCACCTAGTACCTGTCGTCGGTCCATCTCCTGCAGCCGTGCGTGGCCCTCTGCGTCGGGTCCATGGAGCGCCGGCTGGCACCAGACGATACGGCCTGCCCTGGTAGCAGCACCCATCTCATGAGGTGGCCTCCAACTGTTGGGCTTGCTGGTTGGCAACTCCGGCAGTTCCCATGGCTTCGGTCGTTCAGCACCAGATTACACTGGGTAGCTACACGTGCAACCTGGGGCGTACACTGCGTGGCTCTGTCGATAGTCCTCTTCTCCATGACTACATTTGGTTTTGCTGGGTCCTGACAGGAACATTTTCGGGACCTACTGCCCACTTTTCCACCTTGGGAGCATTTAACGGCTACTCACACTGGTAACGGGTGTGTCCAGACTGACCACACCTACAAAATAAACTCTTCTTCGCCATCGGTAAATACTCTGGTTTTACGGGAACAATTTCGTCGATTCTGAATGCATCTGCTACTGCATATGCACGGATAAAGTGTAGTTCTGGCGGTGGCGACGTATTTACGGCCTCTGGCTGCTGTGGTGCATGAAACTTTTTCAAATCTTTCACGTGTATGTGCTTCAGCAGCTTGCCCTTGGTATCCCGGAGGTCATGTACCACCGGCGACACTACTTTGACCACCGTATACGGCCCAGAATATTTCGCAGCGAGCTTTGCGGCAAAACCACTGGTTCCTTGGGATAACGGATGTTCTCGGCGTAGCACCTGTTCACCAACTTTGCATTGCCATTCCCTGCGACGCAAATTGTAGTGGCGACTTTGTTGGGTGAACGCCCTTGCCAGATTCATTCTTACTAACTCGAAAGTTTCCCGTAGCTTCATCAGACGGTTATGACGGTCTTCTATTTCTTCCGGCGTCGTCTCCGACTCCTCTGTCTGACCCTCCGGCTGTATTTCGCGTTCAGCGTGCACCGCGCCGGGGACGGTCAGCTCTCGGCCGAAGTTCAGGAAGGCTGAGGTGAATCCGGTGGATTCCTGTTTGGCCGTGTTAATGGCGAACCCCAGTTCAGGCAATCTTTCATCCCACTGTCGCTGATCATGCTCGCAAAACTGAGCGATCATGGTTTTCAGCGTGCGATTCGCCCTCTCCACAGCATTGGCCTGGGGAGTGTATATTGGGGTCAGCCTCTGGGCTATCCCTAACTCCTTCAGCCAGGCCTTGTGTTCATGAGACACTAGTTGTTTCCCGTTGTCCGAGATCAGTGTCCTTGGGCAGCCGAACTTCGTGATGACCATCTCAAACAACGCTTTGTTGACGGCGGGGGCGGTGGATTTCCTCAACGGTCGGCATTCTACCCATTTCGTAAAACGGTCTTGGGCGACAATAATAAAATTATGCCCCTTTTTGGACCGAGGCAGGGGTCCCACTAAATCGACGCAGACGGTTTCCCATGGTGTCTTGTTCGAGGAAGGCTGCATCTTCCCGGGGGTCTGTTGTTGGGAGACTTTAAACCTCTGACAGCGATTACATTGCCTCACATAACTCGCAATTTCCCGAAACATCCCTGGCCAATAGTAATGACAAGCTATACGGGCAATGGTTTTTGAAATGCCCATGTGCCCGGCGGTCGGTTCGTCGTGGTTCTCTCGTAGAATTCGGCCACGCACGTCCTTAGGGATGCACAATTTCCAGGGATCGCTCAGCTCGGGCTCGCTTAAGTTGTATGCGTCCCAAAAATGTCGGTACAGTCTTCCGCCCCTGATGGAATAGTCGGGAAATGCCTCCGGGTTCCTTTCCACCTGGTCCAACTTACGTCTGTACCAGGAACAGCTTGCTTCCTCCTCTGTGAAGCAAATATTCTCTTCCGCGGACTCTTCACAGCTCTCCAACGGTGAACGGGAGAGGGCGTCTGCTACACGGTTTAGTGCCCCTCGTCGATATTTTATCGTGAAGTCGTATTGTTGTAGAAATACGCTCCACCTGGCCACACGCCCAATCGGGGTTTTAATCGTTTGCAACCACCTAAGAGATTGGTGGTCTGTCAGTACTGTAAAATGGTACCCCTCCAGGTATGGGCGCATTTTTTCAATCCCCCATACCACCGCTAGGCACTCTTTTTCCGTCACAGAATAATTTTTCTCGGCAGGGCAGAGCGTCCGGCTGGCATACGCGATGACTTTCTCTGACCCATCGATGTTCTGAGTCAGAGCTATGCCTAAGCCATTATCACTGGCATCAGTTTGCAGGACGAATTCTTTCGAAAAGTCCGGACAGGTCAATATCGGCGTCTGAGTGAGTAATTTCTTCAGGTCTTTAAACGACCTCTCTTGCTCTTCACCCCAGTGCCATCGATTCTTCTTCTTCAATAGCTTGGTCAAGGGGGTCACTACCTGTGAGAATTGTGGAATGAAACGGCGGTACCACGAGGCGACCCCCAAAAATCGACGGACGTCTCTTACGGTTCGTGGGGTCGGCATGGCCTCGATAGCCTCCACTTTATCCGGATCGGTGCTGATGCCATCCGACGTCACAACATGCCCAAGATATTTCAGCGACTTCCTGCAGAAGTGACATTTCTCCGGATTCAGCTGCAAGTTACTCTGCCTCAGCCTTCGGAACACTTCCCTCAAGTTCTCCAGGTGCTCCTCGAAGGTCTCTCCCATTACGATAACGTCGTCCAGGTAGGCGAAAGCGTGCGGTTCCATATCGGGGCCTATTATAGTATCCAACAGCCGCTGGAACGTCGCTGGAGCCGAGTGAATTCCGAAAGGCATAACCTTGAACTGATACAACCCCCTCCCCGGGACGGTAAAGGCGGTGATGGGCTTACTTGTCGGCGTCAAAGGGATTTGCCAGTAACCCTGCTTCAAATCCAGACTGCTTATGTACTTGGCCCTGCGAAGCTTGTCGAGTATGCCCGATATATATGGCAGCGGGTAGGCGTCCTTGACGGAAACCTTGTTAACTTCCCGGAAGTCCACACAGAAGCGGTATTTCCCATCCTTTTTCTTAACCATCACCACAGGTGAGCTCCATGGGCTGTTAGAAGGTTCTATAATTCCTTCTTCCAACATCCTGTCGACCTCGTCGTTAATGACCTGCTGCATTTTCGGGTTTTGTGGGCGGTATCGCTGCTTAATAGGTTCTCTCCTCGACAGGCGGATATGATGTTGTACTCGGTCAGTAGGGCCAGTTATTCGTTTGAAATATCCAAGTTCTTTCTCCAAGAACAGATCAAGTTGACGTCGCTCTCGGGGGGTCAATTCCCCCAAGGTGTTCGTTTCCATAGTATGTATTGGAACTACGGGCGGGGGTGGAGTTGCTGACGCCAGCAGTTCTCCATCGAGGTAGGTTTTAGCGGTCGGTAAATCTATACGGAAGTCGTACTTCCCCAAAATATCCATCCCCAACACTATGTCTACCGGGAGGTGAGGCAGGTACAACAGCTCCCCTTGTATCTTCTTACTACCCAACATCAATTCAGTCACGTACATTTGTTGTACGGAGACCAGTCGTCCATCGGCGATGCGGGTGTTTACGTCTGGCAAGGAGACGGCTTGTAAATAATCTGCGCCTATTTCCTCAAGTGCGGTACCGCTCAGAAAGGACCGGGTCGCCCCTGTGTCCAGCAACGCACTGAAACACTTCTGGCCTATCCTTGTCCTAACTATGGGTCTGTTGTCAGTTTGAGATCGTCTGTCAATGGCCGAGGTGTCGTTGGGGCGGAACTGCTGGAGTCTCGGCCCTCCACAGTTCCCATCTAGTTTCCCGGACATTTGCAATCCCGGGATAACACTCCTGTCTTGCCACAGCGTGAACAAAACAGTCGTGGAGCTTTCTGACACTGGCTTCTCATGTGTCCTGTCTCACCACAATTCCAGCAAGTCGTACGCTCCATCGCGAAACGAACCTGCTTACTGGTTTCCGGACGGTTAGTCGTAGGCGAAGTCGGGGGTGTAAAACGGTTCTTAACGGGGGAACTAGTATTCCCACTTTCTTGCTTATCCGAAGGAGGCCGGCTAGGCTTTGGTGGGCCCTCCTTGGTATCATTTAGTTCCTTCAACATCGCCTCAATTTCCTTTGTTTTTTCTATGAACCTACGTATGTCTGGCACGTCGCAATTCCAGAGCATCTGTCGGAACTCTGGGCGCAGGTTTCTTCGTAACCAAGTCAATTCCTGTTGCCTGTTGATGTTACCGTGCCGGCGTATGAGTGTCTGTAGCTCCGTTATGTAGGTAAACACGGGCTCACCGGGTTTGTGTAAACGTCGACTGATTTCAGCTTCTAAATCTACGAAGTAGTTTGCCGGGAAATAGAAACGCTTGAAATCCTCGATAAACTCTTCCCACGATGTCCAGTAAGTCCTATTATTTCGATACCACAGCAAGGCTTGACCTTCCAAGACCTGTGGCAACACTGGCAGAAGGCGGTCCGAAGATACGTTAAAGTGCAAGCGGATTTCTTCTAGGCGTTCTAAAAATGCTACGGGGTCAGACCTGCCCTGGAAATGCAAGTTCCACGCAAACAGATTGAGTGGTTCTGGTTGCCGAAATGTCGTAGTGTTGGTCACAGGTGATATTGGCGGCGGGAATGGCTTTTGCGTAGGCGGTGTTAGGTGCCCGATTAAGTTTCCCGTTCGTGGTGACGACGGCGGTGATGCGGTAACGTTAGGCAGTGAGGCTGCCTCGGTGTGCGGCGGTCTTCCTTCACGCAAAAATTTAATCAATTGCCTTCTCATTTCTTCAACCGTTGTCTGGGGTCGTAGGCAAAACCTCGCTAACTCTGTTTCCAGTTCAGGCTTCTTCAGCCTGTATACCCATCCTACCCGGCCGTCAAATAGGTCCGGATCGGACTTCTCTTGAGGCTCAGGCTCGACGGCCTTGTCCGTTTTCGGGTCTGACATTGTTCAGTGCAAACGGTAAAGCGGCAAGACGGCGCTGCGAAGCTATCGAAGATGATAACGCAGTGTTAGGATGAAACGGGTCGGATCTGTCACAGTAGTTTCCCTCGATCAGCAGTGTTTAAAAAAAAATTATAAACACAAAACAACAAAACAAAATACAAAAATCGGTATAACAAAATTCTCTACAAGTTAACCAAAAAAACTATATATTAACGCTAAACTTAAGATGTTGATTAAAAGGAAATGTTACACTCAAAGCAAACAATCGTATTACGTAATGCAATAAACAAACATTCAAAGCTAGCGTGAAAACAAAAGTTAATTATTACTACCACAAAAATATTGCAAGATCAACAGCTGATTACAAAGAATTCTACTAAAAGCAAAATAAATTAATGTTCACGGTTTCACAAAGTATTGATGATACGGCGATTGCTATCGTAGATAACAATATTGTAATTCCTTTTTAAATTCTGCCTCTGTTTCAAACTAAAAATATACCGAATTCCTAAGATACGTGTAACATATCTTATCTACACTTTTCCAACAACTCTTATCACACTTAACGATAAACTATGTACATTAAAATTTAAAAATTTCAAAATATTTACGGCTACTTCCCTAAATCCACCTTTCTCTAATTTAATTTACTAACTTAGGTCCCTGCTCGCAGGTGCCATTTGTGATGGGTCAAATCGGGATAAGGTTATCTTTCCCTAATATGGGGAGGTTCTCACGGGATAACCTTATCAATACGGCTTTATTTACGGGATTTGCTCAGGCGCCAGCAGCGTGGGTTTAAAGGAAGACGCTGCGCTCCCTCAGGACTATATATCTGTCCTCGGTTGCTATTTACAGCTACACGGACCCGGGGTAAACTCCAGTGGAGACAGGGTTCGCCTAAGTCCTCAGGCAGAGTCCCTCAGGACTCCCTAATTATGGCCTGTATATTAGAGATCAGAATGTTGTGTTATGTTGGGGTGGATTGGTTGGGAAGCTTTAAATGAAATACCGTGTAAAACAAATAGTCTATTTACAAAAGTATTGGTGGGGAAATATTTACAAAATATATACAAAGAAATATTTACACAAGGGATTCTCCCGGCATACCCCACGTTTAAACTAACTTAATTGACAACAAATCAATTTATTAGAGACCAGAGGCAGAAACTGAAATATTCGCGAGTTATACGGACGGTATCACGAATAGGGGTAGTAAACTCGCGGCTTGTAAGCGGGCAGAAGCGTCCCAGGATCGCCAAAGCAAGGCAACGGACAGGTGGTCGGTTTAAGCAGGCATGCAGTATGTGAAAAAGCCAACTCTAGGTGCAATATCAAGATCAGCTAACGGCTTGCTCTACTTTCTACTATCACTTAATTAATTTCGGACCCTCAAGCATGCGTTGCAGTCATACAGACTCTCTACGGCCGGAGGAAGTGTCTCCCTAGGGAGTTGGAAATTTCCCTTCGACAAAATAAAGGAAGTCCTCACTATCAAGTTAAAAGAAGACACAGCCTCCAGGCGGTGCCTTCAGGACGGTCGGGATACCGGGTATCGCCAGACTGTTTCGATCGCCAGGAGTGGTGGAGACCTACTGCAGCCCGAAATATCCCGTCTGTCGTCCAGATCCAGGAGCACGAGAGCTGCGCCACGGGAGACCGCTTTGGGATGATGTGATCGTGGCTAGTCCGCCCCCCGAGTTCAAATCAACGTGCAGTCGGCCGCTTTGCTAGTGCTCTCGCATTCTCGGGAAGACTCCAGTCCAGGAACGCGACCCCTTTGCGTCTCCCGACGGAAACGTACAAAGCTTTTCCCCCTAGGGCTGAAAACGACAAGGTTTTCCCAATAATGTCAGCCGGACGGTCGGGACACCGGGTATCGCCAGACTGTTTCGATCGCCAGGAGTGGTGGAGACCTACTGCAGCCCGAAATATCCCCGCTGGCGTCCAGATCCAGGAGCACGAGAGCTGCGCCACGGGAGACCGCTTTGGGATGATGTGATCGTGGCTAGTCCGCCCCCCGAGTTTACATCAACGTGCAGCCGGCCGTTTTGCTAGTGCTCTCGCATTATCGGGAAGACTCCAGTCCAGGAACGCGACCCCTTTGCGTCTCCCGACGGAAACATACAAAGCTTTTCCCCCTAGGACTGAAAACGACAAGGTTTTCCCAATAATGTCAGCTGGACGGTCGGGACACCGGGTATCGCCAGACTGTTTCGATCGCCAGGAGTGGTGGAGACCTACTGCAGCCCGAAATATCCCGGCTGTCGTCCAAATCCAGGAGCACGAGAGCTGCGCCACGGGAGACCGCTTTGGGATGATGTGATCGTGGCTAGTCCGCCCCCCGAGTTCACATCAACGTGCAGTCGGCCGTTTTGCTAGTGCTCTCGCGCTCTCGGGAAGACTCCAGCCAAGGAACGCGAGCCCCTGCTCCCCCAGGTTGCCCCGCGGATACAGACAGAAACGAGCGATGGACCTATTTATCCGAAGCTCCCTTGCTGCCGTCTCTCTGAAATAAAACCACTGACAAACACAACAACATTCAGTGTCTTTTCCACACCTGGACTTTTAACGTCACCTCTGGCGAAGGCCACCAAGCGCGCCCAGGTGTCCGCCGCCAGAGAGAGTCGTCAATCCGTGGAAAACCCCTTTCACACCGGCCCTGTACTGTACAGCTAGAGGGACAACGACCTACCTCCTATAATTGAACAACGAGCGGCCCGCTGAAGACGGCGTTCGTCGTCGGTCACCGCTCTCAACTTCTCCCAGCCGGTGCGCTTAATAAGCGACTGTTCCTCACCCTCTGACGGCCGGCCTGCTGGTCCCGTCGCTGATGCGACGCACTCAAAGCTAAAACGAAAAACACACCAAATTCTAGTCGAGACCTGGACGGTGGCTGGTTATTCTCCGTGACGGCCCCTGCGACTGCTGAAAAAGAACTAACTTGTCGAGCGCGTTACGGTCGATATCCAGACCTCGATGCGGCACGCAAAGTATGCGCTGCGAGGTGCGCATAGGTATGTAGTGGACCAGACCAGCCGTCCCCGCTTTCATCGCTTCGCACACCGCAGGACCCGCCCGGGCGACAACACACCGGTACCATGCCTGCCCCGCTCTCGAAGCTATATTTTATCAAACATTTACGAATATTTTAATAACAAAAATAAATTAAATTAAATACAGATGGTACGGATCTATTCCCCTGTTAACTAATTAGATTTCTAATGGCCATTACGTCACTTCGTGACAATATATATATATATATATATATATATATATATATATATATATAAATTCAAATGGGCCTCGGTTTCGGGTTCTAGGAGCCCAAATTCGTCCTCATTTGAGGAAATTTTTGCAAAGTCTCATCATCGATGCCCCTCTATTACCGAAATTTTTTAAATAAAAATTCGCTAAAAACATAAAAATTTTGAAAATAACAAAAAAACAGAGACCAAAAACGCGTTCGTATATAACGATGAGTTGAGTTGGAAATAAGAAAGCAATCAATCTGCAAATTTACTTTAATAGTTCTGTTACATTCTGCTATACGTTGCACAGTTATTATCACTGCTATTAAATGTATAATAAATCTGACCATTATCATAACATGCAAAGGGCATAGACGCAGATACACTGTCAAATTCTGGAAAATAATGCGCTATAAGTTTTGTAAAGTACTCGGCCCTTTTTGATACTCTTTCTTTTTTTATGGTGTCTTCGCCGATACTTTTTGACCTGGGCTGAGACAAACGTTTATAAACCTCACCCAAAGGTGTTTGGCGTGCATCGGGATCGTTAACAGGATAAGAAGTCTCCTTTCTACGTGACCCATGGCTTCTTTGAGGGGATGTCGTAGGGGTTCTTGTGTTTTGTATCGACTTCTCAGGTAAATCTTTTGAAGTAATCTTGTATTGTCGTTGAGAAGATTCTTCCATTGAAGAGAAGGTTTCTTTACTGAGCAGACTAGGTTTGCGTTCGTGTTTTCTAGTTTTATTAGCTTTTTTCTCAAATTGGTCAGGTGTTTTTGAGGTTTTTGTTGTTAATTTAATTTGTGATGATGCAACATGTTTATTCTTCACGCCCATTGGTTTTACAATCTTTCCAGTAATGTTTTCACTCGATTTAGTTATTTTACGGATTTTTTGTTTCCGTGACTTTATTTTTAGTTGTATTGTTCTTTTCTGTGGGGCAACGTTATTAGCAGTTTCTTGTTTTGCTGAATTTTCGTCGCGCTTCTTTTTTGTTAATTGCTTTCTGTAAGGTTCTTTAGAGTCTTCGTCTGGCTCTATGGTTTTGCCCATTTCTTTACTTATACTCTGGTCAGTTGTATTGTATCCTTGACTTTCTTTTGTAGCAAAAGTTCTGACATCACTAACTTCGCTTTCCATTTTTACTGAAATTTAGGGAAGTAGATTATAATTTGAACACAACGGTTTCTTCATCAAAGTGGGTTAAAATCTTGGTATTTCAAACAATCGTTACTAAATTTGTTATTATCTTTTATGTTTTTTTTTTAATTTTTACGACCTATACTGATAAAGTGACTGAGCCGAATTTTTGAGTGTGCTTAACTAGCGGTCAGAATGCCTATTGCTGAACATGACTGACTTTTTAGTTGATATGATATTTAGGTTCCACAGTTTCTACCTTCTTTCAAACTAATTTTTATACTTTTATTTTCTGACTTAAGTAAGATCCCCAATAGGTTAAAAGTTATTTGCACCTCGAGGTAACGGATATTCAAATGAAGGCGTAGGCCGGTGATCAAAGTTTTAGTTACATCTGTGTGCGAAAGGGAGAGAAATGATGCAGGCAATTAACTTAGTAAATAAAGACAGGCAATAAGTTTAGCGTTACTCTGTGGCAACTTCACTTGACTGCCTCACGGGTTATATATTCGTGATCTGCCATTATTATTAATCTTCGAATCACTTTCGACAATGACAAAGAGGTAAAGTTTTGCTTGTGGATGCTATAATAGTGGCTGCAGTGGCAATAAATACAATATGTCTATTAAAATCGCTAAAACAAATTGAACGAGTAAAGCATCATCTTGTATGGACAGACACTTAACAGGTAATATATAAATTTTATTTTTTACCTTTATTACCTCATTAAATGAACTTTGACTTCAACCAAGTGCATTGTCTTTGTCTAAGAAAGTCGACTACATTCAGCAACAACATCAAACGGTCGTTGGATCACCTATTCGATTGCATAATGGATATGGGTCCAAACTCAAAAAAAATTTCCTTGGTAACAATGTATAATATATCATACAAAAAGTGTTTTGTCCCAAATCTAGTTAAACCATAGAATAATGCGGGTATGTATAAAGAAGTAAATATTTACATCACAGGAAAAGTGTATCTCTGCTCAGGTGTGCGAGCTGCTGAAGATAAAAACACATTCCTTATAAAAGGTTACACTATGTTACCAGGAGACTTACAATACTTGAAACTAACCACTTGTAGAATGCTTTACTAAATGAAAATGATTTTTTTCAAATTTCTTTTAACATGTAAAGGGTATCCGTAGTTTAACACTTTCATATGGTATATTTAGTTAACAACGGATTTAGCCAAACACTAATGCAACATATTGGCTGCAACATCATGGTTTAGACAAAATTAAACGATGTTTGTTTCGAAGATACACTTTAAAATAAAATTAATTGTTAATTTAAACTTTATAACATTTTCGGTTTAAGAGATAGGTACACAAAATTCATATTCAAAAATAACACATCATACAGGCGACTTAAATGGATCTATTACAATTTGTATATGGGTCTTGACCAACAAGTTTTTCAGTGCAACTTTATTTTATATGAGATACCTATATATTTTTATCGCATTGAATGGAGTTTTTAATTTTATTTACACTCTGAGTGGTGGTCATGCCGCCACCTAGTTGCGGAACCAAGTAGTATGTTGTCACGTCAGCTCCAAATGACACAAAGTGTTAAAATAAACTAGAGACTGTATACAACCAACTAACAATTTAGTAAATTGTCAGCCCTGGCCCATTTCTACCATAATATACGGAAAAGTATGTAAGGCTAGATGCATTCTCGCAACAATTAGAACCGTAGACCGGTTTCGCTCTCTAATTGTTGCGAGAATGTATCTAGCCTTATATTTATTCAGACTGTTATCCAACCTTTTGGAAATAACGCACAACGCAAAGACGTAAAGGCAGACGGCGGACGAAGAAAGCGATAAAAAGGCAAAAAGAAAAGTAGACGTCAAGGAATAGTCACATCACTGAATGTACAGCGGAAAGTGAAAAAAGTCAAACTAAAAGGCATATCCTTGAAAGGGGCTCTCGCAGCTCACAGGGTTGTTTTTATTCAAGATGGTAGCCAGAAAGACTAAATATTCTTCAGCGCTTCATCACGCACTATCTGCAAAATGCACACAAAAGCCAGAATATTTCGTCGTGGTGTGTGCTGATGGATCAAGTACATAGTGGCTTCGGAAAATCGTTTTCATGCTCCCGCCATGGAAAGACGCAAGCCTCGTACGTCCCACACCGGGAAAAGTTGGAGACCAATAGAGTGCTCAAGAAACTAAGGATGAGTTACAAGCTGGACTCTGTGCTACGGTAGAAAAATATCCAGTTATAAATGGGGAATTCTGGACTTTCTTCATGTACAAAAAATCTATAGTGAGCTTGAAAAAGTAGAATAGAACTCCTATTTAGACAGGTGGAAGAATCCGTCGCGGGGGAAAGAAAATCCTGACAACCAACAAAAATATTAAGTCCCTGAAGGCGAGTCTTCATCAGGCCAATGTCATTTTGGCTATAATGTGTCGAAAATTTGAAAAAGAAGTAATCGATATGCTCCTACTACAGGAACCATGGCTTGTAAATGGTAGACCTGCAGTCAAACCATCACAATGTTAGTTAATACCAGTCTACCAAGAGCTCGCATTGTGTATACTACTACTACTACTACTACTACTACTACTACTACTACTACTACTACTACTACTACTACTAATAATAATAATAATAATAATAATAATAATAATAATAATAATAATAATAATAATAATAATAATAATAATAATAATAATAATAATAACAATAGTAATAATAATAATTGGATAATTGAACCTATGTATATATTTCCACCAGCGGACGGTTAATCTAGAGGTAAAGTACGAGAAGATCATTAAGTACAGAGATCTCGAGATACAAGTAAAGAGACAGTGGAGGGCAGTCCGAGTGATTCCAATAGTCATGTCGTCAACTAGTCTGGTTTCTAAGAATCTTCGAGGGAACGTTAAGAGACTGGGTCTTGGAGAGCATCTTTATAGGGTTATGCAAGAGGCGCTGATACTTGCAACTGCCCACATCGTGCGGGGATTCCTGGGAAATGAGGATATGTTGCGTTGTCGTTCAGTGCCCGATAACTTGGAAAGGGCTCCATCTGAGCTCAGTCCCTTTGGTATCTGAAATACCTAGGGTGAGTGAATGTTCTCCTTTGAGGGAGTGTGAAAGCCCTTCAGGCCAAACTCGATAATAATAATAATCATAATCATAAAACCCCGAGATTGCTGGTCCCAAGGCGGGGTGAGAAAGGAGGAGGGGGTGGAGTAACAACTACGTTAAAAAACCAGGGTCCGTCTGGCCCGGGCAGTAGCACCCTGTAAGGCCCCCTAGCTAGGATCACAGGTCTGTCTGCCCGTTGTGTATCCTGTTGCCAGCAGTATGCTCACCGCTACTCGTAATGAAGCAGACGGTACAGTCAGCGAAGCCAGGTATCTGCTGTCCTATTTACCCTTTTTCCTTAACCATCTTACCTTACTCCCTTCTCCATCCCAAGTTGGGCCACCAGGGTTAATTGGTGACTCATGAAAATGGAGCAGAACCAAAGCTTTGAAAAATGCCCCTGCCTGGGGTTCGCCAGGGCATGTGCGAACACTCCTAACAAAATCAATAAAGTATGCGTCACCCCTGTAGTGCTATCGAGCGAGTAACCCTATCTAGACACCAAGGTGAAAGAGTGTTGTTGGACATCGATCAACAGTTAGACCAGCAGATATTGAACTTACGTACATATTTCCACCAGCAGGCGGTTACTTCTGAACTACACAGTGCCATATGCGAGGAAGACGATTCAACACACCACAATTAAAAGAAAGTGAAATACAAAGTCACCATCGAACTGATCAGGACAAGCTACAATCTTGAATACAGAAGCCTCTCTATGGGCGACATCAGAATGAGACCTCCCAGGCACATGTCGACAAATTGGCATCGAACTACTGGTTGGTGTCCAGACATATGTTTTCAGAGACAGAGGGGTTTTTGCTGGCCATACAAAATCAGGCCATCCCAACAAGAAACTACCTGAAGTTTATAGTTGGAGATAATTCCGTCCAAAATGACAAATGTAAATTTGGGTGTCAGTCATTATCCAACACCTCACCGGAGGATGTCAAGCGTTTGCTGCAACAGCGTACAAAAAGAGGCATCACGCAGTTGCGAAAATACTTCATCAAGAACTGGCTCTGAAACTTTTAAATGTTAGTAAGATACCCTACTATAGTACACTCCTGAACCTGTTCTAGAGAACTCAGGATACAGTTTGTACTGGGATCGATAGATAATAGTGGATAAAACCTGCAACCAAGTGACGCTGATTGATGTGGCCATCCCGAATACTAATAATCTAGAGATAAAGTACAACGAGAAGATCATTAAGTACAGATATCTCGAGATACAAGTAACGAGACAATGGAGGACAGATAATGTCCGGGTAATTCCAATAGTCATGTCGTCAACTGGTGTGGTTCATAAGAAGCTTCGAGATAATGTTAAGGTACTGGGTCTTGGAGAGCATCTTTATAAGGTTATGGAGAAGGCGGTAATACTTGTGACTGCCCATACCGTGCGGAGATTCCTGGGAAATGAGGATATGTTTCCAGAGCTCGATAAATTGGAAAGGGCCCCATCTGAGCTCAGTCTCTTTGGTATTTGAGACACCTGGAATGAGTGAATGTTCCCCTTTAAGGGAGTGTAAAAGCCCTTCAGGCTAAAGTCGATAATAATCATAATAATAGAGAGGCGTTTATCGACGATTATGTTACAGCTACCGTTTCAATAACAACGGGCCAAGGAATAAAGCGCTAGGTTATGTGCCACGCCCACTTTCCAGGCGAGAAAAGTAGCTGTACACCGCAAGAATGAAACGATATAGTTGCGAATTACGAGAGCTGGGTGTGATGCTAAGACTCACCAGCCATGGTATGGGGCAGTCTCGACACTATATGGCGAGGTGAGTCCCTATTATAATTTATCTATAGTGAACGATTACATATTGCTAACTTAGGTACAGACCCAGCGACATCAACGTAAACTGGCCATTTTCAAAACGGTTTGGGGAGATAAACACCTTGAAAGCCTAAGGGTCGAGGTGAAAACTAAATATGAAAATGTAAAAATTTGGAAAATATCTTGTGCATTAGCACAAGTAAGATCCTAAATTTTTAGGATCTAACACCGTTTTAGATTAAAACTATGAAAATCCAATCTTCTTTTAATTGACTAAGCTATTAATTCATATTAGTGTGTAACAACAGTTTTGTTTTACCTATATATATATATATATATATATATATATATATATATATATATATATATATATATATATATATATATATATATATATATATATATAGATATCTTCAAAAGGTATAAATTTCTTGGGATTTTGGGATCAAAACTACTGTAGTAAGCAAGTTTTGCAGTTAGAAGCAAAGAGCTGTATCGACCACAAAAAGAGAAAAAAATGACAGGATGAGAATGGTTGCGCAGTTTTATTATGAGAGACCCTGATATTTCATTGTCAAGAAGCACACTTGGAGAAACCCAATCACCACAACACATCTTTTAAAGACCTGACGATCGTTTCGCTAACAACGTTAGCTTAATCAGAGGATGAAAACATTATTTAGAGAATGTTTTCATCCTCTGATGAAGCTAACGTCGTTAGCGAAAAGATTGTTAGGTCTTTAAAATGTGTTGTGGTGATTGGGTTTCTCCAAGTTTACTTATAAGTGCTCATCACAGGTCCCCCTTCACTTAATGTCAATAATCCTCAGCTAGGTAAACCTCGATGAAACTAGTCACCAACATCCATAGTTCACTAGGTTCTGAGACGGGGATAAATCTGCATTGCACTCTTTACCATACAGAAACAACATAAAATGTTAGCTACAAAGGGTAAGAAGTAAGTTGCAGCTCTTTACAAGTGCTGAGCATGGTGGTGCCTGCTATATGAACTGAACTGTAACTTTCATTCCACCTGCCTTAATATAGCCAATAAAATATGAAAAAACGAACTAATCGATGAAGCGCCTAGAAAAGCTTTGAAGCTTGTGGAGCTGGATGACTGGTAACTTTCGACATACATATGTGGATGTTATTTCATACGTTAAAGAAAATGACGCATAGTGAATAACCTTCAGATGTCTGTTTTTATGACTCACTTAAAATAAATAACAATTTAGAAATGACGAAATGATCAAAATGCAAGCTTGGAAGAATGCTGACACATTATAAAATTGCTCATTGATTTTCATAGGCTTATGTGAAGTCAGATACAAAAAACTGCGATAGGGGAATTTATGAGGACTGGAATCTGGCCTTACAATGCAGATATTTTCCTTAAAACATTTTTCATTTAGAAACGACCAACCGAATCAATGATGAGAAAGTAAACGAAACAGACTGTGTCGTTTCACTTAAAGAAATTGTTCTTTCTACCACAGCTGCAGAAGATTCTAATACAATGGAAGCTGGAATTAATGTGAGGCCTGTCGATCAATCCAACATTTATATGTCCCTCTCAGCCTGGACAAAAAAAAATAATCATTAGGACTCAAGTACTAAAAAGTAGTCCTGTTAAAATCTTAAGACCAAGGTAAATGAAAAGATAGAGGTTGGAAACAGTCATGCTATGTGTTATGTATACAGGGCGGCCCAACATCTGTGGAATATTGATTATAAACTTTTTAGAAACACCCTGTGTACAAAATGTTATAGACAGAAGTTTTATAATATATTTATTTACACCTTATGGTAACTTTGTATTTTTTCTAAAGCCGGTATTTTCGTTGCCATGGTAACTAACTTTTTTTATAAACGGCAGCATATTATTTTCTGCTTTTATTTGGTATCAACCCTTTTTTTGCCACACGGATGTACAACATCTTTATTGGTTTGCATTACTAAATTAACCTCGAATTTAAGTACAAATGCTGAAATCCGAATCAAAACGTCGTCGGACAGAGGGTCATGCTAACTGAAAACCTTGAAATTTGCAAGTTATGTTATCTTGGTAACGTTGTGATTACGTCGTTTTATTCGTTTTCACATCGGAAAAACAGCAATATCTTTTTGAGTCGGCGTGAAAATTGGTTTAAGTAAAAGAAAAATAATCCATTTTCTAAGAATAGTTGCATATGGCGAGCGCCAAGAACACATATCTAAGCCTCTAACATTTTCAATGAACCATCCCAACAGAGAACCAACAGTAACAGAAAGCCTCATGTGTCAACACGCCAATTGTCATGGTAAAAGTAACGGTTCTGTACATACTATATTAAAAAAGGAACATGTTCGCCATAAAAAGCTGCCTTGTTGAAGAACTAAACGACGATGACTATGATAGGCGTAATGCATTTTGCGAAGTGATATTTGATAATAATGGGACCTTCCTTTACAAGCTTCTATTTTCTGATGAGATCACATTTTGTTTAAATGGTTAAGTGAACAAACACAATTGCCTATATTGATCCACCGAAAATCCTCATTGGGTGATAGAGAACCACACACAACATCCACAAAAATTAAACGTGTGGGCCGGTATCATTGATACTCGCATTTTCAGACTATTTATTATTAATGGTAACTTGACTGGCGACAGATATTTGGAGCTGCTACAAAATGAAATTATTCCTGTTTTAGGAGTGCCAATTCAAGAATATTGTTCCTAAACGTCAAAATGTTTGGGGTTGGCATCTTTGGTCGAAAATCCTCAAAAACCTGCTTGCCAAGAGATTTTACTGTCTCGGATGTGTAGATGAGTAGACACGTGGTGTAAATAAACATAAAGTCCGGACGCAGCAAGTGCGTTATGGTAGTGAATTTTCATATAAATAATCTGGCGCCAAACATTTTCCCATTATATGCTTATACCTTTTATTCTTTTAACCTAGAGATCTAAATTTTGGCACATAGCTTACTCTTGACAACGTTAACCTACTTACCAAATTTGGTTACCATAGCTTTTAGTGAATTTTCGTAGAAAAAATTCACTAATGGGGAGATCCCGACTTTTGAATTTTCAAAAAATTTTTGCAAATGAGCGCGAACTAGGACCCCTAGAACCCATATCCGGGGTCAGTTTCAATTTTTATATGTATATATATATATATATATATATATATATATATATATATATATATATATATATATATATATATATATATATATATATATATATATATATTTATATATATATTTATATATATATTATATATATATATATATATATATATATATATATATATATATATATATATATATATATATATATATATATATATATATATATATATATATATATATATATATATATATATATATATATATATATGTATCACACCGATAACTCAAAAAACAATGGGCCGATTTTGATAAAATTTGGCATGTACCTTTCTTTTGTAAATGGCTTGGATAAGTTCGTTAGTCAGGAAAATCGGACATGGTTTTCCGGGAAAATTTTGAGTTTTCATTCGAAAAAAATTCTTATCTCAAAAAGTAATAAGCCGATTTTAATAAAATTTGGCATGTACCTTCCTTTTGTAAATGGATTTGACAAGTTTGTTAGTCAAGAAAATAGGACGAGGTTTTCCGGGAAAATTTTGAGTTTTCATCCGAAAAAAATTTTTATCTCAAAGAATAATAAGCCGATTTTAATAAAATTTGGCATGTACCTCCCTTTTGTAAATGGCTTTGATAAGTTCGTTAATCAGAAAAATCGGACGAGGTTTTCTGAAAAAATTTTGAGTTTTCATTAGAAAAAAATTTTTATCTTAAAAAATAAAAAAGCTATGATAACCAAATTTGTTAGGTAGGTTTACGATATAAAAAGTAAACTATACACCAAAATTTAGATTTCTATGTTACAAGAAACAAAAGTTATAATAAAATATTTTGCGCCAGATCATTTCTATGAAAATTCACTACCATAACGCACTTGCTGCGTCCCGAGATTTTTTTATTTTTTGGGAAAGAAGTTTTTTCCGAATGAAAGCCCAAAATTTTCCCGGAAAACCGAGTTCGATTTTCTTAACTAACGAACATATATAAATAACACGGGAACAAATTGACATTGGAATCGGTCAACTTGCATTCACTTGTATGTATTGAATCAATCACTCAGTATAAAACCATCTGTTCTTAAGAAAAAGTTAAAATGATATCAGAATTGATAAGCCCGATAAATGACAAAAGTGGAATTTTCATATGCACCGTTGAATTTAGTTTCGAATTCAGTCATTCTTCAGTTGTTGTTTAGTAGCTGCATTTAAAATATTGTGTTTTACCAATGGAATGGCGACATTTGTCTTTAGACGAAATGAATCGAGCGGTGGGTCTTCTTCAAGCGGGTATGCGGCAGGATGAAGTAGCTGAGCGGATGAGTGTTTCCCAAAGTGTGATAAGTCGTTTATGGAGGCGTTTTAGGGAAACTGGCAGTCCGGCCGAGCAACATCCAGGACGAGGACGCTCTACGACGGCAGGTCAGGATAGATTTTTTGTTTAACAACCAGAAGGCAATCTACAATTACGGCACCTGAATTGGTTACGACTCTGCAAAAGACGCATAATGAAACCATTAGCCTAGATACTGTAAGAAATCGTCTTCACGAAGCAAACCTCTCTAGTAGACGTACACTCAAGATATCCACCTATTTCCAGAGGCAATCGCGCTGCAAGATTGTACTGGTGTCAAGATTATCTGAATTGGCCTGCAGATAACTGGGCTACAGTTTTACTCAGACAGATCTAGGTTTGGTTTCCATCCGGATTCTCGTCGAATAAGGGTGTTTGAGACAATCTGGAAATGCGGTACGCCTAAGGCATATTCAGGAAGTGTACACATACAGAGGTGGTACAATAATGGCATGGGGCAGAATGATTATTGGCTGCAGAACCGAACTGATTTTTCCAAACCGCTTCCTAACAGATCAGCTCTATCAAGATACCATTCTTCAACCCATCGTGTATCTATTTGCATGCGCCGCTGATTAAAACTTTCGCCTAATGCACGATAATGTCCGTCCACATACCGCACGGATAGTAACCAACTGGTTGGATAACGCGGGAATTGAAACGAAGAATTAGTCCACATATGGGTAACATCCACAATGCGTTTACATTCCAGGAGCTTCTGACAGCAGAGTGGGCACGTTTACCCCAAGGAGACCATGACAATCTCATTTTGTCTATGAGCAATAGATGTAGAGCTGTAATTACTCAACGTGGAGGTCATACTTTGTATTAAACTTTTTTCTCACATGCTCGGAAGTTTTTGAAATATTCAAAAAATATTATCTTTCAGTATATATATATATATATATATATATATATATATATATATATATATATATATATATATATATATATATATATATATATATATATATATAACAATCGTCTAGGTTTTTTGAATAAAGCATTTCATTTTATATAATATTAAACAGTTACTTATACCACTTACACCATACATTTTTTGTTTTCTTCTTAAAACATATCAAGAAAAAAATACGTGCATTTTTAGAAATATCCCTAGACTTTTCCGTTGTGTGTATATAACAGCTTATTTTATTACAGACCTGATCGACAATCGACATGGCTCTTTCAGTATATTTTCTCGTCTAATATTAGACCTAAGAATTTTGTTGTGGTCTTGGAGGTGAGCTTACCAGTTGTCAAGCTTAACAATAGTTTTTCATTATTAGAGCCACCTAAGTTAACAATCTTGTTTTTTTCAAAATTTAGTTTCGTATCCTGATAAAACCACCGATCCAATTCCACCAAAATATTGCCCACTCTCTTCTGTACCAATTCTGCAGAAGACTCTCTAATAACTAATGAAGTGTCATCAGCATAGTGGGTACGCTTTTCTGTTATAGTAATTAGGTATTTCTTTAAACCCAGCAATTTTATGTGGGTAATAATATATGGGCCGTATGCTTTCAAAAATTCTAATGTTGACCATTAATGAAAAAACCTACTTAATTGTTAGGTACTTATTGTTTTAAATCCATAAATACACATCTCTACGATTGCAGCGATCTATACAAGCTCACCTTAACATATTTAAATCTGTTATTTAGTTTGAAAGAGACAAATTAATTATGATGAATTGATGCACCAGCCTCTATTTGGCCACTTATTGTAATTCTAGTTGATACTTATTAAATCAGGGACCAAGCGTTTTCCGCTTTTATTTTTTACGTAATGGTGCTTGAGGAGGTCGTTTGAAATTAAATCGTGAATGATTTCTGTCTTAAACAAGGTGGGTATCCTCTCAACAGAAGGGAGTTAGAATTTCTTGATACATGGAGTTATTTCTTGGAATATTTTTACGTAGTCGTCGTAAAATTGAAAGTTGCCTGGATATAGTTAAGTTCGCATAAAGGCCCCACCGAGACAATAGAGAAGCTGTGATCGCACTTTAAACAGTAGAAGAAAGGTCTGGATGCAGCAAGTGCGTTATGGAATTTTCATAAAAATATTCCGAAACACGAAACATTTGTTTTTTTCATTAAATGCTTATAACGTTTTTTCTTTTAACTTAGAGATCTGAATTTTGGCATATAGTGTTTGCTTTACAGTGGAAACCAGTATTGAAATTAGTTTCAATAGCTTTGTTTTTTCGGTGACACAAAAATTTTCCTGGAAAAAACTTCACAATTATTTTGTGTTACCTGGTTCTATCGATTTTTGTTTGCTCTCATTTGACACTTTTTTTCTACGAGAATTCGCTAAAACAGGTTTGAAAAACAATAGTGTTAAATGTATTGTTATTGTAGGCCTGGAAAAAGCATTTGATATTAACATAGTTTGGAAAACATTGTTTCATGTTATGGAGAGAACTGGACTGGGTTAGAAAAATCAAAGAACCATAGTATATATTATGCGTGTTTCTACTCACAACTAAGGTTTGGTATTATACACTGGGGATTAGCAAGTGAAGCTAATCGAGTTTTTTAAAAACAAAAACAAGTAATGAGAATCATATTCAATGTCCCGCATAGACGCACTTGCAAAAACACTTTTAAGAACAGGGTATCCTTACACTCCCCAGCATCTACATCCTAGAAGTGCTAGCTCATGTTTTTCAAAACAAGACCAAATACACACGCAATGCAGTTGAATATGGCTATACCACAAGATGTAAAAATAACCTGCAAACTGACAAACATCGCACAGCTCTGCAGCAAAAGTCACTGTTCTACAATGGCTGCAAGTTGTTTACTGCATTGCCAGAAAATGTACGGGATGTCGACACTTTACCAGCTTTCAAGAAGGGAGTGAAAACAATTCTCCTAAACAAGACGTGCTACTCTGTGGACGATTTTTACATATAAACTACCATTAAACTATCTTTTATTATAAATTTTATTTTAGTAATATGCGCTCCTCATTAGTAATGTAGTTACCATGGTATGAACGTTGTGTACCTGGTGTTTCTCAAAAACGATATTGGATTTGTATCTGTATTCTGCCACTTTTCTTTTAAACGTTATTGTGTGTTTTATAATTATTTTTGTTTTGATTTTATGTGTTATTTAAGGAAACATTTCCTTAATTTTTATATCACTGTATGCGGTTATGTTGTTTTCATTGTGAACCTGTAGACGTACATGAACATCCGTGTGTCATTTAGGTGACATTGGCCTGTTTCATTGTTAATATATACATTATACATTATTAACGGATATGAAATTAAAGCAAAGATGAAGGAACGTGTGTGGCAATGATGCCCATTATCCCCATATTTTTTAATTTTATCTATATAGAATACAATAAATAGATTGAAAGGAGAGATAACAGAATTTACAAGGAAAGCTGTGTTAAAAAGAACCAAACTAAAAATCAAAATCGCGAAAAAAAAACTTATGAAAATAAGTAAGAATATGATTGCGAAAATGGATATAAAGTTGAACGGCCAACAGTTTGGACAAGGAGTGTTTATGTACTTTCAGTGTATTTACGGATACCTATTGGCAAACGTAACAGGGTACTGAAAAAACTGGCGAGCAAGCAGTCGATAGACAAAATATATTTCTAAATAATAGACATTTCAAATTGGATTCGAGGAGGTTCATCAGGTCATAAGTATGGAGTGTTACAATATACATATGAGAAGTCTGATATTTGGATAAGCAAGCCGTGAACATAGATGTTTTTGAAAAGTGAACATGGGAAAAATGACAAAGACAAGACGCATTGATAGGAAGACGAATAAAAGTGTGCTAGAAAGAGGTGTAGAAAGAAGAAGAACAAGAAATTGAGGGGGAGGGATTTAAAAATTAAATATAATAAGTTAATAACAGCATTAATTTAAGGACTTATATTTCGATAAACACGAGGATGTAGACCAAGAAGGAAGTTCCTAGAAAACCTAAACCAATTAATGAAATGTGGAAGCTACAATGAAATGAAAACTGCTGCCGCAGGCAGAGAGTCACAATTGCGACATCCACGTTCGACTATGTTGATGACACTTGGAGAACCCAAATCACCACAACACATTAAAAAAAAGGCCTGACCGTCGTTTCACTAACCAAGTTAGCGTCATCAGTATGCCACTGATCACGTTAACTTGGTTAGTAAAACGATTGTCAGGTCTTTTTTTAAATGTGTTGTGGTAGTTTGGGTTCTCCAAGTGTACTTATCAGAGCTCATCACAGGTTCCAATCTTCACTTAGTATGTTGATGATGATAAGTGTTTACAAGAATGCACTATTATGTAACTTGCACATTCTCAGCTGCATATTTACATAGAAATACCCCCAAAAACGAATAATAATTTACCTAGCTAGAATTCTTTTGTATTATATCTTCGTGTAACGTTAACCTCTGTCTTTTACTAAGACAGCAGGAATCTTTAAACAGTGCATGGTCCAAGAAATGCGAATTTGACAAAAATAAACATGGAAGTATTTATGCAAAGAAATTATTTCTTGTTATTTATTTATTTTTTTGAACTATTTTTGATGTGAAAATAAATTAGAGAAAAAGCATTCAGCCTGCTTTACTCTTCCTATGTCCAGCTTCAAAAGCTCGATTGAACATTTAGCGGCCGCTTAGTTAATCAAGGCTTAATACAACCAATCACAGCTTCAAAATATTTTGTTGTCATGGCAAAAACCGGAATCATAGTCTGTTATTGGTCATCTGCGGCCTAGATTAACTAACCGTGCGTTAAATGTTTAATCAGCTTTGTGAAAATGGGCACTTAATGTGATCGTATGTTTGATCGCCCACCACCTTGCGGCGCTTGGGGAGTGTATCTTACAAATGTTCAGAGGCAATCGCAACTAACATTTTTTAAAATCAATTTACGACTCAAAATTGTTGAAATTTTCGACTAGCAAGATAACAATTAAATTACAAAAAATATATCCTATATGTTTTACAAAAACAGTTGCTTCAACTAACTTACTGCTTGGTGGGAGTGTTTCCGTTTTTCTTAAGTGTTCTTCGAAAGCTGCCTTAGTATCAATTCTGCAGAAATGGGTATACCTTCTTTTCTTATGAGCTTCAAAAACTGCGTCATAGAATATATGAAACATACTTGAGCGATCTATTACATAATTTTTATCTTTCTTTAAAAGTTCAAGTTGCTGCCTAAGTACCTTCAACTTCTTGACATTAATGCACCTTTCAATTTCTCTCTCAAGTTCTGCTAGCTGTTCTTCCCATTTCGTTTTTCTGCCTCTTTGCTCCTTATTTTCTCTTATTTGAGCTAAAATCCGTTCAAGTTTAGTATCTGCTTCAAAATTGTAATCTCCTTGTGCCATTTTGTTGTCAATTTTTGCTTTCTCCTCTTTGTAAAAATGTATTTTGCAGCTATGACCACATGGAAATTTCATATTCTTCTTGTTGCATTCCTCAGAACAAAAATAAATGAGACAACATCCAGGACATGGTATTAGGAGTTTACCTTCTGGTTTTTTAAGACAATTGAAACATACTTTGTATTTGTCATTGTTGCGATCATATTCTGGAGCTGGCCAACTATATTTGGTTTTTTCTTTTTTGATTTTTTGAAAATCGATCTCAGTTAAAACTTTTGGTGGTAGAAGTTTTTCAGAATCTGTTAAGGATGAAGTTTCACTAGTTTTAACTGACTTACTTGTAGTACTCTTACTTGATTTACTAGATGTGCTTTTACCCGATTTGCTCGAGGTACTTTTGCCTGATTTGCTACCAGTCTTCTTATTGGATTTTTTACTTGTTTCACGTTTCTTATTTTTCTTTTTATTTGTCTTTCTACTTCCTCTTTTCTTTTTCTTTTTTCTACTTTTGCTTTTACTCTTTTTCGGTCGTTTAAGTTTTATTCCGTATTCCTCAATATAATTCAGAAGTTTTTTACATGTATCCATGTTTAGTCTTTCTGGTTGAAGAATACTAAAGTTAAATAACATTTTCATTACTGTTACCGCTTCCTCTTTCGTGAAGAATTTTGCAAAGGATTGTTTAAGAGATTCATCTTCAATGTCTTCCTCAAAGAATGTGTAAATGTATTCAAGTATTGTTCCTTTTATATGTCTAAGTAAAAATTGCCTGCTTGCGTCATAGTAATACTTCCCTATGTTATCTTTTGAGGCCTTTTTTGAACTCTTTGAACTTTTTTTGCTTCGTGTGCTTTTCCCTTTGCTGCGCTTAGAACTTTTTGAACTCTTTTTACTCTGTTTGCTATTTTGTTTATTCTTCTTAGAACCTTTACTGCTTTTTGATTTACTGTCTTTTTTGTTTTTCTTACCTAAAAATATCGATAAGATTAGAATTTAAAAAGCTTAGACACCTATAGTTCGAACACATTTCAATTTAAGCTGAAAATTATAAACACATAATAATAATAATAATAATAATAATAATAATAATAATAATAATAATAATAATAATAATAATAATAATAATAATAATAATAATAATAATAATAATAATAATAATAATAATAATAATAAAAACAACAACAACAACAACAACAACAATAATTCATTGATTGTTGTTGCCCTTACTTGGTGAAACTTGTCCATACTACATACAGACTTGGTGACCACTTCTCTGGCTTCACTGTTGGTTTTCGTTTTTGTAGGTGAAGGATGTAGCCAGCGCGTGAGGTAACTGGAGCAAGTGGCCCTTCGAATTCTGGATGTTCTAGGATGTTCTTCAACGTTTCTGTGACTATAGTTTCGCTGCTTGATTTATCTGAGAATGCTGTCAAGCAGCGAAACTATAGTCACAGAAACGTTGAAGAACGTCCTAGAACATCCAGAATTCGAACGGCCACTTGCTCCAGTTAGCTCACGCGCTGGCTACGTCCTTCACCTACGAAAAAGAAAACAAACAGTAAAGCCAGAGAAGTAGTCTCCAAGTCTGTATGTAACAACAATAATATTAATAATAGTAATAATAATAATAAAATAATCGTAATATTTCCATCGGCTGAATCGACTACCGTAAGGCATTTTATTCCATTCCGCACTTGGCTACTCGAAGTCTAGCGACTATATAGGGTCAACGCATCTCTATAGGAAGCATGCATGCAAAATTGGCCTAGACACCTCATGATCCAAAGCCTGCGGATACTACAAGCACTTTAGTGGAACTAGACATCAACGGAGGGATCGTCCAGAGGGACAGTTTAAGTCCCTTCTCGTTCTGTCTAGCTATGAACCCGTTACGCCATATGTTAAACAAGACTTTATACGGATATAACATCGAACGTAATGTCTCATCAGTTCTACATAGACGATTTGAAAATCTACCTCAAGAATGCTGACGAGCCAGGGAGCATTATGGAGATTGTGAGGGGCTTCAGCAACGCGATCCGTATGGAATTCGGGCTGGACAAGTGTGCGGTTCTCCACGTTAAACGCGGCCGACCAGTAACAGAGCAGGATATGACGCTAATGTAAGGCGAACTAATTCAGGGCCTCGCTTCTGATGGCGCTTACAAGTACTTGGGCATCCAACAACTCCTCTCTGTAAAGAGAACAGAGCTGCGGCGGGCTGTGGAGCACAAAGTATTGGCTAGGGTGAGGAAGGTGTGCAAAACTTACCTGCCCGGCAGAAATAAAATCAGAGCCATAAACACTTGGGCAGTTCCTGTTGCTACCTACACTTGTGGCATCCTCGACTGGTCAACAACTGCTCTTCAGGAGTTCGACAGAAGGATTCGCTCCGTTATGAAAAAGCATCAAATGCTGCATCCTAGGAGTTCCTTGCACTGCTTGTACATGCCTCGAGACATGGGAGGACGTGCACTCCTCTCGCTGGAAGTGATGTATGACAGAGAATAGAGGCGGCTCAGCAAATACATCTAAGAGAAAAGACAACCGATGGTGCGGTGTGTGCAGAAACATAAGATACGGTTTGACTGTTTCGACCTCAAGCAACCCAATCAAGATCACGTCCCTACCCAACTAACATAAATGTTCAATAATTTTTAAATAATAGTGCAAATTTGTTGTGTTACTGTTATATTACTGCTCTTCAAAAGCAGTTTTGTTCTATAAAGACTGTTAGGGTAAGTACTTAGCTTCTCACAGCAAAATGCTTCTTTAAATTTATTTTAAGAATGTTCCTAGAGCAGAATTATAAAACATTTTAGAGATTTCGTTTTTCCTTGCTTTGTAAATGTCTCTACAACAATAATTATAGAATATATTAGCTTACAGAACAAAAATGCTTGTTAGTGGCTTTATAATAACAATCTTCCGAACATATTTGTTAACTTGCAAACATTTATAAAACTATTCTTTAAGGTTTTATATGAGCATTTATAAAACAGTTCTGTTAACATTTTTTATGATATAATATAGCTGCGAAGAGCATACTCTACTTGAACGCAGATGTTAAAAAACTATTTCATAGTTGGATGGAACGCTACTGTAATATAACACTTAAAAAACGAGTATAGTACAAAATTATTCCTTTGCATAAAAGTGCATTCGCTGCGGTCTTTATAGCATTTGTAAGGTGCGCCGTTATATCCTTTTTTATTTCGTGGCAAGTTGTGTACGCAGTAGCGTGTAATTTCTAAACATATCCAATTTACAAGGAATAAACAAATGAAAACAGGTAAAAAGAAGCGGTGCTTTTCGAAGGAAAGTTAATAAATATAAAAATATTCTAGAAAGTAGCAAATTTGTTACTAAACATGTTAGTAGTGTTTTACATAGTATTCATGGTGCCCACCAGATGTCGACCCAAGCTTAAGTACTCGTACTATCAATGTAAAAAACCATGGCAATTGACAATCATATTCAGATCAAAAGGTGGTGGGTGTATTCCAGGAAGAGAACTCAAACGAGGAAAGGAAAAAATGCAGAATTTAGAAAAAAATATTAGACTATGGGCGGTCTCTTTTAACGTGTCGCATTTGGCACTCAAGGATTTCTTTAAAAGATAAACGATCAATTTACAAACACACTACCTTAAGACCCAAGAAGTATTTTAAAAACCTAACAGACATTTGTTATAACAAAAGTAGTCGATGGTAGCTACTAGCATCATGGTTTTGAATTAAGTTTAAGACAAATGTTTTCCAAGATGATCATCACCTAACGATTATTTGCAATTCTAGCATTTATGGCTTACCAATATATAGGAGCAGTAAATATGAATTTTGGCCCATACTTTTTAACATCCATGAATTGCCTAAATTAAGACCTATGGTTATTGGTATATATTGTGAAAAGGGACCTAACTGCCTATCTACAACCTTTTGTTGAAGAAACAATTAGGGTTTGAGGTTGTCACATTGCTACTACATTTATGTTGCTTAAATATTGCAGCTAAAGCGAGTTTAGCACTATACTGATGTGTAAGTGTTACCGAAAATGCTTTTATAGAACAATTAAATACACCATATGTTTTATAGAGCTACACGCAGGTCTTACTCAGTGCAGCAAATGGAAAACATGTTATTTTAAAGTTTTATAAGCGCTACTTGTCTAACAATCTCCTTACTGCGCCATCTGAAGCCACACTGTCAATATGATCGTCAGTTTGTCCAAATCTAAAGGCACAGAACCGTACTTAGCCATAAATAGTTGCTATTGGATAGTACGGCCGTAGTTTATAGCCATGATCTTGATACAACAACTACAGATATTATACGTATATATTATATACGGTTTTCGCAGAGCCACGTGCATGATTTCATGCGAAGTTTTTAATTAACAGTTGAACGTATCGTCTCTTGTCTTCCTGTAAACATGCAACTAAAGTGTTAACGACATTAGAAAACTGTTGTTTATTAGATTTAGAACTGGAAATTATTGTCAGAGACTACCTATTTCGACACCTAATCGCTGCTTTTTAAAGCTATGCTAGATACTACTGCACCTATAAAAACGAATAACTTGGTAGTCAGTTTCCAAAATAACCAAAAAAGTACAAAACATTAAAGAAACCGTAAAATAATGAATTTAACAATGACAGAAATTGTTGGATCATGAAATTTAATGTTGGGAAGTGTTTAAGTTCAAAAGTTTCAGTCTCCACGTGAAATCGGGTATGAAGGGGCGGATATGTGCAATATCATATCTTGTAAGTCATTATGTCACGGTACTGACACATTAGTTTTTCTGGTTTACACCTCCTTATTCTTGCCGTGTGTCAGTCATATATATATATATATATATATATATATATATATATATATATATATATATATATATATATATATATATATATATATATATATATATATATATATATATATATAGTGGCGCATTGAAAACGAAACAGACCGATTTGCGTCCAGAGAATTTTTTTTTAACAACCCTTATATTTTAAATAGGGAACATGGGTCGAGTGTTACATAATTTGGAAACTATTTCTTTTCTGAATGCAGCACACAATTTTTTTTTGAAGTTTTATCAACTCATTTAAAAATTATTCACAGTCGAAGGTGGAAAAACGCATTTCACTCATTCCGATAAGGAATGTGCTGATAGTCAATGTTTTGTTGGTTTGTAAACAAAAAATTGACTATCAGAACATTTCTTATCGGAATGAGAGAAATGCGGTTTATTATTTCAGTTTATCAGTCGGTTTGACACTTGATAGTACTACCGAAAATAAATTTCACAATGGTGTATTCTGTAGAAGAAAGAGTTGTAATAATTACTCTTTTTTTTTCAAAAACGATGACTGTGCCAACCGTACCCCAAATTTGTTTAATGAACGACATCCGAACAGACATGTCAACAGAAAATACATTTTGAAGTTAGTTGCAAAGTTACGACAAAGTGCTTCAGTAGCCAACAAAAAAAAACGGGATCCTGAACATGAATTTCCGGTTAGAAATGAGACTACTGAGATTGAAGTTTTAGGATAAATTGCTGCAGACCCAACTTTGAGCACGAGAAAATTGGCCACTGTTTCAAACATCAAAAGAAGAACTATTCAGCGAATATTGAAGCATCATAAATTTCATCCGTATAAAATTCATCTTGTACAACAACTGAATGAAGATGATTTTGATCGGCGGCTGGAGTTTTGTGAAGTTATGACTGCACGAATAGCTGATAACGGGACCATTCTATTCAATATCTGTTTTTCAGACAAGTGTACGTTTTTATTAAACTCTACAGTCAATCGTTATAATTGTCCAAGTAATTTTCACGAAGTCCACACTCAAACTCCACAGAAATTGAATGTCTGGACTGGAATTTTTGGACCGTTTAATCGGACAAATTTTTCTTGATGGCAATTTGAGTGGCGAAACGTATTTGGAGTTACTAGAAGATATCGTTTACCCTCTTCTAATTGACATTGTTGAAAATGATGATCGCTATCAAGAAAATCAATTAGTGTTTCAACAGGATGGAGCTCCTCCGCATTTTTCACAACGTGTTAGGGAGTTTTTTAACAGAGAGTTTCCAGGACAATGGATTGGGTGTAGAGGTGCTATTGAGTGGCCCCCTAGACCACCGGATTTAACTCCTTTAGACTTCTTTCTATGAGGCCATTTGAAGAGTGGAATTTACGCAACAGAATTGGAGTCTCTGGAAGAATTACGACGACGCATTGTTGAAGAATGCCGTCTAATAACTCCACAAATGCTCCAGAATGTCAGAGCTCGTTTTGAACAAAATTTGTACTTTTGTATGGAAGCTGGTGGTCAACAATTTGAACACTTGCATAACTGAATAAACATTTTTGAACGTTTGGTTTTGTTTTTTTTAACGAAAAATTGACTAATTAGTGAATTTCTTATCACAATGAATAAAATACGTTCTTGCAACTTCAACTGTGAATAATTTTTAAACGAGTTGATAAAACTTCAAAAAAAATTAGTGTGCTGAATTCAAAAAGAAAGAGCTTTCAAATAATATAACACTCGACTCATGTTCCCTATTTAAAAGATAAGGGTTGTTATTACCACCCTTAAGGGGTTGATGATATGATTTTTTAGGTATTTCTGCTTTTTAACATTTTGTATATTATTATAAGAAATATGCTATAATATAACAATTTTGACGTGATTAACAACTTTTTTTATTTTAGAAATAAACAAAAAAGCATTTTACAGTAGTTAAAACCAGCTGGATTAGCTAACATGTTTCAAAGCTACAAGGACTGGATGCACCATAATTAAAACTGTTAACTCTTGGCTTCCTAAGGTTATCATACTTAGAAAATCGTCCTAGATATAAACACATTGGTCGCCATTTTTTAAATGCTTGAGTTTAGCACAAAAAAATAGATTAAAACATTGACATTTTTGAAGTCTACTTAAAAGTGCTTTTATCTTATACCAAAATTTAGCTCAAATCATTCAAACGTTATCGTGGTTCCAAAATCGTTCTGCACACATGCACACATCCTCACACCCACGCATGCGCGCATTAATATCCGAAATTATTTTCTGATTTAGAATCAATTAAAGTGCAAAAATTGGCTTTGTTATTAACTTCAGGAGATTATAATAAAATGAAAATATCAAAATCCTAAAACCCTTTTGATCCTTTGTGAGAATGCGGAGAAAAAAAAGTAATAATAATGAAAAGCATACATTGAAAATTTTAACTTGTATTTTTTATATTTTACCTTATATATTTATGTGCACGTACACTTAAATATGTGTATCATTTTTGAATATGTGTATCATTTTAACTTGGCAAATATCAGTGTGGCGAGTCTACTGTTACTGTAAAAGCCAACCTTTAAAATTGACAATAAAATCCATTGCCTTTGTTTTTTTTTTAAATACGTCTCTGTTCATATTATAGGTTTTAAATACTGTCTGTTTTATAGCAGTGTCTTAAGAGACAAAATAGTTCTGTAATGGTTGCAGTCGTGATAAAAGTGATTTATAAAGCGGACGTCATGTTTTTAGGCAATTCCTGTATTTGTTTGGTAGCCATTTTGAACGAAAAATAAAAATCAATTAACAAATATAGAGATATGTGTGATCGGACAATTTTCACAATATATTATTAATATAAAACATATGAAATGTGTAACAGAATGGGTTTAGGGCAATACAATGAAAAAAAAAACCGAATAATTTAATTTCAAGTTGATTTTTACACATTAAAGAAATATTCATTATTTCGATGGCCCTTCAAAATTTTTTCATATATATGGCATATTTTGCACAGACAATTTTTCTTCGCAGTTGAAATCCATCTTGCTGGTAGCCACAAGGCTACTTTTTGAGTTTAATTTTCACACCTTACTAATATTTCTTACGCCGTCATATTAGTGAATTTTTATTTTAAAAAAATTCACTGATAGAGAGGTATCGATGGTGAGACTTTGCAAAAATTCTTTCAAATGAGTGCAAACTAGGACCCCTAGAACCCATATCCGGGGTCAGTTTCAATTTTTATATGTTTATATATATATATATATATATATATATATATATATATATATATATATATATATATATATATATATATATAATATATATTATATATATATATATATATATATATATATATATATATATATATATATATATATATATATATATATATATATATAATATATATAATATATATTATATATATATATATATATATATATATATATATATATATATATTTGTGTGTGTGTGTGTGTGTGTCCAACCGCTAACTCAAAAAATAATTAACCGATTTCGATGAAACTTGGCAAGTGCCTTTCTTTTATTAATGGCTTGGATGAGTTCGTTAGTCAGAAAAATCGGACGGGGTTTTCCGGGAAAATTTTGAGTTTTCTTTTGAAAATTTTTTTTTCTCCGAAAGTAACAAAGCTGTTTTAATGAAATTTACTATATATTTTGCCTTAGGAGAGATCTTACTACGAACCAAAATTCAACTTTCTAAGTTTAGAGAAAATTGAGTTATTCAATTTTAAAATTTTCTTTCAAAAAAATTTTTTCTCCGAAAATTACAAAGTTTTTTCAACGAAATTTTGTGGAAAGTCTTCACTACGTATTAAAATTAAACTCTCTAAGTTTATAGAAAATTGAGTTATTTAAATTTGAAGCATTTAATAAAAATTCACTACCATAACGCACTTGTTGCGTCCCGAGTTTTTTTAGTACTTATATTACTTCCATACTATTAGAGAACTATTTTAGAATAAAATAGTTTCAACAAAAACAGTTAAAAAATGATCGCTCGTATAAGTATTGCAACATGCAACAAAAAGTTGCAAAGTAAACCATAAAGAAATTCTAATAAAACATGTTTTATAGTAACTCTATTAAAGCTCGATAACTAGCACCGTGGTAAATAATTTTTAGTTTTATTATGGTTCCTTATAAAACTGTTTTATAAGTATCGTATATCATATTCTTTTACATCTCGGTAAACATTTATAAAACTACTCTATAACACCTTACACATCCCTTATAAAATAAATTAAAGAACTAAAGTGTTGTATAAACCTGCGCCCATTTTGCGTTTATAAGCGTTGTATAAACGTTACCAAAACATTTATAGCAACAGTCATGTATTAAAAAAAAGTTTAATAAACGATCTTATGACTACAATAAAACATTAACTTGCTAGTCGGGTACTGTTATTTCGAGTGTGTATGAGCGTCGGCGCGCTTGGGAAGAGATGAAGCGGCATGGACGCTTCGCTGCATGCCTAACGGCACCTCACGTTGACCTCCGCGCATCAAAGGAATGATTAAGGACAGCAGGCTTGTTTGCTGAAACAGAGGGATTTCTATGCGCGATACAAGATCAGGTTTTTAGCATGCGCCGTACCAGCGGCACATCATGAAGCAGGATGTCGCGATCTATGTACTCTTAAAAAAAGCCGGAAATCATTCAACATGTGACGGGCGCTTGTGATTCTCTGACCCAGTCAGATTACAAGAAACGCCATGAGAACGTGGCGAAGATCTTCCATCGGCCCTTGATAAAGCATTACGGCCTTATCGAGTCGGAAGCCCCCTGCTATAAATGCAAGCCTGAAGGTGTAATTCAAAAGGGTGAGGTCAGGCTGCTTTGGGACCTCCCGGTGGTCATCGACAGAGCAGTTGAAAGCCACAGGCCTGACATTTTGCTTATTGACCAGAGAAACCGGAAGGCTTTCATTGTGAACATTGCAGAGCCGCGCGACGACAAACCTTGTTTCGAAGATAGGGGGAAGCGACAAGAGTACCAACCACTCACAGTCGAGTTAGTCGACTTGTACAAGCTGAGAGAGGTTAAAATCTTCCCAGTGGTCGTATCAACAAATGGGTTTGTAACACCAGACTGGTAGAAACTTGCCACCGTTCTCCCACATACTACGGCTTATTTAAGAACGATGCGGAAAACAGTGATTCTTGGGACATCCTACACCGTTAGGAAAGTCATATCCCTGTAACCATACGAAAATAAAATGTTATGAATATCGCTATAGTCTCCGGGTGGACAAAGATGAACGTGATGCAAACCTTTGGTCCATGAGGGACCGAGTGCGCCACGAGGGCAAAGAAAAGAACCCCAGTAGTGCGATCGAGTGAGTAACCCTACCCAGACACCAAGGTGCAAGAGGAGTGTTGGCAATTGGTAAACAGTTAGACCAGCCCATATTGAACCTACGTACATATTTCCATCAACGGGCGGTTACTTCTGAATTACACCGTGCCATATGCGAGGCAGATGATTCAACAATGCTACAATTACAAGAGGGGAAAAACATCGGACTGATCAGAACAAGCTGTTATCTTGGATGCAGAAGCCTCTCCATGGGCGACATATGAATGAGACCTCCCAGGCACATGTCGACAAATTGGCGTCAAACTACTGTTGGTGTTCCGGCAGATGTTTTCAGAGATGGGAGGTTTCTGATGGCCATACAAGATCAGGTCATTCCAAAGAGAAACTACTTTAAGTATATAGTTGGAGATAATACGGTCCAAGATGGAAAATGCAGATTTGGGTATCAATCATCAGAGACTATCCAGCACCTCACCGGAGGATGTCAAGCATTTGCTCCACCAGAGTACAACGAGAGGCACGACGCAGTTGCAAGAATAGTCCATCAAAAACTGGCTCTAAAAATTGAACTTTTAATCTTGGTAAGGTGCCTTATATATGAGTCTGTTCAAGAGAAATCAGGATACACTCCCGAGTCTGTTCTAGAGAACTCAGGATACAGGTTGTACTGCGATCGGATCGTGCTCACAGACTAACGAGTTTCCACAACAGGCCAGATATAATATTAGTGGATAAGTCCTACAAACAAGATACGAATAATCTGCAGATATATTACAACGAGAAGAACATTGAGTACAGAGACTTCGAGATTCAAGTAAAGAGACAGTGGAGGGCAGATAGTATGATACACTCCTGAGTCTGTTCTAGAGAACTCAGGATACACTCCTGAGTCTGTTCTAGAGAACTCAGGATACACTCCTGAGTCTGTTCTAGAGAACTCAGGATACAGGTTGTACTGCGATCGGATCGTGCTCACAGACCAACGAGTTTCCACAACAGGCCAGATATAATATTAGTGGATAAGTCCCACAAACAAGATACGAATAATCTGCAGATATATTACAACGAGAAGAACATTGAGTACAGAGACCTCGAGATTCAAGTAAAGAGACAGTGGAGGGCAGATAGTATCCAGGTGTTTCCGATAGTCAACTGGTGTGGTTCCTAAGAGTGTTCGAGAGAACATTAAGAGACTGGGCCTCCGAGAGCACCTTTTTAAGATTATGCAGAAAGCGGCAATACTTGCCACTCCCACACTGTGCGACGATTTCTGGGAAATGATGATATGTCGCATTGTCGTTTAGGGACCGATAACTTGGAAAGCGCTCCATTTGAGCCCAGTGCCTTTGGTAATTGAGATACCTGGGATAAATAAATGTTTCCCTTTGAGGTAGTGTGAAAGCCCTTCAGGCTAAAGTCAATAATAATAATAATAATAATAATAATAATAATAATAATAATAATAATAATAATAATAATAATAATAATAATAATAATTAAGGAACGCTATTTGGAAAATTAGCTTCCTTTTCAATTTTATTCGAAATTTTAAATAGACTAATATGGTTATTATAACAATCGGAAAGTAGAACAAATTTTTAAGCGGATATATGAAAGACATAATTGGATATCTGCATTAGTTTCGGAGAGTAGGTATAGATGGGGAGTTATGAGCCCTCCACATCCTCCACATAGCTCTGCGCTTGCGTGTGACGTCACAGTGATGAAACAAGATGACACGTTAAATAGAGAGAGAGACAAGAGCTTTAACCTGAAATGATGTAATCCAAGATGGCGGCCAATATGGCCGACCGAAAGTGAAAAATCTGGTGAGTTTGTAGTCAAAGTGATAAAACAAAGATAGTGGATGGATAGAGAAAGAAAATTATTATAAATGAGATGACGTAATTCAAGATGGCGGTCAAAATTGCTAAATGTAAATAAAAAATATGTAAAATTTGAATTTTTAAAAGATATTTAGACTGACCTATCAAAATAAGAGAGTCTACCGTATTGATTTTTGTGAAATTGACACATACAAAATATAGCTGACAGCGCAGGCGCAAACCAACTTTTTTATTTTGTATAGTTACACACCAATGTGTGGAGTATCACCGTACTCGTCTCGGCAGGTGGAATTTAAATATAACATATGCGCATGCGCAAACTGAAAATTTTGTGTTTTTTAAATAAGAAAACACATGTGGGGTGTCATTCCACTCGTCTAGATGAGGGGAGATACAATATATATATATATATATATATATATATATATATATATATATATATATATATATATATATATATATATATCTGTGTGTGTGTATATATATTTATTTATTTATTAAAAAATTGGAGGGTCGCTTCGCGACGTGAGGGGACCTCGGAAGCATGTCAAGCAAGATGATAACAGCAAGGGGCTAGCTGCACACGCGCACAGCTGAAATCGTATCGAGACTTGCATGTGACCTCGCTAGACTGGCCAGTCGGTAATGCAGAGCCCATACCTAATCACAATTAAAATGTGAAGTTCAAATGTGCCAGTCTGTCTACCCTAACCGTCCCGTTACCTACAATTCTTATTTCCAGTGTCAGCGTCCCTTAGGTTAATGAAAATAGTGTAAAATAAAACAACTGATTTAAATACAATCAATTCATTGGGATCAAATTACAAAATTTGCAACTAAACTTATTACACAATAGCTCTTACAATACCAGTTAGAGGTTTATATTCAAATACACAATCATGAATAACTAAACAGTAGGCTCTAGTTCTATTTGGAAAATTGTCTTTACTCATAAATTACCTTGATGTCCATCGTGGAAGACTTGATTGACTCATTCTGGTGCTGACAATCGATTACAAATAGAGCTCGGTATTTATACTCATCATAATTTAAGAGAGGCTCTGACATGTTTTTATAACAAAAACTTTTTTTTGAAAATCTGTATACATCTGGTAGGCCTCAGCATATTTAGATTTGTCGAAATCCATATTAATAGATTCATAATGGTAGCATTCTGAATTTAGGAACACTCGTAGGTCTATCATACCAATGTTATCAAAAAAGTCACCTTTCTTGCTTACGTTGTCTTTTCGATCTGTTTGAAATGCTATAATCACATATCTAGGTCTTTCTAAGTTGGTTGCAATTTTAACATACCATACATCTTTATTAATATCTCTGAGTGATGGTAGCTCATATATGTCCCATTTGCGATATGCGAAAAAGATATCTTTTGCAATTTTATCCATCAGTACCAAATTTATTTTATCTTTTGGAAATACATATTTTGCTTTTAAAAACATGTTGGTTACAGTAATTTTCCATCTTGCTGTACCAGTACTGTAATAGCTGTTGGCATCATTTCGAGCTCTGGTAAATCGGAAAGTATGTTTACTACAAAGAACTCCTTTAAAGTGATGGAAGAAACTGAAGAAGTACCAAATAGGTATAAGCATGTAAAACTTGTTGTTGTTTAAGGTGATATGATCTGACGATACATTCAGTCCAGTATTGCTAAGAGATTTGGCTTCATCTTGCCAAATGAAAGCAGGCTTTTGATGGTAGTTGTGGTGTATGGGTCTCGTACTAGTTCCACTTCCTGGTTATTTACTTAATAGGTCATTGATTCAAACAGAGCTGCTCCTCCATTATTTGACATATAACACTCACCAATAGCATTTGGTACTGCTAGAGGTTCCAGAGTACCTTCGAATATTAGAGCTAATTCTGCCAGACATACGAAAGCATATTGCTGATTGATGTTTATTTCGACTTCATCACTGTTACCAAGGATTTGGTTGGTGAATAGTAAGACCAAAGTTCTTCTCGATCGATGGGATCGTCAAACTCTGGGTTTTTGAATATTTCTAGTTTTGATGACATGATAACCAAGACATTTAAGGAATTCAATATTATTAGAACGCAGTGTACACTTTGAAGTGGTTGACTACACTGAACTTGTCTTTGTAGATTCACTTGCTTTTATATCCTTAAAGACTAGTATTATAAGCAATCCTTTTAAGTTCCAAGCGAACAGACACCTCTTCACCTTGCAAGTTTACAGAAACTGAATCTTGGTTCACGATGTCGATGCTTATATTTGAAATATCTTGCTTGTTCACTGGTAGATAAATTAGATTCTTAGGTTCTATATCGATTACATAGCCAGGATCAACCATCGGTGCAAACTCATATAACATATGTGAAGGTTTTCCGTAATAATAGGAACCAGACACAGTATTAGTTTCTATGCGAATCTGTTTAACATCCACTATTTCAACCGGTACATCAGATTCATGGAAGATACCTGGTTGAAGAACTTGTTTTGAAAATCCCAGCATTCGCCCAATGGAATCATCAGCTTCAAAACTGATACTTGTGTAACACTATATTTCACATCTAATGGTGTTCGGATTAGGTCTCAGAATCAAGGCTAGCTGCTTTTGTTCGCGTGTTGCTGTAGCACCAACAAGCTCATTTTGAAGCAGGTTTTCCAAATGTGTTATTTTATATGCACCAGTGGATATCGTGATGGTTCTCCAAGCAGCTCCTTCTTTTACATAAAATTTGTTTTTACCTTCATATATGTTAGGTATGTTGTATGTGTAAAAGCCTATCACCGCAACAGCATAAATACCATCCGGATCCAATTCAATTGGTGGATCGTAGTCTGTTGACAGACGGGAGCTGCGATCTTTCAACGTGAAGGTTTGCGACATGACTGAAACACAGAGGCTTTTATTTAAAAATTCTAAACATAACTGACCACAATTATAAGTATTATATTTCTGATACACATGATTATATAATAAAGAACAGTCTCTAAGGTAACGTTGCAACTCGACTGGTGGATTCAAGTTTCCATACGAATCAAAGTACTCGGCGGTGTCACCACGTTTCTTAACTGCAACCCAATGACTACCAGGCTCCTTGTTGGTTTGTAATTTCATGATGAATGACTCATTCTTACGTGGACCATTTGATGGTAGAGCACCTTGCATGTAGACACCTCTAAAATATGGGATTTTCATTTTACCAGCAAATTTCACAAGATCTACATTTGTTAGAGGTCTTGCTGGTAGACATCTTATTCGTTTTTTTGGCTTTTGCAGATAAAACCCATAGCCGCTACGCTGCTTCTTCAGATGCAGACCTTTACCGAGTCTCTTGCATTTTCGTTTTAATTTTAAATCACTGTCTCTCTTACCCATAGCGATAGCCTCCATTGTTTTGTTGTGACATTAGTCTTCTTCCAGTATGTTTGGCTGCCTAAGCATCGTTAACTGCTTTAGCAATACCAGCAGCACCACCATCCAGAGCACCTAGTGCAGACAGGCCACCAAAAATCAACGGCAACAGTGGAAGGAAGCCTCCGCTCTTAGGTATTGGAATAACTCGAGGTTTCTGTACATTCTTACGCCCATCAATATTTCTAACGATTGCATGAGCGCTATCAAACACATCTTTCTCTGTTGGGATAAGGTTTCTCTCTTTTACAACTTCTCCAATCAGACTTATTATATTTTAAAGGGAACTTTCTTCTTTGGTTTTGAGTTGATTACATCAAGGCCCTACCAGGCTTTCTTTTAACTTTCATGGTGTTTGTTACGCTCCAAGCAGCTAACTTTTCACCAAAACTTACGTCCTTTAACTTGACTCTCTCCCAAGCTCGGTTTTCCAATACCTCGTCGGCTCGATGTCTATCACTTATCTTTGGATTGAGAGTAAGCGACGTCGTGCTTTCGATAAGCACGATCTAGAGGATTGACACCTTGAACACCTCTCGCCAGGCGTTCTTTAAGTTTATAACCCGGACCACAAAATTGACAACCAGGTATGTGTAACTCAACAGGTAGCTTACTAATAGCTGTGTTTACAAAACCTTCACCCTGTGACACCAACATTGATACTGACTGTACGACTCACATGCATCTCTCTATATATTTACACAAAACGAAAAAGAATAGTTTAGTTTAAGTCAATATGCGTACCATCAAACACGCTTATACCTTACCTATTACAAATATAGAGGATGTTGTATCTTCAGAACAACAACGAAGGCATGGTACTCTCTTTCCAAACACCGTTAGATGTATCATATGTGGTCCTAGTGGGTGTGGTAAAACAAATGTTATGTTAAGTTTATTGTTTGAACAGAACGGTTTAAAGTTTGATAACGTGTGTTTGTATTCAAAGTCTTTATACCAACCCAAATATAAGATGTTAAAAAAGGTGCATATAGTGAAAACGATGAAATATTAGATCCGGTAGATGCCTTGGACAACTCTGTGTTTATATTCGATTATGTAGCTTGTGACAAACAAGATAAAATGAGAGCATACTTTAGTATGGGAAGACATAAGAATATTGATTCATTCTATCTCTGTCAAACATATACTCGAATACACAAACATCTGATACGTGATAACGCTAACGTTTTAATTCTCTTCAAACAAGATGAAACCAATTTAAAACATGTGTACGACGACCATGTGACCACTGATATGGACTTCAAACAATTAAAAAATATATGCTGTTACTGCTGGAAAGACAATATGTATGGTGTGTTGGTGATTGTAAAAGAAAATGATGTACACAAAGGCAGATAGAGAAAAGGATTCGATAGCTATATATTAATCTAATTAATTACAACCAACTACAACAGCTGTCATACAGCTGTCTAACAGCTGTCATATAGCTGTCAAATAGCTGTATGTCCTACTAGACAGCTGTCTGTTCTGTCTCTCCAATAGCGGTCATGTTAAGCAACTAATGAAAGATAAGGACGCAGACAACCAACTCAGCTAGTACACATTAAACCACCAAACTGTTTGTATCTCTTCACACGATATCCAACTAAGTTTAGCAAGATGGAGGTGATGGGTAAACAAGAGAGAAAAATCAAGAAAAAGATTTTACAACTTGCTGAAAACATTCGAAGAAAGCATTTAATGCTTAAACTTGGCAAAGCTAAGAATGGTGAAGCTCTGGAACGTTTATATAAACCAATGTTGAACCACTCACTGAAATATCTAAAAACACATCAACACTTAAACTGCAGCCAACAACCGAACAAATCAAAGAAGAAGCGGTACTAGAAATCAAACCCAAAGTCGAGTTCCTTGAAGACCATGAAGTTTTTGAAGCCGAACCAGGGGTGGAGACACGTTCCGATGAGGATACCTCAACATTTGAAGAGCTTGACGCAGATCTACAAACCATCACAACCGCACCAGCATATCAAGAATTTTTGGAGCAATATCCTGAACGAGTTCGATATTATATAGACAAGTATTTTACTGTACCACCGAGACTTGCTACTACTGATCAAACGTATGGCGCTCGCTACGCTAAAGATACTGGTAGCTGGAGCCTTGGCAACACACACTTGGACTTTATTGATAATAACATTCGACTGAGTTAAAGGAGACATCTGCAAACACAAGGTCTGCTAGAATTGATATTTATTAAAAGACCTAGGGGGTATACTTAAGACGATCTTCAACACTATAGAGATTCTGGAATAAACTAGTGTTCATAAAATTAACTACAATCCTAATGCACAGACCAAAGGTTATACCTCGGAAAAGTATTTGACTCTAATAGAACCAATTATAAATCCACGAGAGCGAAGATCCCCAACTCCTCACGGTTTTGGTTACGACACACATCTTAACGAAGAACAAAAAACCGAATCTAGAGCTCAGAATGACAGTGATAGAAAAAGCAGCACTAACATTTATATGATGCAAAATAACAACCAAATAGAATATATGTATTGGGATGACATAAATGAGTTGGTTGATAGACTTAGACTTTTAGTGGCTTTTCAAGTTGCTGGTAATAATGCTCATAACAACGAAATTCAGTCAATTATTGAAGAACTGAAGCAAGCTGATGTTATCGCCTAGTAAACATACATATATACCATACATGCCTGCCTATTGCTTAGTATAAAAATGTGTATCGATAAGTTCGGACGTTCCGAGTCCAATAAACGTTTTAAGTTTAAAAATATTGAAAGAGAGATTTTCCCAAGAACTACAAGCGGTAATTTTGATTTGCAAAATCACAGATTATGCAACGTCGCTGATATAGGCGATTCCACAGACGGTGTAAATAAAAAATTTGTTAATACATGGATATATGACTATCAGAAGAACAAATATGAGGTAACACAAAGAATAATTGCCATACTGCTTGAAGCTGTGCGCAAGCGAGAGTCGGAAGATTTTAAAAACTAATTTGTAAAGAAATTAAAAAATTTAACCAAGAAAATAACTGCCCAAGTTTTAAAAGATATTGACCTATCAAAGAATAACAAGTTGAAGAAGAAGCTGGGTGAAATAGACAACAAACTTAAAGATTTGCATGACAAGTGGATACTTCTTAATTCAACATCACCATGAAACGCAAAACAGTTGAACCATCTGATGCTAAAAAACAAGTAATAAATGAGTTGATTGGTTATTGAATGAAAGGCTATTCTTTCAGACACCAAATTTATTTTAAACTTCACTCCCGACGCGTTTTAACCTGCAAGAGGTCATCCTCAGGGGATAAATCTATAATCATAACAAGAAGGGTCTGTCAGAAAAACATTAGTTTTTCCGGTAGGCTATTGTGCATGTCAGAGCACAATGATGACAAGGTAATCTCTACAGAAAACGTCACAGGCTAAAAATCACAAGTCACACAGTAAAATTCCAACCAACAATCAAGTTAAAATCTAAGAGCTACAGATACAGTAACACTAGTTAAAAATATGCTAAGTTAAACATGCAATTAAACTAACAAAAACTAACAACAGAGCAAATTGAAAAGCGTTAAAATCCAAAAAATGGCAAAAGTCTAATATTTGAACACTAAGAATTCCAGTCTATTGCAGAAACATAAAGCAAAGCCAATGAGTGAAACTGACAGGTTAAACAACACAAGAGGCAGGCACAATCAAGCAGAAACCCAATGAGAAGCGCTGGGGTCAAGAAACTATGAAATATTTATTTAATAATCTTGCATTTAACATAAAAGTATATTAACATAAATACAGTTAGACATATGAGAAAACCAGTTGATATAATTATAAAAATATAATTTGATGTGAACAGATAAGAATCAGTTAATACGGGAGTCCTCCAATCAGATGTCTTATCACGGGTACCATCATCAAACATTGAATATAAGTTTATAACGCACCACTTTAGATTTGCCTTCGGACATGTTATATATTGAAAGTTCGATGAACTCATCGTTGGGTAGATGTGTTGTTGGAAGACCAGACCATATCATGCAGTCGTCGATGTCGAAACAGATTCGCACTTCTTTTACATTTAGTGGTTTGTAAATATAAAACACATTTTGAGATAGTGCCGTTGGGACGATAAAAGTTGCTTTAAAACGAACCATTGTATATCGTGTGTATTTCTTTGAAACGATTAAGTACTTGCTTCTTTGCAAAGTGTAAGCACTCTAACATACACACTCGGAATGGTGGTTTACAGTCTTTTAACATAATATTTATAAGCTTCACCATTTCATGGTGACATGGTACTTCTTTCTTATTAACACATTTGAGAACATCAGTGTCATAGTACAGGAAATCAAGTCGAATATCAAAGTTAATATTAGTTAGAAGCTTTAATCTTTCGTTGATGATTTCAACCAGATCTAGTAGTTGTTGAACTGTATCTTCGGTTAAATAAAAAGTAACAGAATCATCTGAGATTGATATGCCTTTATTGTTTAATAATTTAATAGGTTTGACGGTATATATTCCAATATTTTCTGGTTCAATTGTATTACCTTTGGTAAAGTACTCTTCAGCTGATTTTTCCAGTGTTAAAATAAAATACTCCCATTCCCACGAACCAGATGAGATTGTTATATTTGCCTCTGATTGGTACGAGTTTGTATTTACAATTTTAATTATCAGATTCAATTCAGCAGCTTTCAATATACCTATTGCGATACTTAAAGATGGATAAATATTATATATTGTTCCCAGAAACATTATACTTTCTTGTTTAGTCTCATTAATATTCTGTCATAGAGCATCAATTCGATTCCAATAAAAATCTTCACCAAAACAGTTATTAACAGGTCTGCAGACCTCAGGTCCATCGTTAACATCTACACCATATGTGGAATCAGAACTATCATCGCACGTCACGTTATTGCAATCACAACTAACTTTCATGTTTACACTCTTTAATGTTTGACTTGAACTGAGCTTACTGTTGTACAACTGAATCTTAAGTAGGGTTTGTTGTTTCCCTTCCATCATTCCCACTGGTTATATTTGCCTGCTTGGTTTACTATTGCGATCACTAAATACCTTATAATATTTTGTTTTCATCGTCGTCAGATCCAGTACCACGTAAGAACTTCGTTTGAAGAAAGCTCCGATATATTGACGAGAAGAAAAACCATCCACTCTGCTGTCAGAATGCATATACGAGTAGAAAGCGACCGCATGAGGACCCGTTATGACGTGCGAGCTAATTCAGCTGGTTTTAAAGAACAAAATCGTCTGTGGTTCTACAATCCAGTACGATGCAAGGGACGGTCACCGAAACTACAGAAATTATGGGAAGGTCCTTAGTAGGTATTGCCCCACTTGAGGCAGACAGGACGTGGGGGTAGGAGTGGGGGTACTCCCTACTCCACCCCTAGTGGGCGGAGCCCTCCCCCCTTGTAGGCAGAGCCCCACCCCTTGTGGGCGTGGCCCAGTGACGTCACATGACTTGCGCCAGACAGTCACATGCAAACATTCCAAAGTGTCTGACCTATTACTTCTATTATTCTGGGGATATTGAAAAAAACCATTTGGAGCAGGTGAGTTTCGAACCCGGGACATTCAGATGAGGAACGACTACCTTAACCGTCGCGGCTAATCAAGCACTTGTTAATTTATTGTTTCAGATTTGTATATATACGACTTTTAATTAAAACAAACCATACATGTAACATATTTAAATATTTTATTATTATTAGACAATTGAATGATTCACAAAATAAGAATTAATATGTTTTAATATTATATAAATGTGAGCTGGAAGATAAAGCCCTTCTTACATTTAATGAGGGAATATCAAATCTGTAAAAATAACACACAGAGGTCGTTGGCAAACAAAAGAAGGAAGTTCAGAAACAAAATAGACAACAGGTTCAAATAGGAAACCAAACTTAAATATCGTAGAGACAATAGAGGTCGCTGGCAAAACAAAGAAGGAAGCTCAGAAACAAAATGGACAACAGGTTCAACTCTTAAAAATAGGAACTTTTTTAGCCTTATGTGTGGGCGCGGCAAGTAGTTGATTTTATTTTGAAAGAGATACAGGTTCGATTCCTGATATATGCTCCTTGATATGGTAGCGTCAAACAAATACAAAGAGGTACTGAATAACTAAACAGTAAGCTTAGAAACAATGGTTGGTTACAGGTTCAATTCCTTTCTTAGTTTTAAGCTAACCCCTCGTGTTTAGTGTCATGTTACTCGTCTAAGTAAGCAGAATTAAAAAATGGCGACTAAAATAAGATAAAAAACTTAAAACCCTTATCGCGGAAGATCCGTGAGATGTACGAGAGAACCAACACATGCACGGTGTTAAGGAGGCCAAATTAAATTGGAATATACAATAAAATGGCCACTTCCGGTCTAAACTTTAAATCCTTATATCTTTTGAACGGAAAGTGATAGAAATGAACTGACTTTAAAAATGTATGTTTCGTAACAAGCTCTACAAGAAAATGAGATAAAAAACTTTAAATCCTTATCGCGGAAGATCCGTGAGATGTACGAGAGAACCAATACATGCACGGTGTTAAGGAGGTCAAATCAAAGTGGAATATACAATAAAATGGCCACTTCCGGTCTAAACTTTAAATCCTTATATCTTTTGAACGGAAAGTGATAGAAAGGAACCGACTTCAAAAATGTATGTTTCGTAACAAGGTCTACAAGAAACTGAGATAAAAAACTTCAAACCCTTATCGCGGAAGATCGGTGAGATGTACGATAGAACCAATACATGCACGGTGTTAAGGAGGCCAAATCAAATTGGAATATACAATAAAATGGCCACTTCCGGTCTAAACTTTAAATCGTTATATCTTTGTAGTAGGTATAGATGGTTCCTTTAGCGCATGCGTACAAGTAATTTGTTATTTATGCATTAAAGTCCTACGTGTTTGGTGTCATATCACTCGTCTAGGTAAGCAGAATCCAAATTTAACATATGTACATGTGTACAATAAAAATTTATATTCTTAAGTCGTATTGGAATCGGTTTGATTTAAAGAATCTGTTGAAAGCAGAGCTGGCAACAATACATCTAGTGGTAGCCGCGATATCGCTTCCAACTATGACTATATTTAGCATTTCCCGAAATTGACCTTGTTAGCCAACATAGTTTCCTTGCAGCTGTTGAAATAACCTTGTGAGCAGTTCATATTTCCTGTTTGTGGTTTTATTTCCGCTGAATGACCTTAAAGTCGTATGAAATAGATAAAACTCTAGAATTTTTTTTGTATAAAAGGTTGAGAATTTCAAACAAATATTTATTTGTTAAGTATGGCGTATAACTACGAGCAGTGGTATGGACGTAAAAATAGAATAGGCGATGAAGTGTGTGAATTAAAACAGTTGGTGTTGGAAATACAAAGCGAGGCTTTAAAAAAGAAATGAAGTCATTTAATACTAAAAATAAAAATGTTACAGTGTCAACTAATTTTGAAAGTATATATCAAGAATTCGTCGACGAAATTTACACAAAAACTTTAGAGTTTGCAGAAGCTGAAAGCGGATGGATGTTCGAACAGCTAATGTGGTTGGAAATAAATATTAATAAATACAGCTTCAAACCGTAGTGGTAGCAACATCTATAAATTGTTCACTACACACTGTCAAACTCATTCAAAATTTAGTTGTCGTAGAGGTAAGACGTGCTTCAGTTAACTCTAACGTATCCAAGTGCTCAGTAGTGTGTTTAAAATGGCTACATTAAGTGATGTGTGTTACCAGCAAATCAAAGATAACTTCTGGTATGGTTTATTTGGAGACTTTCAACTAATTATCGATAAGAACACTGGTTATTTTAATGCGACTAAGCTGTGTAAAGATGGTGAGAAAAGATTCAGACATTGGCTGGAAAATAAGAAAACTAAAGAGTTGATTGTCTATTACAACGGTCGGCTAAAGAAACAGTTAGGTAGCCGGAATACCGATACCCTAAATATTTCAACCAAAGGAGCCCACTTAGACTCATCTCCAGGGAGCCGGAATACTGGCCCCCTAGAAGTGTCGGAAGCAACATCTCAACTAACACCTACAACCGCTACATACTTGGTGGACTTTGGTGGAAGACAAGCTGAAAACAACTTGATATCTGGTACATATGTCTGTAAAGATTTAATATTAAATTTGGCTTGTTGGATATCCAATAGTTTCTATGAAAAGTGCAACCAAATTATTTTTGATTTTTTCGTAAGTGAATTTGATCAAAAATACAAGGATAACCTCAAAGAAATTGAAGTGAAATTAATGGAGATAGATGATGAAGTGCAGCGTATGCGAGAAACAAATGCTAAAATCACAGAACATTTAGAAGATATATCTCCAAAACCAAGCAACCCTGGAAAACTTTGTGTTTTTGGTTTGCTTTCAAGAAATGAGAAGGATGCTACCTATCCATATCATGCTGTAAGGACTCAGAAGAAAAGTTTTAAAAGAGCTGTCAAGAACTTTAAAAATAAACACCCTGATTCCGAAGTAGTTTTAAACATGTTGTATGATCCAAATTCTGTAAATCTCTTTAACAGAATAAAGACCGAAGTCGAATACCTCAAGGCGAAGAGAAACGATCTACAGATAGCAGATGTACCTCAGGAGAAGTTTATTCAGGATATTATTGATTTACGACATAAATTGTAATTGTTCACTTAGCTTAATTGTCTGTAACCAGATGAAAAAATAAAATAACATTATTTTAATAAAGACTTTTATTTTATTCTAAGTACATTAATACATTAAATATATAAGCTTATTGAACATCATCTGAATTTATCCAAGAATTCTGAGATTTATCAAAACCCAGCCATTTTACATAGAGCTGCTTGCCTTTCTTCCTCAAGATGCGTTCAACCAGATAGATGTCTGTTTGTTTAGTCGTTTGTAGTTCTTCCTCGTAAAACCCTCCACTGATTGGTTTCCCCTGCATATCTTCAAGAAAGTATGTTACTGGATTTGTGAAATGAATACTAACAATCTTGAATAATTCTGTTGACCAGCGAGGTGTATACCCCTTTTCAAATTGAGCTTTTGCTTTACTTATACGTACAACATCACCCACTTTAAATTTATTTTTGTTAAACACTTTCAGATTTGAGTAAACTTGTTTCAGAATAGCTTTTTCATTTTTCTTGTTAACATCTTGAGGTTTTACACCAGTTGTTCGATGAACAGTAGCGTTGTAAGTAGCAGTGACATCAGGTAGTGTATTAACCCACTTGTAGGAGCCAATCAAGTTGAAATTTTTATATATCTTCTCTTTCAAGGTACGTATGACTCTTTCCACCATTGCAGCCTTCTTCACACTATAAGTGCTGTAGTGATTGATGTTATATTTTTTCATTAAGGCGTTAAATTTTGAGTTATAGAACTCGCGACCAAGATCAGACTGGATGTTAGAGGGCGCTGTACTAGTAGATAAAATATCAGCCATAGCTTTAGTCACCTCTTCAGCAGTTTTAGATTTAAGAGGGCGAGTCCACACATACTTTGAAAAACAATTAATAACCACTAAAATATACTTGTAACCAGAGTTTGCTTTGTAGTAGTCTGTAAATTCTGCTAAATCAATCTGCCACAAATCATTTAAACCTTTGATTATTGTACGTCTACGTTTAAAATTGATTCTTGCTGGTTTATATAACTCATCAATAATTTGTTTTTTGGTATTAGATGGTTCAACAGTTTTGCGTCTCATGACGATGTTGGATTTAAAAGTATCCACTTATCATGTAAATCTTTTAGTTTGCTGTCTATTTCTCCCAGCTTATTCTTTAGCTTCTTATTCTTTAACACATCAATATCTTTTAAAACTTGAGTAGTTATGTTCTTAGCTAAAATTTTCAATTTATTTTCAAATTCGTTTTTTAAATCTTCCAACTCAGGTTTGTGTACAGCTTCAAGTAGTATGGCAATGATTCTTTGTTTTACCTCATCTTTGTTCTTCTGATAGTCGTCTATCCATACATCAACAAATTTTTTATTTACACCATCTGTTGCATCGACTGGATCAGCGATGTTACACAATCTATGGCTTTGCAAATCAAAATCACCACTATCAGTTCTTGGGAAAATCTCTCTTTCAATAATTTTAAACTTAGAACCTTTATTGGATTGGGAACGTCCGAACTTATCGATAGACATTTTTATATTAAGCACTAAGGTAGGTATATCTGTGATATATGTAGGTATATTAGGCGATAACACCAACCTCCTTCAGTTCTTCAATGATTGACTGAATTTCATTGTTATGAGCATTATTACCAGCAGCTTGGGAAGCTACTAAAAGTCTAAGTCTATCAACCAGCTCATTTATGTCATCCCAATAGACATATTCTATTTGTTTGTTATTTTGTAGCATATAGTTGTTAGTGTTGCTGCTTACATTCTGAGCTCTAGGTTCAGTTTTTTGTTCTGCGTTATGATGTGTGTCGTAACCAAAACCTTGAGGAGTTGAGGATCTTCGTCCTCTTGGGTTTATAACTGGTTTTATTAGAGTCAGATACTTTTCCGAGGAAGAACCCTTGGTTCGTGCGTTGGGATCGTAGTTCATTTTATGAACACTAGTTGCTTCTAGAATATCTCTATAGTGTTGAAGATCGTCATAGGTATACCCTCTAGGTGTTTTCATAAATATCAATTCTAGCAGACCTTGTGTTTGCGGATATCTCCTTTGACCTAGTCGAATGTCATTATCAGTAAAGTCCAAGTGTTTATTGCCAAGACTCCAACTACCAGTATCTTTAGCGTAGCGAGCACCATACGTTTGATCAATAGTAGCAAGCCTCGGTGGTTCAGTAAAATACTTGTCTACATAATATCGAACTCGTTCAGGATATTGCTCCAAAAATTCTTGATATGCTGGGTTGTTTGTGACAGTTTGTAGATCTGCCTCAAGCTCGTCAAATGTTGGGATATCCTCATCAAAACTTGTCTCTACTTCTGGTTCGGCTTCAAAAACTTCATGGTCTTTAAGGAACTCAACTTTGGGTTTCTTTTCTGGTACCGCTTCTTCTTTGATTTGTTCAGCTGGTGACTGCAGTTTAAGCGTTGATGTATTTTTAGATATTTCACTCAGTGGGTCAACAAGTGGTTTATATAAACGCTGCAGGGCTTCATCATTCTCAGCTCTACCAAGCTTAAGCATTAAATGTTTTTTTCGAATGTTTTCAGCAAGTTGTAAAATCTTTTTCTTAATTTTTCTCTCTTGGTTACTCATCACCTCCATCTTGCTAAAGTTATTTGTTTCGTGTTAAGAGATGCAAACAGTTCGGTGGTTTAAGGTGTACTAGCTTTGAATTGGTTGTATGTCTGCCTATCTAGTGTTAGGTATCTAACACAACAGGTAGACCCGGTTGTTAGACAGGTTGTTAGACAGGTTGTTAGACAGGTTGTTAGACAGGTTGTTTTAGACAGGTTGTTTGAGACAGGTTGTTTTAGACAAGTTGTTTTGGACAAGTTGTTTTAGACAGGTTGTTTTAGACAAGTTGTTTTAGACAGGTTGTTTTAGACAAGTTGTTTTAGACAGGTTGTTTTAGACAAGTTGTTTTAGACAGGTTGTTTTAGACAGGTTGTTTTAGATAGGTTGTCTGTCTTGTTAGCTGGTTGGTTGTCCTGCTAGACATCTCTTTGTTGTTGTTGGTTGTAGACCATTAGATTAATATGTAGCTATCGAATCCTTTTCTATATCTCCCTCTGTGGACTTCGTTTTCTTTTACAATCACCAACACACCATACTTATTACCATTCCAGCATTGACAACATATATTTTTAAATTGTTTAAAGTCCATATCAGTGGTCACATGATCGTCATAGATGTGTTTTAAGTTCGTTTCATCTTGTTTAAAGAGAATCAAAACGTTAGCGTTATCACGTATCAGATGTTTGGGTATTCGAGTATATGTTTGACAGAGATAGAATGAATCAATATTCTTATGTCTCCCCATACTAAAGTATGCTCTCATTTTATCTTGTTTGTCACAAGCCACATCATCGAATATAAACACCGAGTTGTCCTGGGCTTCTGCTGGATCTAATATTTCATCGTTTTCACTATATGGATAATAACCAACACTTTTTGTAGCATCCAACACCCTTTGTAACATCTTATATTTAGGTTGATACAGAGACTTTGAATACACATACACGTTATCAAACTTTAAGCCGTTCGGTTCAAACAATAAACTTAACATAACATTTGTTTTACCACACCCACTAGGACCACATATGATACCTCTAACTGTGTTTGGGAAGAGAGGACCATGCCTTAGTTGTTGTTCTGCTGTATCAACAACATCGTCTATATTTGTAATAGGTAAGACAGAAGCGTGTTTGATGGTGTGCATCTTGACTGGAACTAAACTATATTTTTCGAGTATGTATATAAATATAGACATGTAAGCGGATCACACAGTTAGTATCAATGTTGGTGTCACAGGGTGAAGGTCTTGTAAACACAGCCATTAACAAGCTACCTGTTGAGCTGCACGTTCCTGGTTATCAATTTTGTGGCCCGGGTACTAAACTTAAAGAACGTCTTGCTAGAGGTGATCAAGGTATCAATCCTTTAGATCGTGCTTGTCGAGACCACGACATCGCTTACTCTCAATCAAAAGAGTTAAGTGATAGGCATCGAGCCGACGAAGTGTTGGAGAATCGGGCTTGGGAGAGAGTAAAGTCAAAGGACGCAAGTTTTGGTGAAAAGTTAGCTGCTTGGGGTGTTACAAACACTATGAAAGTTAAAAGAAAGCTTGGTATGGGTCTTGATGTAATCAACTCAAAACCGAGGAAAAAAGTTCCCTTTAAAAACATTCTTAGTCTGATTGGAGAAGTTATAAAAGACAGAAATCTTATTCCATCAGAGAATGCCGTGTTTGATATCGCTCACGCAATTGTTAAACAGATTGGTGGGCGTAAGAATGTGCTGAAACCGCGAGTTATTCCAATACCTAAAAGCGGAGGCTTCCTTCCACTACTACCTTTAATTTTTGGTGGCCTGTCAGCGCTAGGTGCTCTGGGTGGCGGTGCTGCAGGCATTGCTAAAGCAGTTAACGATGCCAAATCAGCCAAACAAAAACTAGAAGAAGAAGAACGGCATAACAAAACGATGGAGGCTATTGCTATGGGTAAGAGAGGTAATGGTTTGAAATTAAAACCAAAGTATAAGAGACTCGGTAAAGGATTATATCTGAAGAAGCAGCGTAGCGGTTATGGGTTGTATTTGCAGAAACCAAAAAAAAACGAGTAAGATGTTTACCAGCAAGACCTCTAACAAATGAAGACCTTGTGAAATTTGCTGGTAAAATGAAAATTCCATATTTTAGAGGTGTATACATGCGAGATACTTTGCCATCGAATGGGCCACGCAAGAATGAATCACTTATCATGAATTTGCAAACAAACAAGGAACCTGGCAGTCATTGGGTTGCAGTTAAGAAACGTGGTGACACAGCCGTGTACTTTGACTCATATGGAAACTTGAAGCCACCAGTTGAGCTGCAGCGTTACCTTAAAGACTCTACTCTAATGTACAATCATGATGTGTATCAGAAATATAATACTTATAATTGTGGTCATTTATGTTTAAAATTTTTAAATAAAAGCCTTAAACGGTAGTATCTGTGTTTCAGTCATGTCGCAAACCTTCACGTTGAAAGATCGAAGTTGTCATCTGTCAACAGACTACGATCCTCCAATTGAATTGGATCCAGGTGGTAGTTATGCAGTTGCTTTGATAGGTTTTCACACATACAACAACATACCTAACATATATAAAAGTAAAAATAAATTTTATGTAAAAGAAGGAGCTGCTTGGAGAATCATCACGATACCTACTGGTGCATATGAAATAACACATTTGGAAAACTTGCTTCAAAATGAACTTGTTGGTGCTACAGCAACACGTGAACAAAAGCAGCTAGCTTTGATTCTAAGACCTAATCCCAACACCATTAGATGTGAAATAAAGTGTTTCACAAGTATCAGTTTTGAATCTGATGATTCGATTGGGCGAATGCTGGGATTTTCAAAGCAAGTTCTTCAACCAGGTGTCTTCCATGAATCTGATTTACCTGTTGAAATAGTGGATGTTAAACAGATTCGTATAGAAACTAATATTGTGTCTGGTTCTTACTATAATGGAAAACCTTCACATACGTTATATGAGTTTGCACCGATGGTCGATCCTGGTTATGCAATCGATATAGAACCTAAGAACCTAATTTATTTACCAGTAAACAAACGAGAGATTTCAAATATAAGCATCGACATCGTGGATCAAGATTCAGTTCCTGTAAACTTTCAAGGTGAAGAGGTGTCTGTTCGCTTAGAGCTTAAAAAGATTGCCTAGAATGCTAGTCTTTAAAGATATAAAAGCAAGCGAATCTACCAAAACAAATTTAGTACAATCAGCTCCTTTGAAGCATACACTTCGTTCCGATAATATTGAATTCCTTAAAAGTCTTGGTTATCATGTCATCAAAACTAGAAATATTCAAAGACCCCAAGTTTGACGACTCCATTGATCGAGAAGAACTTAGGTCTTACTATTCATCAACTAAATCGTTTGGTAACAGCGATGAAGTTGAAATAAACATCAATCAGCAAGATGCATTCGTATGTCTAGCAGAGTCAGCTCTAATAATCGAAGGTGCTCTGGAACCTCTAGCAGTACAAAATGCTACTGGTGTCTGCCACATGTCAAATAACGGAGAAGTAGCTCTGTTTGAATCAATGATCTATGAATTAAATAACAAGGAAGTGGAGCGAGTACGAGATCCATACACCACAACAAACATCAAAACTCTGCTTTCGTTTAGTAAGAATGAAGCAAAGTCTCTTAGCAATGCTGGGTTAAATGTATCATCAGATCACATCACCTTAAACGATAACAAGTTTCACTTGCTCCTACCTCTTTGGTTCCTCTTCAGTTTCTTTCATCACTTTAAAGGAGTTCTCTGTGGCAAACATACTTTCCGATTTACAAGAGCTCGAAATGATTCCAACTGCTATTACAGCACAGGTACAGCAAGATCTAAGATAACTGTAACCAACATGTTTTTAAAAGCAAAACATGTATTTCCAAACGATCAAATGAAGCTGGAACTGATGGATAAAATAGCAAAAGACACATCTATATTTCTCGCATATCGGAAATGGGATATATATGAGCTACCATCACTCAGAGATATAAACAGAGATATGTGGGCTGTTAAAACTGCAACCAACTTGGAAAGACCTAGATATGTGATTATAGCGTTTCAAACAGATCGGAAAGATAACATAAGCAAAAAAGGTGACTTCTTCGATAACATCGGTATGGTAGATCTACGAGTGTTCCTAAATTCAGAATGCTACCCTTATGAAGCTATGAATATGGATTTCGAAAGATCAAAATATGTTAAAGCCTACCAGATGTATACAGATTTTCAAAAAAGTTTTTACTATAAAAACATGTCGGAGCCTCTTTTAAATTATGATGAGTTTAAAGATCGAGCTCTATTTGTAATCGATTGCCAACACCAGAATGAATCAATCAAGTCTTCAACAGTCGACATCAAAGTGGAGTTTATGAGTAAAGACAATTTTGCTCCGAGAACTAGGGCCTACTGTTTAATTATTCATGTTTGTGTATTTGAATATAAACCTCTAACTGGTATTGTAAGAGCCATTATGTAATATTTTGTATGTAAATCTTATTACTCCTAATAAATTAATTGTATTACAATCGAGTGTTTTATTTCTAACCATAAACCGTTGTCTAAGAAACAAATTTGGTGGGTTTACGATATAAAAAACATGTATTTCAATTTTCTAATAAAATAATTTACACCAAATAACTTATATAAAAATTCGCTACCGATTCTCTATTTAAACTAAAGCCGTCATATGATCTGGGAAGCGAAATAAAACGTTATGATTTTAGTGCCAACGCTTAAATGTTACATCAACCACCAGCTGATTAACCGTTATACAGTTATAAGAGTGTTTCCGGTTTAGGTGAATAGCCTGCTATTAACAGTTTAAATCGTCAGTCGGGCGCGGTCATGACAATTATGTGTTTAATAAGTTTTGAATCTTACCTAAAATGCATCAGATGTTTAAGTGTATTACTGTTTGTTTACATTTAAATAAAACAGGGTTATTTTTTAATAGCTGGAGAGGCTATATGTCTTACATAACGCATTGCCTTTTTGTAAATCTGAAAAGATATAAGGATTTAAAGTTTAGACCGGAAGTGGCCATTTTATTGTATATTCCACTTTGATTTGACCTCCTTAACACCGTGCATGTATTGGTTCTCTCGTACATCTCACGGATCTTCCGCGATAAGGATTTAAAGTTTTTTATCTCATTTTCTTGTAGACCTTGTTACGAAACATACATTTTTAAAGTCAGTTCATTTCTATCACTTTCCGTTCAAAAGATATAACGATTTAAAGTTTAGACCGGAAGTGGCCATTTTATTGTATATTCCAATTTAATTTGGCCTCCTTAACACCGTGCATGTGTTGGTTCTCTCGTACATCTCACGGATCTTCCGCGATAAGGGTTTTAAGTTTTTTATCTTATTTTAGTCGCCATTTTTTAATTCTGCTTACTTAGACGAGTAACATGACACTAAACACGAGGGGTTCGCTTAAAACTAAGAAAGGAATTGAACCTGTAACCAACCATTGTTTCTAAGCTTACTGTTTAGTTATTCAGTACCTCTTTGTATTTGTTTGACGCTACCATATCAAGGAGCATATATCAGGAATCGAACCTGTATCTCTTTCAAAATAAAATCAACTACTTGCCGCGCCCACACATAAGGCTAAAAAAGTTCCTATTTTTAAGAGTTGAACCTGTTGTCCATTTTGTTTCTGAGCTTCCTTCTTTGTTTTGCCAGCGACCTCTATTGTCTCTACGATATTTAAGTTTGGTTTCCTATTTGAACCTGTTGTCTATTTTGTTTCTGAACTTCCTTCTTTTGTTTGCCAACGACCTCTGTGTGTTATTTTTACAGATTTGATATTCCCTCATTAAATGTAAGAAGGGCTTTATCTTCCAGCTCACATTTATATAATATTAAAACATATTAATTCTTATTTTGTGAATCATTCAATTGTCTAATAATAATAAAATATTTAAATATGTTACATGTATGGTTTGTTTTAATTAAAAGTCGTATATATACAAATCTGAAACAATAAATTAACAAGTGCTTGATTAGCCGCGACGGTTAAGGTAGTCGTTCCTCATCTGAATGTCCCGGGTTCGAAACTCACCTGCTCCAAATGGTTTTTTTCAATATCCCCAGAATAATAGAAGTAATAGGTCAGACACTTTGGAATGTTTGCATGTGACTGTCTGGCGCAAGTCATGTGACGTCACTGGGCCACGCCCACAAGGGGTGGGGCTCCGCCTACAAGGGGGGAGGGCTCCGCCCACTAGGGGTGGGGCTCCGCCCACTAGGGGAGGAGTGGGGGTACCCCCACTCCTACCCCCACGTCCTGTCTGCCTCAAGTGGGGCAATACCTACTGTCCTTATAAGGTGGTCAAAAGGATCAATGACGTTGTCTATCGTATTCAGAAGATCCCGAAGAGCAAGGTGGTTCATATGCACAGACTTACGCCATACCAATAAATGTCAGAATTCGACCGGGGCGATCGAATATAAGAAGGGGACAGTGTCACATTTGTCTATGGGTCTTAAGTTAATGGACTTTGTTACTTCTATGGTCAGTTGTAGTGCGTTGGTAACAGCGAACACTCTGGAATGATAGTTCTGGAAGGGACCGGAAGTGACAGGTGTAGAATACTGTAGAAGGTCTAGAATCTCTATGGACAGTATAAATAGGCGAACGGTACACAGAGTAAGTTAGTTCAGTATTGAATTAGTGCTGCAGAGTAAGTTGTCATAGGGTATTAAGCGAGTCAGTCTCCAAATTTTACAGATTTTGACACCGGTGCGTTTTCGCAGTATGTTTAGGCATGCTTTGTTTCTTTTCATTATACTGTTTTTTTTTTTTGTGTAAAAGCTTTAAAGGGTCCCAGAGTATTGCTTTAACGTACGCTATAAAACTGGCTTCCTCATTTAATTTTGTATCTCTTTTCTTACCCCACTAGACTATATGTGATCGCTTATAATGTGATGGAATTTTTGAAATCATTTTTATATTTTACCTTAAATACTAATAAACTTAAAAGCTAATGACTTTAACGCTATAGATCTATACATTGAGTGGTACTGTTAGGCTTAACAGAAGTTGGAATTCCTATATTGCCTATGTCTGCGAATTCAGTCGTTTACAGATGTAGTCTTGCTTTACGTCGATATTTCTGAGTGGACAGTTTTTTATTAATGAAGAATAAGGACATTACTATAAACTTATGAATTATCTAGCTTATAATCTGCGAATAAATAATATTGCTAAACAAATTCCAATGGGGAAAATAAAGTATATTAAATAAAATAAATAAACGTACCTTTACGTTTGCCCTTCTTTGATCCTTTTTTCTTTTGACTTTCATTTTGTTTATCCACAAATTCTATAAGGTTGCGGCAGTCGTAAATATGATTGAAGGGATTAACATTAAAACCAAGTAGAAGATCGATAGTACTTTTAAAAACATCGAAAGGCAAAGCCCCAGAAAACCGTTTTAATATAAATAGGCTAAGAGCGTTACCCATATCATTTCCAAGAGGCTGATAAGGGTTAACATATTTATTCTCCAGAAGAAAAGTTATCATTTTAGCATTACCTTTCAACACAGCCAACGAAAGTGGAGTATGGCCAAGAAAAGTTTCTGATGTGTTACAAGAAGCCTCGAATAAAGATTTTGCTATTTCACATTGATGGTCTTCAATGTCCAAAGGAAAATCTTCTCTAATACAGAGAATGTGGAGAGCATTTTTTCCATTATTATCAGATTCAGCGATCTGTTTGCCTAATATTTTGCTGTTTTGGCTTGCCCAGTGTAAGGACGTAGTTTTCAAATTTGGATCAGCTTTAAAATGTATTAAATGTTTGCTTATTTCTACCTTTTCCTTTGACCTTGGAAGAGAACAAACCATATGAAGGGGAGTCATATCGTCATAGTAAATGTTTGGATCTGCTCCACGCTCTAGTAAAACTTTTACCAATTCTGGAATTTTTGAGAAAACACTAAGAAAGAGTGGTGGTAAAGGAACTTCACCGATGTTGGGATTTGCTCCATAGTGCAACAGGGTTAAAATTGTCATATATACAGTTTGCTTTTGTTCTTGTTTTTCTTTCATCAGATTAGTTACCGACTGCCGACTTGTATTTTCTTCTTCATTTGCCTAAAATAAATAAAAAACTAAATGAAAACATTGACAGTATAATGTTATTTTTGGGCCAGCTTTATCTAAGACTCAGAGATTCAATTGTGATGAAACTACGGCTATGAAGTTAAAAAAATCGAGGTTAGGATGACCTAGATCTCTAGAATATATTTCTTAGGTCCATTTTAATTTCATACGTATGTATTGTTCATATATACACACAGCCTCTTATTACCTTATTATATCGCCCATAAAACACCTTTTAAAAATACACTATAAAAAATTTACCTGGTTCAAAATTATGTTATTTTGATAGAATGGGATACATAGCCCAGCTGATTATTTTTAGAGATGGGTATAATTGAATTCATAAAAATTGGAAAAACCTTTTTCCAGAAGTTGAATAATCAGATGACCATATAATGGTCGCCACAAAACTCTGGACATTTCCGTAAAAAACGATTTTATTTGTAAGTGATGGAAGAGAAAAAGGGAGAGCGCGATTATTGCCCGAATACTTTTTGGGTAATCGTAGTGTTCTGAATATATCAATAATGAGAAAGGCGGAATTTTTTCATTTGGATGCTTCCTTCGCTAACCATCTCTATAATTTTGCAGACATTTTGTTGGACCTAAGCCACTGTTTTAGGATTTGTTTATAATTTTTTGCAAATAATTAACACATTATGTTTAAAATTTCTAACCACCGATTTTGTGGTCTTTGTTTGCAACAAGTGGTATATATATATATATATATATATATATATATATATATATATATATATATATATATATATATATATATATATAATATAATGAATGGGTAATACCCTAATTTTGTGAGAAGCCGTAACACACACTTTTCAAACTTTATATACCATTTTCATTTCACATTTAAATAATAATAAATGATACCACATAAATAACACCCTACTGTCCAGAAGCTCTGAGCAGCTTGTGCGGAGGGAGGTTACATAGAGAAGATAACGGACACACAACCAACACACAGTGACAGAAACTGTCACCACCGGGAATCGAACCCGGAAATTCCGTGTAGTAGCCAAACACTCGTCCTACTGCACCACGGCGGTGTGTATGTATGTTTTTGAACAATAAAATTTGATAACCTTGAAATAAATGTACACGTGTAGCAGTAAATATAACTACATACTATATAGTGTAGTTTTCTGCAACCCGACTGCAGTTTGGTGCGAAGAGCTGCTACTTAAACATTCTGGAGGTCAGCGAAGCAATGAGGGATTAAGTAAATGTATTAGGCCACGGTGCATCTTGCTGCACCTTCCTTTATTCATCTTGTATTTACTTTTACGCCTCCTCTAACCCGCAATATGTTTTTGTCTCTTACCTACTCGCTTATTAATTCTTGGTAACAGTCTATCAGAAATAATACTTTTGGCTTTTAATAATGTACAACCGGCTTCACTAATTTCACGTCTGCAATATCTCATAATGCATATATAGTTGCCCTGCTGATTTGTTAGAACCCTTTTTCTTTCCGTATAAACTTTAGCTAATGTATTGAGAATATAAATATTTTGTTTCGGGCCGTTTTATTTTCTTCATTAATTCATTTTAATATATTTATGTAAATAGTACATTCATTATGTTTTAATTGATGCTTGCCTTATTGACTGCACCTTAGTAGTGACTAGGCTTTGCTGGATATTCGTGATGTACATAAATAATAGCAATAGTTAATTAAGGTAAAACGTTAATGCATATCTGCATATATTTTGTTTGCTTAGAAAACAGCCAATAATAATTTGAAGTAAGTAATTAAAGCCTACTTCGCTTTCTCACATATACTGAAGACAATAAGAACTAAACTTCTGGCATTTAAATTTTCTCTACTAAGCTACCATGGAAGAAGGCGGTTCTTAAAATCTACTTTGTAATGTATAATGAATGCCTCAGAAAAAGCCTTCAAGGGGATCGCACCCCGTCCTAAATATAGGGATCAAAGATGGCACCCGAGGAAAGTAGTTAAAGATAGAAATATAAAAAACCGGGTTGTAGGTGGCAGCTTAAGCCACGCCCAAAGGACGGATCGTTCACTTGTGAAAGGCCGCTTCAAGTAAACCTTATTATACAGTCTTATGAATGAACAAAGGTGAGCTGACGAAACTAATTCTAATGAACAAATCAGAAGCTGAGTCTAAAAGAAAACACGGGGATCGCTCCCCGCCCTAAAAATAGGGATCAAAGATGGCACCCAAGGAAAGTAGTTAAAGATAGAAATAGTGAAACCGGGTTGTAGGTGGCAGCTTAAGCCACGCCCAAAAGACGGATCGTTCACTAGTGAAAGGCCGCTTCAAGTAAAACTTATTACACAGTCTTATGAATGAATAAAGGTGAGCTGACGAAACTAATTATAATGAACAAATCAGAAGCTGAGTCTAAAAGAAAACACGTGGACCTTCAAGGCACCACACAGATTACAATGGACCACGCCAAACAGAAGTTGTGATATTAAATTAAAAATAGTTTTTCAAATAGTAAATTTTTTTTAACGAAAAAGTTAATTCGTGTAATTATTTATTTTTCAACTTTTTTCAGCTTTTAATTTTCTGTTATTTTTTCTTATTGCTATTAAATACAATAACAAACTTCAAAATTAGACACAAGTAGCATTGTGCAGAAAACGTATATAACCATTTATAATGAAACACGCTAGATAAATCATATTTAAACTGAAAATGTTAGGGATTTTCAAAATTATGCATACTAACCTTTTTATTTTTATTTTTTTGCTTTTTATGTCTCATTTTAGCAGTTTCATTTATCCTAACGCCTTTTGCCTTTTTACCTTTTTTCCTTGTCCTAGTCATTTGAACAAAACTAGTGTCAAAAATGTATGCACTATTTTGCTTACTATCTTCATTATTCGTGAAACGTTTCTGAAAATCTGTTTGAGTATTAGAATCTTTCATACATAGTTTAGATTTAACAGCTTCCACGTGGCTTTTAATACTCTTTGTATGCGACTCAACTATGCTGCATATAGAATCTTTAACAAGTGCTGACAGTTTGATTACACTCTCGTATTTATTACAAGTGACACTTGGTGAATCAGAGGCTACGCTCATTAGAGATCTGTTGATATTCCAGGTGTTATAGGTAATTTCTTCGTCGTTAGTAAGATCGCTTGGTTGGAGTAAGGCTGTCGTCCAATCGGAAAAATCATAAACCAGACACAAATATCTGCAGATTGCTAAGGTTAAAGGAGTTAAGCCCTCATCATTGAAAACATTAATGTTCCCACCAAAATTAACCAAAGTTCTTACAATTTGCAACTTGTCTCGTGCGGTAGCGAAGATTATGCCGGAATTCCCTACAAACGTAAAATAACTATAAACACTACATTGTAACCAAAAAATTAATTCAACAGAGAAATAATTTTTACGTAGGTATCTTTACATAATGAATATTGGATGAACTTAAAAAAGTCTGGACGCAGCAAGTGCGTTATGGAAGTGAATTTTCTTAAAAATGTTTTTAATAGCAAATATGTCTCTTTAATGCAAGCAGGAATCAATTTGGTCACCGATATAATCTATATAGAAGGAACAATGTACCATATTTTTCCAACATAACTTGTTTTAAAATGTACAAAAATTTTCCGAAAATAAACTTAAAACGTTTCCGAGAAAACTCGTTTTCTAGCTGACGCACCTTAGGTTAATAGCAAATTGCGTTATTGAATTTTGAAGCGTTTAATGAAAATTAGCTACTAAAACGCACTTACTGCGTCTCGATTTTTTTACAAACATGCATTATATTTCGATGAAAAATGCAAAAATGCAATTAGGAATGTTCAAAAAAATGTAGGTATCACCAACGACTTATGGGGCATTCTGTCGTCAAAATAATTTTATAAAATGCAGCTCAAAACACCCTATAGGTAATGTATACCATTTTTTCTCGTATCTTGCATAAGAACAATTATATTGAGCATTATCGTAGAAATGCGTAACCCCGTATACAAGTTAAGTAGCCTATTAGATTATTTTCCAAATTATGCATATCTGAATGCTGAAAATTTGCACGTGGGGGTTGCAGAAGATGATCTATCTGAAAAAAATAATTTCCAAAATGGCGCACTTCCGGTTCTACCAGAAGTAGGTGCTAACTTTGTTATTTAAAATAGAACATCCTGTGTATTATTACATTTTTAGTATGCTTATTTGATTTTAGGTGGACTTTTATTAACAAACCTTAGTCCTATCTTCAAATGTTTTCGAAATATTTCAATTTTTTCGAAAATTCGAGCCACGAGAAGGCTTTTTTTATAAGGGTATTTTAGCTTTCTGGTGGGTGTGTTAGGATATTTTTTTTAAACTGTGCATTGCAGGATAACAAAGGTGTGTTGTTACATTATTGAAACAATATTTCTTATACAGGGTGTTTTGTGTAATGTATATGAATTCCGTAGCTTTCACACTCAAAAAACTTGTTTATTTCAAATAGAACACCCTGTATTTTATTATTTTATCAAATGCTTCTGAAGACACTCTTTCAAACTGTATTAGCATTCCCTATACCTAAAAACGATGTTTCTTGAGTTATTGACATTTTTTAGAAAAAAGCACAGAATTCCGCAAAAAAAAGTTAATTAATCAACTTATTCAATAGAACACCCTGTATTTTATTGTTTTATCAGATGCACTAGAAGTCACTATTTAAAACTGTATTAGCATTCCCTATACCTAGAAACCATTTTTTTGAGTTGTTAACAATTTAATAAAAAAAAGTACAGAATTCGGCCAATACAGTATTATGTTAATAATGTATGCATTTATGTATGTATTTATGTATGTATGTGAATGTCTGTCACACATAAAAGAAATTATATTATCATAGGAATTGTTCAAATTGTCCACCATTTGCATTAACACATCTTTCCAAGCGAGATAGAACTCCATCACTTGTTGCACGCTGTATTTCGAAGGGATTAAGGTTGTCGAGACTATTTCGAACTCGGTTTTCAAGTTCTTGTCTTGAATTAACTGGAGTTGCATAAACGTCTGACTTGATCTTGCCCCACAAGTAAAAATCGAGCGGCGTCAGATCGGGTGACCGTGAAGGCCAAACATATCTTCCTCCGCGTCCTATCCACCTATCTTTGAACACTTCATTCATGTACACCTTGACATCTGCTGAAGAATGCGCAGGGGCACCATCTAGTTGATACCAACAATTGATATGATGGTTGAGGGGTAGAGTGTCCAGGAAATCACTGACTGTGGTTCGTAAGATTCTTAGGTACTGATTGGAGGTAAGGTTACTATCGTAAATACAGTAAGAAATTTTATTGTCCATTAGAAGAGCAAATATATTAAAACTAAATTTATTCTGGAAACAGCGCTCTCTTATCACATGAGGATTTTGCTGTGCCCAGTGATGCGAATTGTGTCTGTTAAAAATTCCTTCATGTGAAAACTTGGCTTCGTCTGTCCAAATTATATTTTTTATAAAGGAGGGACTATTTTGGTGACGATCCAGGAGCCATTGACAAAATTCCACTCTTCGTGTTGCATCACTAGGTTGTTGAAAATTCACAGTTGTAAATTTATAATCGTGCATATTGTGCTTACGCAATATTCTATGTATTGTCGAATGCGACAGGTTCAAATCAGCTTCAGCAGTTTTTACTGATGCCTGGGGATGGGCTTCAAAATACGATAATACAGTGATTTCAACGTCTTCGTTTCCTGTTAGTGGTGCGTTTCTTGATGAGTTTTTCATATGGCAGCTACCAGTGCTCAAGAAGTTTGATTCGTACCTTCTGAATTTTTTAATTGTCATTGGTGGTACTTTAAGATACCGTTCGTTGAACATTCGACATGTCCTGCTGGCAATTCTGCTACACTCCCCGTAAAAGTAAAACAAATTGAGCAATTGTTCATGTGAGTAGTTACGGCTTTCCATTATACTCTCGAGTCGTAATTTATTTTATTTTTATTTATCTATTTATGATAATTCGCCCAACACGATATACAAGATATAACAATAATAATTATTGTTCACACAAACATACATCAACTCAGGTAATAAAACAATAATGTCACATTACTGAAACGTCAAACTGTAGACAGCACTCTAATAAGTTTATTAACTAACTTATTTTTGTGGCATTCTGTGCTTTCTTCCAAAAGTTGTAAATAACAAAAAAAAAATGGTTTCTAGGTATAGGGAATGCTAATACAGTTTTAAATAGTGACTTCTAGTGCATCTGATAAAACAATAAAATACAGGGTGTTCTATTGAATAAGTTAATTAATTAACTTTTTTTTGCGGAATTCTGTGCTTTTTTCTAAAAAATGTCAATAACTCAAGAAACATCGTTTTTAGGTATAGGGAATGCTAATACAGTTTGAAAGAGTGTCTTCAGAAGCATTTGATAAAATAATAAAATACAGAGTGTTCTATTTGAAATAAACAAGTTTTTTGAGTTTGAAAGCTACGGAATTCATATACATTACACAAAACACCCTGTATATGAAATATTGTTTCAATAATGTCGCAAGACACCTTTGGTATCCTGCAATGCACAGTTAAAAAAAATCCTAACACACCCACCAGAAAGCTAAAATACCCTTATCAAAAAAGCCTTCTCGTGGCTCGAATTTTCGAAAAAATTGAAATATTTCGAAAACATTTGAAGATAGGACTAAGGTTTGTTAATAAAAGTCCACCTAAAATCAAATAAGCATTCTCAATATGTAATAATATACAGGGTGTTCTATTTAAAATAACAAAGTTAGCACCTACTTCTGGTAGAACCGGAAGTGCGCCATTTTGGAAATTATTTTTTTCAGATAGAGCATCTTCTGCAGTCCCATGTGCAAATTTTCAGCATTCAGATATGCATAGTTTGGAAAAGTAATCTAATAGGCTACTCAACTTGGGAGACCCTGTATATGTAAATAGAAAGTAAACCCGGATATGAATTCTAGGGGGCCTAGTTTGCGCTCATTTGAAGAAATCTTTTTAGAATTCAAAAGCCACGATTTCCTCATTAACGAATTTTTTTCTACGAAATTTAGCTAAAAATTATAGACCGTTAAACCATAAATTTAACTAAAACTACTTCCAAAGCATCAGAGAAACTGTCTATTTGAAATGACTTTGCTGGAAATATTTTATTAAAATGAATGGCAATGGTGGTTGAAGCTGAAACTTAAGGGTTTGCAGAACACTCTTTACATAATCCGTGTTTCTTTTAGGTTCTTTGCCTAAATGTTGCCAATTTTGAGGCTTCAAATCGCGACTTTTTACGTTTTGAGGAAAACCCCATTTTTAGTGAATTTTTATTTTAAAAAATTCACTAATAGAGAGGTATCGATGGTGAGACTTTGCAATTTTTTTTTCAAATGAGCGCGAATTTGGGCCCCTAGAATCCATATCCGTGGTCAGTTTCGATTTTTATATGTTTATATATTTATTTTATTAATAGCTTGGATGAGTTCGTTAGCCAGGAAAATCTGACATGGTTTTCAGAGAAAATTTTGAGTTTTCTTTCGAAAAAATTTTTTTCTCCGAAAATTACAAAGCTATTTCAATGAAATTTGGTGTGCATGCTGCTTTGAGAAAGACCTAACTATGTACCAAAATCTAGGTTTACAGAAAATTTAGAAATTTGAAGCATTTATTTTTTATATCATCGCGTTTCATTGACAATGGCAAACCTGGCTTGGTATATGAGATCTAGTATGTCTGAGTCGTTGCCTGACAACGGATCATTTGATATTATTGCGCAGGTCTGTTACACGCTGTAATTGACGTGTATCGTATGGTATTAGATTGTTTATCACAAAGTATTTGTGTTATTTGGAATTTTTATATACAAGTGCAAATTATTCCTTTACGATTTTATTAATGTTAGTGGGTGGACTAAATAGTGTTTGTTATGTTTTGTCAACACCTATAAAGGATCGAAGTTTTACAATAAGGGCTGATATGCAACAGGTTAGTTATTTTCTCTATGATGCTTTGGCGGTAGTTTTAGTTCAGTTTATGGTTTAACGGTCCATAATTTTTAGTTAATTTTCGTACAAAAAAATCGTCATTGAGGAGACTGCGACTTTAGAATTTTAAAAAGATTTCTTCAAATGAGCGCAAAATAGGCCCACTAGAATCCATATCCGGGTTTACGTTCAGTTTTTATCTGTTTACATATATACAGGGTGACGCATTTCTACGGTAAAGCTCAATATAATTATTATTATACAAGAGACGAGAAAAAGTTAATTATAGGGTGTTTTGAACTGCATCTTATTTTGACAATTTTGACAATCATAGGCTGGCCCATAAGTCGTTGGTAATCCCTACAATTTTTTTCGAACACCTTATTTTATTGCATTTTTTATCGAAATATGTTTGTAAGAAAAAAATCGTGACGCAGTAAGTGCCCTTTGGCACCAAATTTTCATTAAATGCTTCAAATTTTAATAACTCAATTTGCTATTAACCTAAGGTTTGTTGGCTAGGAAACCAATATTTAAAGTTTATTGTCGAAAATTTTTTGTACATTTTCAAACAATAAGTTATTTTGATAAAATATGGCACATTGGTTCTACTATATAGGTTATACCGGTAGCCAAATTGATGACTGCTTGCATTAAAAAGACATATTTGCTATTCAAAGCATTTTTATAAAAATTCATTTCCGTAACGCACTTGCTGCGTCCAGATTTTTATTTTTCCTTTAAATGCATATATATATATATATATATATATATATATATATATATATATATATATATATATATATATATATATATATATATATATATAATAATAATAATAATAATAATGTGTATTTACAAATAGAAAGGTATATACCTATATAAATAAATAAAAAAATTAAGTAATGCCTTTTTTGTGGAGTAAAATAAACTAAAAAAAAGTCTGGATGCAGCAAATATAGTAGCGAACTTTCGTAAAAATGTTTTAAATATGTCTTATTTTTAAAAGAAGGGCACAGGGTAAGCAGTATAGCCTGTATAGTAGTAATAATGTACCATATTTAATTTAAATAGCTTTCTTGTTTCAAAAAGTACAAACATTTTCCAAAAATAAATTCAAACAGTTCCATAAATAACTGGTCCGATTTTCCTGGCCAACGAACCTCTTCAAGCTATTGACACACCTGCCAACATATAATTATTCACAACAGCTTACTAAACTTTTTTTTTACAACAACTTACTAAATATTTATTATTAATTACCAACATTTCACAAAAATCTTACAAAAAATGAAACACTAAAAAAATTTCTGCGAAAACTTTTTAAATTCAGCCACTGTTTGAGAGTGCCTGTATACGGCAGCTCGATGTAATACAAACAAAAAGGCCTCTGAGTGAATCATTTCCATGAGGGTCTGCTATCTATTGGTAAAAAAGTCTGGAGACAGCAAGTGCGTTATGGTAGTGAAGTTTCATAAAAATGTTCTGAATAACAAATACGTCTTTTTCTAAATAAGATGCATCGAATTTGGTATAACCTACATATAGTAGAAACAATGTACCTTATTTCATCAAAATAAAGTTAGTGTTTGAAAAAGTACAATAATTTTCCCAAAATAAACTTACAATGTTTCTGAAATCTGGTCCGATATTCTTAGGCAATCTCTTTAAGCTATTTACACACCTGCTAAGATATAATTATCCACAAAATGCTTTTTGACAAAAAGTTAAAAAAAAATTGCTTGAAAATTTGCAAACAATTTCTTTCACGAAAACTGTCATTTTCTTTACAAAAATTGACTAAAGTAATGTTACATAAAAATTATGTTTTTTACGAAAATTTCGCAAAACAATTATTTTTCACGAATTTTTTTTTTACAATAACATACATTTATTATTACCAACACTTCACAAAAAATCTTCAGAAAATTATTTCTTCAAAAACAAAAATAAGTGACAATGTTTTTACGCGAAAATTTGCTAAAAAATTCACAATATTCAAATTACCTATATATACCTAATATGTATCTAAATTCTCGTGTGTAAATCATATTTTATAATATAAAGACGCGTACCAAGTCTGGTTGCCCCTTTGTCATTTCCGGAGGTGTAAAAATTTTACAGAAAAAACCTAAATATTTCCAGGAAAAACTGGTCCGATTTTCTTGACTAACGAACTCAACCAAGCCACTTCAACCAGAATGAAGATACTCAGCAAATTCGATCAAAGTCGGCCTATTATTTTCTGAGTTATAGGTGTGATATATATATATATATATATATATATATATATATATATATATATATATATATATATATATATATATATATATATATATATATATATATATATATATATATATATATATATATATATATATATATATATATCTTTTTTCACTTAAACGTCGTGAAAAGGGTCAAAACATATAGAAAATATCATTTGGGAACGAATTTTTTTTTGGTCTCTCGGCCTGTAGGTCTGTCGGTCTGTATTTCTGTCTGTTTGTAGCTACGATAACTTTAGAACGAATTGAGATCTCGTCTTCAAATTTGGTATTCAGTTAGCATCCGACAAACTAACCATTCGGATTGTTTTCGGGTAAAATCGCTGCAGAGCGTAGGGGATGAATGAGGAGTGATTTGGTGAAAATTGATATTTTTTTCGTTAAAGCGCAAGTAATATAACGGTTTAGGGTTTGCTTATTAGAAAACTTTTAATTTAATCAAACATCTGGTATTCTGTGCTGAGATTAAATTAGGGATTGAATTTGTGGGGGTGGAATATCGGTTACAGAAATTTCGAATTTTTTTTGCTAAAACGGTGTAAAGTCTTAAAACCTACAGAATACTTGACTTTGGAACAAAATTTTTTTTGTCTGTCGATCGGTAGGTCGGTCTGTCGGCCTGCATGTCTCTGTTAGTAGGTGGAATAACTTTCGAACGAATTGAGACATCATCTTCAAATTTGGTAGGCAGTGAGCACCCGACAAACGAAGGGTTCAGATTGTTTTTGGTTAAAATCGCTCCAGGGGTAGGGGATGAATGAGGGGGGGTATTTGGTGAAAACTGATATTTTACTTCTACATCGTCACAACGTGTTGAAATATCGTATCGGCGACAAAAATTTCAAATTTTTTTTTCCTTAAGCGTCATAAAAAGGGTCAAAATATATAGAAAACATGATTTGGAAATAATTTTTTTGTGTGTCTATGTCGGTCTGTCGGTAGTTGTATCAAATGTGTATAGTAACATAAGTGTTAGAGTAGATAATGTACCAAAGATCACTGATCATGAGCTAGTTGTAGTTGAATAGGATAATGGTAATAGTTTAACGCAAAAAACCGAATGGATCCACACTTGTGGTAATATTGATTTTGATGTATGCCAAAGTGAACTCATTTAATGTGACTGGAAATATGGATTCAATGATGTTGATAGTTTTTGTGATAATTTGTACAAAAATGTAAATAATGTATCAGATAAGGTAGCTCCTAACCAGATGAAAGTATTTAAATCTTTGGAAAATGCATGGTTTTCAAGTGAGATTAAAGATGCTATTATAATGAAAAATTTGGCATATAAAAAATTTAAGTTTACTAATGAATTGTCAGACTGGGATGATTACACAAATAAAAGAAAGCTTGTAATATATTTGATAAAAAAATATGAAAGCAAGTATTATGAGGATAAAATCGACCTTAACAGACATAATAGTAGACATATGTGGAAATGTCTAAAAACCATTATTTCAAATAAGAATAAAAATAGCAAAATGTTTGATGAAATTGAAATAGACAGTATTGTTTACACACGTAGTGATGAAATTGTAGAAAATTTAAACATTCATTTTGTTGATAGCATTGTAGAAATTGTTAATTCAATAGATCTATTAGATTTCCAAATTATTATAACTACAACTGATTGTCAAATGAACTGTTTTGAACCGCTCTCATTGAATAAATTGAGAAAATATATAGTCTCTCTTTAAAAAAATTGAGAGTCAGATGTTTTTACAGAAGAATTTTTGAAAAGGAGTTTTAACGCTATCGGATACCCTGTTCTGAACGTAATTAATTTATGCTTAGAAACAGGCATATTCGCAGATAAACTCAAAACATCTTATGTTATTCCTGTACCAAAAATATCGAATCCAAAGAAAGATGTTGAACGCAGACCAGTTAGTACGTTGGCAATTCCAAAAAAAATTGATTGAATATGCTGTGAAAGAGCAAATACTAGAATTTATTTTTAAAAATATTAAATAAATATCAGTCAGGTTTTCGTGAGAATCAGTCATGCGAGACAGCTATTTTCAATATGTACTTAATGAATGGCTTGAAGCCAGGGATATATCCCAGTCAGTTTGGATTGTCTCTTTAGACCTAAAGAGAGCATTTGAAACTAGTGACAGAAATAAATTGATAGAAAAATTAAAAATTATAGCTTTGGTGGTGTCGTAATTGCACACATAGATAACTACTTGACGAATAGAAAGCAAAGAGTAAGATATGAAACAACATATTCATCTTGCATTTCATACAGGTATACCACAGGGGAGTGTCTGGGACCATTGTTGTTTGTTCTGCATATAAATTTCTGCATTGCCAAATGTAATAAATCATTTTAGTATAAAAATATTTGCTTATGATACTTTGTTGTAAAAGGTAAGATGCTTACTGGCAATTAGGCCATTGCTGACCCTTTTTGCTCATCTAAACTAACCTACCCTCCACCTCGAGCTCGATCTCAACGACGACAGTGATTTTGAAAAATCATCCGCCGCCGGTGAGGCTCGAACCGTCGACCCCCGAGTCGTCCGTATTGGAAAGTCTGAATCGACTTTCCCGCACGGCCACGGAGGCGCTTTGTTGTAAGACAGGGTATTAATTACATTACCGAGGATCTGGGAACTGTTAGTAAATGGCTAAAGTGCAATAAATTATAATTAAATTGTGATAAAACCAAAGCGATGATAGTCTCGAACAATAATAATAAATTGATAGTACAGGAAGATAATCTTAGAATTAAGATAGATTAAATTGATATTTAGATAGTTACACAAATTAAATACCTGGGAATAATTCTACAAGACAATTTAAAATTTGACAAACACATCGATTTAAGAAAAAATGGTAAAAAATTGTATTCCTTGAGAGAATAGCTAAGTTTCTGAGTTCTTTTTATAGAAGAATTGTCTTTAACACAATAATTTTGCCTCACTTTCTGTACTGTGCTACAATTTTCTTTATGTGCAGCCGAGGAGCAGTAGAGAAATTGCATATATTACAAAATAAAGCTATGAGGGTTTTATTAGGGTGAAATAGGTATACTAGAATATCACTGATGCTTAAAGAACTGTAGCGGTTGTCAGTGAGGAGGCTTGTTGAAATGCAGTTAATGATTTTTATTTTTAAATTGAGTAAAGGGATGGGTCCAGAATATTTCGTGAATCGCTTGACTAGAAACACCAATGTCCACAATCATTTCACAAGAACAAATTTTCATAGGAACGCCGTTAACAGAACGGCAACTCAAAACTAATTTTTTTATAGGGGAAATAACTGCTTCAACAAGTTGCCATCCGAAGTGAAAAATTCCAGCATGTTGTTGGTTTCAAGAAAAATATACGAGATTTTTATATGTTAGACTAAGATTCATTACAATATATTTAGTAATTTGACTGTAGTATAAATATTTGTGTCTACATAGTTAGGTAGTATTGGTTCTTTTTTTATTTTCTATTTTTAATATTACAGTATTTGTAAATTGTTTATTGGCTGAATGCTAAATAAAGTTCCATTCTTTATATAAAACATCTGGTATTCTGTGCTGAAACCAAAGTAGGGGTTGAATCTGTGGGTGTGGAATATCGGTGACAGAAATTTCGATTATTTTTTTTTGTTAAAACGGGGTAAACAGTCTTAAAACATTGATTGTTGTTGCCCTTACTTGGTGAAACTTGTCCATACTGCATACAGACTTGGAGAATACTTTCTCTAGCTTCACTGTTGGTTTTTAGTGGTGAAGGACGTAGCCAGCGCGTGAGCTAACTGGAGCAAGTGGCCCTTCGAATTCTGGAAGTTCTAGGATGTTCTTCAATGCTTCTGTGACTATAGTTTCGCTGCTTGACAGCATTTTCAGACAGATTAAAATTGAATTAGTACGAAATCATGACAACTACAAATAAATAGGGTAAACTACCCAGTGATTGGCCTTTTCTAAATTAGCAGTCAGTTATTGGCCGTTGAACCAAAAGATGCATTAGTAAGATTTCATTCACTTTATTATTGTATTTGTGGAGATGTGCACAATCTGACAACACTACTTGATATTCGGCAACAAACGCGTCACTCGTCCTCCCGCCAGTTTAACACATGTGAAGGTTATAAAGTGGTGAACCGACCAGGCTGTATTCATCGAGAATATATTGTGTGATCCGACAAGAGAGTGCTCCTACTCGTAAGTTATTTATCTAGCTGTAGACATACTATACCTATAAATATGATTAATTCAGTGCTTCTCTAATGAACATTTTTGATGATATTCTGTCGAACTGTAATGATATAACCTCAAATTTTCCATAAAAGTGGGGGCCAATCACTAAACATTATGTTGAACGTTTCATTTAGTGATTGGCCACACGGCCAATCACTGAATTGTTCAAGTAATGTAGGAAATTCATTGTTTGGTTCGTTTTCCATCCAAATATAACATAAGAAGCCACTTATCGACGAATCTGGCTAATAATTGCCGCGTATCTAGTTGCTGGCCGGGGGCCAATAACTAGATTTCATAAAAGGCCAATCACTGAAGAAACATTACTTATTTCAGGTCAAAACGATGCCAAAAATTATTCTAGGAGAGAAATATCACAAGAAATATACAGAGAATAACTTACAAAAAGCTCTTGATGATATTAAGAATGGAATACCTATAAGAGAAGTATCAAGACGTTACAAAATTCCGAGGGCTACTTTGCAGTTCAGGAAAAATCAAAGTTATGTGAAACCTGGGTTTGGCCCCAACCCAGTTCTCTCTAGTGATGAAGAGCAAACATTGGTAACCTGGATCTTTGAGAACCACAAGCGTGGATTTCCTCGCCGCAAAGAAGATGTCCAAGAATCAGTAAAAGAGTTTCTGGACCAAAATCCGAGAGAGAATCCCTTCGTCAATAATCGTCCAGGTGAGACATGGTATAGGGCTTTTCTCAGAAGGAACCCAAGAATTTCGGAGCGTACAGGTGAAGCTGTGACAGCAGCAAGCGCAAACGTATCAGATGCAGATATAAAGAAATGGTTCAAAGAAATAGATACCTACTTGACATCAAAAGGATACAAGGAAATTCTGAGCGATCCGAATAGAATAATGAACGCTGATGAAACATGTTTCAACGTGTGCCCTAAAAGTAGTAAAGTGCTTGCTCCAAAAGGGACACGTAATGTGTATGAGGTGGAGCATGCTTCTTCTAAGGCCACGTTAACAGTAATGTTCACTTTCACAGCCTCTGGCCAAGTGACACCGCCTATGATCGTGTATCCTTATAAAAGGCTCCCCTCAAATATTGCAATGTCTGTGCCCTCAGGATGGGGGATTGGCCTTTCAGACACTGGTTGGATGAAAATTGACGTCATGTGTGACTATATAGAGAATATTCTACATCCTCATCTGAAGAATATCGATACGATTTTCCCTGTAATTCTCTTCTTAGACGGTCACAGTACTCATCTCTCATATAAACTTAGTTCCCTATGTGTAAAACTTCAAATTATATTAATTTGCTTGTATCCCAACGCTACTCGAATCATGCAACCCGCGGATGTCGCGGCGTTCAAGCCAATAAAAAATGGCTGGAAAAAAGCCATAATTGAGTGGAGAAGAAATCATCCGTTAGAGACGCTGACTAAGGAACATTTCGCTCCCGTTCTCGAACTTGTAGTACAACGTTGTGCTAAGAGTGACACAATCAAGAATGGATTCCGTGCTTCTGGACTTTATCCTTGGAATCCAGACGCGATCGATTCTTCAAAATGTCTCGGAGGTCAGAACAAACCATCTAAATCAACAAATAGGAATATGGATGGTACATATTTGAGCTACAAAGATTTTGCAAATATTGTTGGATGTGAATTATTGGATGAATTTTCCTCGCGTAAGCAGAAGTGTGAGAATGATTCAAGTGAGAAGGCTCTCCTTTATGAGCTATGGAGAAATTTTGCGCCATTAGGAGAGGAATTTTATCAAGGAGTTGAACATTCTCACTCAAATCAACCGTTAGCAAAAAGCGTTATCATAGAAGAGCTGGGAGAAATTACGACTAACGAAGAAAACAACTGCTTTTCAATTGATATAACTGATATTCCTATTCTGTTTGTGACAGATGAAACTCAAAATCATGTTGATTCTGCAGAAGATATAATAAGTCAAAATGAAACGCAAGCCAAGTTATTGACAGAATGTGAGGGATGTTTGGGAAATTATCCTGAAACAGGGGTGAAGTTAAACGCAAACATTCCAGATAGTTCAATTCCTCTGGACAAAACATTGTGGTATGCGAAAACACCTACCAGGAAGGGAAAAAGACAGAGTGAAAAAATACCATTCGCAATTACTTCAACGCAATGGCGCAAGCAGAAATCAGAAGCAGACGATGCAAAAAGACAGAAACTCATTGAAAAAGAAGAGAGAAAGAAGCAAAGACTCCAAAAACAGATTGATAAAAGAACGACTGGGGTCACTAGACGTGCAAGCAAGAATGGCAAGAACACCAAAATTTCTAATAGCTGTTCGAAAGAAACGGAAACAAACGAAGATAATGTTGGTACGAAACAGATTTTGAGAAATTGTGACCTAAATTTAACGAGCTGTGAGGTAATTGATATTCAAAACGTTGGAGCAAATGTCGTTGATAGAAACAGCAAGTCAGAAGATCAGACTAGGATCATCGCAACTGAGCATTCCGCATCCTGGGAAGAAAAAAATGAGAATAGCATTACAAACTACAGAAAAAATGATTATGCGAAAGAGAATATTCTGTCAACAGCTGACATTAGAAGAAGCTCACCAAAGGAGAATTTTGAACAATTTGAGGAGGAAACACACGAAGAAGAGCTGGAACGAGAGAAAAAAGGTATCGAAAAAGTCAAGAAATGGCTCTTCACGGAGACAAATTCAGAAGTTAAATTGAGTTTCACAAAACAGACATTATATCAAGGGTTATGTTACTGCTGTACCAAAAATTTTAGTTCTCAAAACTGTGGAGTGAAATGTTATTCATGCAGACGTGTTTACCATGCCTCATGCATCCAACGACTCAACTTACACAAATCGACCTCCAGTATATTTACCTGTCAAACTTGTTTGAGGAATCAAAAATATGCATGGAAAGAATAAGCCTGATAGATTGGAATCAAAGGAAGAGAAATGCGTTTTGTTACTCATACATTTTGTGTTAATTTTTGTATAATATGAAATGTGATAGAGTTTCAGTTTTTCTTTTGGTATTTGTGCTTAATAAAGTTTATTTTGAATTTGAAGAACTGGCTTCATTAGTTATTTAGTTATTCCCGCTCGTTTACATGCAGTGGCCAATAACTGAAGCATCTGAGGGCCAATGACTGAGTCAGCTCGGCCAATGACTAGCTCTCAATATCTAGAAAACTAATTAATTAATTTTGCGAAATTCATTAACAGATGAGTCAATCTATCGTACTTCTCGAAGAGGTTGATCTACAACCTATCAAAAAAACACGGCGTCATCGCAATTACTGCCCTTAGTTGAATATAAGGAGCAGCGGAATCTAATTTCGAAAATAGGAGGCCAATCACTGGGTAGTTTACCCTATCTGTTGCTAGGTTATGATATGATGTTTTGATCAAAAAATTTTATCAAATTGAAAATAAAATGAAACACAGATGACAGATGAGGTTTTCAAAATGTCTATGTGATGTATGTCAATATTTAACCTAAAAACTAGAACTAGCCTATAATAACTATGATAACAGTTACAACAATAAAATAAATAAACAATAACAGTATAAAAGTAGTCTCTATACAACGAAAATATCGACATACATCAACTCATTATTTTATTACAACTTTTTTTTTTTTTTTTTTTTTTTTTTTTTTTTTTTTTTTTTTTTTGAAATAATAGTTAAATTTATTTTCTTTGACATATTTAATTAGAAAGAAGAATATCCAAGAAAGGGGAATTCATTAAATCAGTTTGCTCGTTTGAAACAAGGTAGTTATTGTCGTGTGTGTGCCTTTTGACTTCTAAAGCTTCAAAAAAGTCTAGTTTACGTTTGTCATCATAAAAATGTAGTGGTTCTATGCGGTTATTTATTGTAGGTCTATGTTCGGTATCAATAATATGTTTTGCAAATGTAGATTTGTCAGCGTGGTTATTTCTAAATGCGGAAATATGTTCTTTGTATCGGGTGTTAAAATTTCTAGAAGTTTGACCTATGTAGATTGCGTTACAATGTGTACAAGCTAATTTATAAACTCCAGCTTTTGTCAGGAAACAAGATTTTTCTTTCGCGTTAAATAACAAATCACGCGTCGTGTTGTAAGATTTAAAAGCTACCTTTGTATTTGTACAAGTGTTTAAAATTTTTGAAATGTTTTCTGAAATGGTTCCAAAATAAGTTATCGAAACGTATCTGTTGTCTTCTTTGTCTCTAATATTTGGATAAATTAAATTAATCGCTAATTTGTATTCTTTTCTCTCTATCATTTTATCTATTATTTTAACAGAGTAGCCATTATTAAATGCTGTTTGCTTAATTATTGAAATTTCTTTTTCAAAATTGTTTTGTGACATATGTATTGAAAATGCACGATGTATCATAGAATGATAGGCTGACAGCTTTTGTGAAAAAGGGTGACATGAATCGTATGGTATGGTTGTGTCAGTGTAAGTTGGTTTCCTATATATTGAAAAGTCAAATGAATTATTTTCTAATTTTCTAATTGTTAAGTCTAAAAAGTTTATACAACTGTTAGCTTCTTCTTCTAGAGTAAACTTGATATTTGTGTGAAAGCTATTAATAAAATTTAAAAATTCATTTAATTCTGTATGACTACCTTGAAAACATGCTAAAATATCATCTACGTATCTGTACCAAAAGACAATATTATGTGAAAGTTCTGATGTTAAAATTTGGTTTTCTAAGTTTTCCATAAATATGTTGGCTAATAAAGGTGACAACGGACTACCCATAGGCAGACCTTCATTTTGCATATAAATTTTATTATTAAATTTAAAATAGTTTTGTTTTATACATTCATTAAAAAGATTCATCATTTCTTGTCTTTTTATGACATTTACGTTCTTTTCTATTAAAACGTTTTCTAATAGAGGTAAACATTCTTTAGGGGGTATCTTAGAATACATGCTACAAACATCAAACGAGACTAATTTACTATTTGTGGGAATAATTAAGTTATTTAATTTTTGTGTAAGTTCATAAGAATTCTTAACTGAATATTTTGGAAAGTAATTGTATTCTTTAATAAGTGAAACCAGTTTGCTCGCTATCTTATGATTAGGTGTATTAACATAGCTAACTACTGGTCTCACTGGTATATTTGGCTTATGAATTTTCAGGTGGCCATATAATTTTGGTGGTTGCGGGCTTTTATATAAAAGATATTTCTTTTCTTGTTGACTAAACAGAGACACATTTTTAAGTTCATTTTTTAGTTTTGTCTGAAATGCGTTTGTTGGGTCTCTCCTAATTTCTGTTAAATTTTCCGTAGTAATAAAATCATTAATTTTAATGTTATATGCGTCCCTACTTATAGCTACAGTTGTATTTCCTTTATCAGCTTTAGTAAAAATTAGATCATTGTCTAATATTTTATGCTGAACAGATTTTAAAATTTGAGTTTCGTTAATTTGACGTTTGTCATATTTTGAAGTTAAATGTCTTAAAAATTCACATATTTTTAATTTTTCATATTGCCTTATAGATCTGGAAGCAATTTCGGATTCAGAAGCTAATATCTCTTTAATTTTGTTTGTAAATTTAAATTTTGGGCAGTATTTATATCCTTTATTTAGAAAAGAAATTTCTTCAGTTGTAAAAATTGTATCGCTTAGGTTTTCAAACCTTTTGTAAAACTTATGTGTTTGTGGGGGAGATCTTTCTCGATTATGTAAATGTTGTGTGCTTTCTAGGTTTCTAATTTTGTTTGTCTGTGTTAAGCGTTTTTTAAATTTCAATTCACTAACTAAAATATGTATTTGGTCATCTTATATATCAAATTCTACTGGATGTAATTTATAAGCAAGTTCTGAATGGATTACCTTGATATAAAGAAGCAAACTATCACGAATTGAAAACCATTTCTTGGATTCTTCTTTCAGCCAGATGAAACTGGCTTTTCTAATAGCAATTTTTGATTGATTTGATGTTATAGTAGTTGTTATGATTACGTACTTCGGGATGACCTTCTTTCTTATGCACTTTGTATAGAAAATTGAAAATCAAGCAGATGAACGCTTCCCAGAATGCATGGTTTAACCAAGAGTGCATAAGAAAGAAGGTCATCCCGAAGTACGTAATCATAACAACTACTATAACATCAAATCAATCAAAAATTGCTATTAGAAAAGCCAGTTTCATCTGGCTGAAAGAAGAATCCAAGAAATGGTTTTCAATTCGTGATAGTTTGCTTCTTTATATCAAGGTAATCCATTCAGAACTTGCTTATAAATTACATCCAGTAGAATTTGATATATTAGATGACCAAATACATATTTTAGTTAGTGAATTGAAATTTAAAAAACGCTTAACACAGACAAACAAAATTAGAAACCTAGAAAGCACACAACATTTACATAATCGAGAAAGATCTCCCCCACAAACACATAAGTTTTACAAAAGGTTTGAAAACCTAAGCGATACAATTTTTACAACTGAAGAAATTTCTTTTCTAAATAAAGGATATAAATACTGCCCAAAATTTAAATTTACAAACAAAATTAAAGAGATATTAGCTTCTGAATCCGAAATTGCTTCCAGATCTATAAGGCAATATGAAAAATTAAAAATATGTGAATTTTTAAGACATTTAACTTCAAAATATGACAAACGTCAAATTAACGAAACTCAAATTTTAAAATCTGTTCAGCATAAAATATTAGACAATGATCTAATTTTTACTAAAGCTGATAAAGGAAATACAACTGTAGCTATAAGTAGGGACGCATATAACATTAAAATTAATGATTTTATTACTACGGAAAATTTAACAGAAATTAGGAGAGACCCAACAAACGCATTTCAGACAAAACTAAAAAATGAACTTAAAAATGTGTCTCTGTTTAGTCAACAAGAAAAGAAATATCTTTTATATAAAAGCCCGCAACCACCAAAATTATATGGCCACCTGAAAATTCATAAGCCAAATATACCAGTGAGACCAGTAGTTAGCTATGTTAATACACCTAATCATAAGATAGCGAGCAAACTGGTTTCACTTATTAAAGAATACAATTACTTTCCAAAATATTCAGTTAAGAATTCTTATGAACTTACACAAAAATTAAATAACTTAATTATTCCCACAAATAGTAAATTAGTCTCGTTTGATGTTTGTAGCATGTATTCTAAGATACCCCCTAAAGAATGTTTACCTCTATTAGAAAACGTTTTAATAGAAAAGAACGTAAATGTCATAAAAAGACAAGAAATGATGAATCTTTTTAATGAATGTATAAAACAAAACTATTTTAAATTTAATAATAAAATTTATATGCAAAATGAAGGTCTGCCTATGGGTAGTCCGTTGTCACCTTTATTAGCCAACATATTTATGGAAAACTTAGAAAACCAAATTTTAACATCAGAACTTTCACATAATATTGTCTTTTGGTACAGATACGTAGATGATATTTTAGCATGTTTTCAAGGTAGTCATACAGAATTAAATGAATTTTTAAATTTTATTAATAGCTTTCACACAAATATCAAGTTTACTCTAGAAGAAGAAGCTAACAGTTGTATAAACTTTTTAGACTTAACAATTAGAAAATTAGAAAATAATTCATTTGACTTTTCAATATATAGGAAACCAACTTACACTGACACAACCATACCATACGATTCATGTCACCCTTTTTCACAAAAGCTGTCAGCCTATCATTCTATGATACATCGTGCATTTTCAATACCTATGTCACAAAACAATTTTGAAAAAGAAATTTCAATAATTAAGCAAACAGCATTTAATAATGGCTACTCTGTTAAAATAATAGATAAAATGATAGAGAGAAAAGAATACAAATTAGCGATTAATTTAATTTATCCAAATATTAGAGACAAAGAAGACAACAGATACGTTTCGATAACTTATTTTGGAACCATTTCAGAAAACATTTCAAAAATTTTAAACACTTGTACAAATACAAAGGTAGCTTTTAAATCTTACAACACGACGCGTGATTTGTTATTTAACGCGAAAGAAAAATCTTGTTTCCTGACAAAAGCTGGAGTTTATAAATTAGCTTGTACACATTGTAACGCAATCTACATAGGTCAAACTTCTAGAAATTTTAACACCCGATACAAAGAACATATTTCCGCATTTAGAAATAACCACGCTGACAAATCTACATTTGCAAAACATATTATTGATACCGAACATAGACCTACAATAAATAACCGCATAGAACCACTACATTTTTATGATGACAAACGTAAACTAGACTTTTTTGAAGCTTTAGAAGTCAAAAGGCACACACACGACAATAACTACCTTGTTTTAAACGAGCAAACTGATTTAATGAATTCCCCTTTCTTGGATATTCTTCTTTCTAATTAAATATGTCAAAATAAATTTAACTATTATTTCAAAAAAAAAAAAAAAAAAAAAAGTTGTAATAAAATAATGAGTTGATGTATGTCGATATTTTCGTTGTATAGAGACTACTTTTATACTGTTATTGTTTATTTATTTTATTGTTGTAACTGTTATCATAGTTATTATAGGCTAGTTCTAGTTTTTAGGTTAAATATTGACATACATCACATAGACATTTTGAAAACCTCATCTGTCATCTGTGTTTCATTTTATTTTCAATTTGATAAAATTTTTTGATCAAAACATCATATCATAACCTAGCAACAGATATTTATTTGTAGTTGTCATGATTTCGTACTAATTCAATTTTAATCTGTCTGAAAATGCTGTCAAGCAGCGAAACTATAGTCACAGAAGCATTGAAGAACATCCTAGAACTTCCAGAATTCGAAGGGCCACTTGCTCCAGTTAGCTCACGCGCTGGCTACGTCCTTCACCACTAAAAACCAACAGTGAAGCTAGAGAAAGTATTCTCCAAGTCTGTATGCAGTCTTAAAACATACAGAAAACTTGATTCTGGAACGAATTTTTTTTGTCTGTCGGTCGGTAGGCTTGTATCTCTGGCTGTTAGTAGGCGCAATAACTTTGGAACAAATTGAGATATCATCTTCAAATTTAGTACACAGTTAGCAACCGACAAACTAACAGTTCGTATTGTTTTTGGGCAAAATCGCTCCAAGGGGTGAGGGATGAATGGGGGGTGATTTGGTGAAAATTGATATTTTTTCGTTAAAACTTGAGTATTATAACGTTGTAAGGTTTATTTATTAGAAAACTTTCAATCTCATTAAACATCTGGTATTCTGTGGTGAAATTAAATTAGGGGTTGAATGTGTGGGGGTGGAATATCAGTGATAGAAATTTCGTTTTTTTTACTAAAGCAGTGTAAGAAGTCTCAAAACATATAGAAAACTTGATTCTGGAACAAACATTTTTTGTCTGTTGGTCTGTCGGCTTGTGCGTCTGTCTGTTAGTACGCGTAATAAGTTTCGAACGAATTGAGATATCATAAGTACACTTCTTCAAGTCAACCCAAATGACCACAACACATATTTTCAAAGACCTGACAATCGTTTCACTAACAACGTTAGCTTCATCAGAGGATGAAAAAATTCTAAACTAAATTACTGCTATAACTGTATTTATATAAGTCTTAGGTAGAAGAAAGAAACCAAAATTGTAGTCAGAGGCGCATCGTTTGTCTATTTCATCTCTATTGAATTTATGATTTTTTATTTAACTAATTTAAAGGATAATGGGATTGAAATGAAAAGTTCCGTGTTATTTAAGGACGCTCACGTTCTTTATTGATCTAGAAATTCGCTATGTAAATACTGGAACCTGCGATGAGCACCGACAAGCACACCTAGATAAATACCAATAGCTAACGCACATCGTTTTAACAACTGTTCCAAATATTCCAGCGTTTGTTTTGTTGGTACACTAGGAAACAATGACGTAACATCAAATGATATGAAAATCTCACCTTCCAGTAATTTTACATCTTTTACTTTATTAATGAATTGAAGTAAATTTAGCACCGATAAACTTTTTTGTTAAATAGGTAGGTTTTTAAACTCATTTGACGGCCATTTTGCTAGATTATATGTCGGAGAATCTATAGGCGAAATAACAGGTCTCAGTGATTCTCCCGGTTTATGAATTTTTGGGAGACAATGTTTTTTAGGGACTTTAGGATTAGCAACTTGTAAACGTCTTCCTAAGTCCTTTGCTATAAGATTTGGACACATTTTAAAACTATTTCTATATATACTTCGTTCATCATTTTTGGTAGCGGATTTTTATTTAGTTTTCTATACGGACCTGTGATGAACACTGATAAGTACACTTGGAGAACCGAAATCACCACAACACATCTTTACAAAGACCTCAATAATAAAGTTAAAGATGTAAAATTACTGGAAGGTGAGATTTTGATATTATTTGATGTCGCGTCATTGTTTCCTAGTGTACCCACAAAACAAACGCTGGAGTATTTGGAACAGTTGTTATAATTGAACAATATAAGTGAAGATGTTTTCAAAGAATATTTAACTCTAACTAGCCTTTGTATAAAACAAAATATGTTCCAATTTAACAATGAGTTTTTGCACAAAATAAAGGCACGGCAATGGGCAATCCATTATATATTTTTATTGCAGACCTCTTCATGAGTAGATTTGAGACGGATTTAAAAAATGAAAATGGGTATTTCCCTAGAGTTTGGTTTCGTTATGTGGACATAGTGATGGGAAAAACAGTTATTTTCTGTTAACAGTTGAAGCCGTTAACGTTATTTAATAATAACCGCTGAAAATAACGGCTTCAGTTATTTTAAACTGGATAGTCGATCGATAGTATCCTACATTCCCAAAGCTGTGAGCGAGAGCGAGCACACTAGTATAAATGCATTGTATTTTTACCCCGTTATTTCACGTAGTGTATAAATCTCAAATTTTGTCGATATGAAAAGGAAACAAAGGGTTAAGAAATTATAATAAGCGTGTCGTAAATATTTTGCCACTCTGAAGTGAAACTTTTAGAAATCAGAAGGGAGTCTTCTATAAGAATTTACTTAGATGTTTTAGGAATTATAAACTAGTAATTTCTTACAAATTTATTTTATCAGGGTCTTTACGTAAATGTCAATGCCACAGCAAGAATCAATAAATATCATTATTTATCACGCCTTGGGACGTTAGACGTTAAAACTTTTATTGCTACACAGGGAGTGATTCTAAAAACTCCATAACATAACGCAGCTAATAAAATTTCGGTAAAGAAACAGTATAAAAAATTGAGTTTGAGTTTTAAAAAAAATTGGAAGATATATAGTATTAATTGTTTATTTACTTATTTTAATATTCGTTGTTTTAAAATTAGTTTCAAAAATTTCAAAGGGCTGTAACTTGGAGGAGAAGGGGTATTAAGAAAAACTTAATAAAAAGACACCCCTTATTTTTCGCCAAAGAATCACCCTGTAAAATTTTTCGCATCAATTTGGAAACACCCTGTATATATATATATATATATATATATATATATATATATATATATATATATATATATATATATATATATATATATATATATATATATATTCATTTAATTTTTTATATTGAAATGTAGGTATATAGATATTAAAAAATGTTGTATCATTATATTTTTTTAATCAATTTGATAACTATTATCAGACAAACGAAAATGACGTGTTAACTGTTTTCTTAGGTAATGTATATAAATTTAAATAAATAAGTACTTTAATTTCACGTGAAATAACCCTATTTTGCGTTGTCTATAGTGAAAGTAACAACACGTTTTTACAGAAATTCATCTTTTTACCCAACATTTTTGATTATTAAATATTTGGCTTTACATACTAGTGGGAAACTCAACTGTTTCAAAAATAACAGCTTCTCAGTTTAACAGAATAACTCTGTGTAGTAGTGTCGGTATGCCGTATCCCCATCAACAACCGGTTAAAGTTAAAATTAAAATTAAACCGACCGTTTTATTGTACCGAAGATCGTACGTCCCTAAAGCTGTGAGCGAGAGCGAGCATTCCCAATCTCAAGGCTATTCATCCCGTTAAATGGTTAAATAACAGTTGCCGATGAAAACCGATGTTTATTCATCGAACCTAGTTGCAGTAGAATTGAAACAGACACGACTCCGAATTCTAGGTTAGTGTAAAAAGCGTTACTTTTTAAGCCGTTATTTTTATAAATCGATAACTGGTGGTTACCGTTACGGCTCGGTAACCGCTTAAAAATAGCTGACACTTAAATAACGACCCATCACTATGTGGACGATATTTTTGCAGTGTTTGACACGAACATATGCAAGGTTGAAGAATTCACTGAAAAACTAAATAGTCAATTTTATCCAATAAAATTTTTCCACGAAATGGAAGTTAACAAGATACTTTCTTTTCTTGATGTACTAGTTATTAAAAATAATGACTCGCTTGAATTCGATGTCTATAGGAAGGAAACCGCCACTATAAGTTACATTCCAAACTACTCACATCAAACGTTTGCACAAAAAACGGCTAGTTTAAATTTCTTGGTAAGTAGATTGATAAGTTTTCCATTATGTAAAAGAAGGTTTAATAGAGAATTAAAGTACATAAAAAACCTGGCGGGATATAACGGTTATTCGGATTGTTTGGTGGAAAAATTGGTTAACACACACAGAACAAAGAAAATGATGGCTGAATGTACCACATTAAAGAAAGATAAAATAGAGACAAAATGTGTGTGTTTACCTTATGAAACACGTATCACAAAGGGTTCGGAAAGTATTTTTAAGAAAGTCGATTTACAGTTGACTTTTTCGACGAAAAGTAATAAAAAAAAGTTGGGTAATACGAAAGACACATACAAGGCCACTGAAATGTCGGGTATTTATGGGATAGGTTGCAAAGATTGTAATCTTAAATACGTGGGTCAGACCAAAATAAACATAGCCACCAGATTTCGTGAACATCTCGCACATTTACGATATGGTACGGTAGACAAATCGTGTGTGGCACAACATATATGGGATAATAATCACCACATTGACAGAAAAAATTTGACATTTGTTAAAACTGCTGGACATTAAACTATGCTTGACGCGTATGAAGGCGTATATATTTCCAGATCGATTAAGAACAAAACGTCACTGAACCGCGCGGCACCTTTGATTTCAAGCCCTTTATTTTCACTTTGCGTTTGATCAGCTAAACACTCTTATTTTTCAGGTAGAATAATAAAGTAAGTTCAATAGCCTCGTCCGGTCCATACTGATACAAGGCACTACGATGTGGCCGCGACTTGAAATCCCCTTTCGTTTTCTTTTGCTTATCTAAGAAATACATATAAATACTTCTTGTGTTGTAGAATTTTAGTTGGAATATTCATCCTCTGATAAAGCTAACGTTGTGGCCGAAACGGTCGTTGTTTTTTTAAAGATGTGCGTAGTTTTTGGTATTTCTCCAGGTGTGCTTGTCCGTGCTCATCACAGGTTCCAGTATTTACATAGCGAATTTATAGATCAATAAAGAACGTGAGCTTCCTTAAATAACGTGGAACTTTTTATTTCAAGCCCATTATCATTAAAATTAGATAAAAACTTATAAATTTGGCAGGTAGAGGATTAAAGGTAGTTCGTCAACGTCGTCCGTTCAAAATAGACACAATAGACAAACGATGCGTCTCCGACTACAATTTTACCTTCGGTTTCTTTCGTCTACCTAAGAATTAGATAAACACAGTTGTAGCAGTAATTTAGTTTAGAATTTTTTCATCCTCTGATGAAGCTAACGTTGTTAGCGAAACGATCGTTAGGTTATTGAAAATATGTGTTGTGGTGATTTGAGTTCTCCAAGTGTACTTATCGGTGCTCATCACAGGTTCCAGTCTTCACACAGTGAGATATCATCTTCAAAGCTGCTCACTTGCCTTTCAGCAAAACAAAGAATGTCGTTTTCGAAGACGTTTAGAACCTACTGACTCCATACAGCTAGGATATGTAGTGAGTTCATTTTACTTGCCCGTAATTTAAAACCATATATATATTAATCGTATCCTCAAATAATAACACTGCATTAAGATTCTGTCTATGTCTGATTTTATTTTACTGATTTTATACGGATAAAGAAATAATAAACTAACAAAATACCACTACTTAATCAATAAATTCTAGTTATTACTTGAGCTCTTTTATTTTGGTTTATCTTTGACCAAAAAAATTTTCCTTGCGCTTTTCCAAATTGGTGTAATTAAAATATAAATGAATTTCTTATTTAAATATTATAAACAGATTAAAGGTTTACATACATTTATGACACCAATTTTCATTCATACATTCTTTATTGGAATTTATACGTTCCATTCACTCTTTAACGAAAGGCCTTTATATTTAATGCAGAAGTTTATACCTTCAAAACTTCCTGACTCTTCTGTTGCCAACCGCTGTGTGCTCGGTTGAAATTGATCGCTGCTATTCAGCCATCTTGGGTACTCTCACTTCAAATTTCCGCGTCCTTTGGCGTCGATTATTATTTGGATATTTCCATATCTTTTTTTGCAGCACTTATTTCTAATTTATTTTCCATTCAAATGATACATTATTTGTTAATTTACAGTTTCCAACACTTTTCAAACTCTTTTGTCGATTTGAATACTTATTTTCATTAAATTTTATTAGCAAAATGCTCTGGCGTCCTCTTGTTATGAAGACCCAAATTGAAGAGCTCCGCTTTGATTTAATTATTTTCTCCTTCCCGCCAAATATTGAATTCAAAACATACTACCTTATTTCAAACTGTCAAAAATTATTTTCAATATTTCTTATCATAGAAATATGGTTGTGTCTATGTACACAACTGAGAAATGAAATGCTGTCAATGTCAAATTCATATTAACCCCACTTGTAAAACTATAAATGACATATTCTAGATTGTTTTAAACAAACATCAACAAAAACAAGTCTTAAAATTATATACAAACTTTAATCTTTCTATATACACACATACACACACATATATATATATATATATATATATATATATATATATATATATATATATATATATATATATATATATATATATATATATATATATATATATATATATATATATATATATATATATATATATATATATATATATATAACAAAACACTTTTCAATTTTTTATAACAAAAATGTATCAACTATTATTTAACCAAATTACACCTATTTGTTTATCAGTTTATTCATTTCAAGCTACATTTCACTTTTTGTTAAATGTCTTATTGTAGCTTGAAAAAGTCTTTTGAATTTTACTAGTTTGGAGTGTATATCATTCAGTACATTATTTTCACTTTGCTTGGGATTAATTTAAGAATCATTTGCTCTGTTTATAATTTGAGAATGTCTTTTTGTATATCTGTTTTTGATAAATTTTATAATCTTTGTGTTTTAGATTGTTATGCTGTTAATGCAGATCTTTATTGGTCATATGATACATTGTTGTTTTATACTTTGGCTTCACTGGAGATTTGAGAACATCTGCATCTTTAGTAAGTTATTTTATATTAATTTCATTTACACCTTACTTTAAAAGGCCTTACTTGTGTGTTTTTATATGTCTATTCTTTGAGTGTATATGAATTTGTTTTACCCCTTTTTATTTGTTTCGCATATAGTAAAAACATCAATATCATCATCCATCATCATCATCGATATTTATTTATACCTAGTATGTGAATTACGCTCTCATTACATCTGTTTTAAAATTTTATCTCTACATTTCAGATTGATTTCAAGAATTCATTGGCAATGCTCCTTAGTATTCTACACATAACCGCCTTGACTGAGATCAGCATTCTGCACGATACCAGCTTTGATATCAACTTACATTGATACCAGGTTTTCCACAGTATTGGCATTTAGTGGCAATGTTAGTGTTTTGACAATTACCGTTCATAAACCTTTAGTATTTTAATTAGTGATAAGTGATATTCTAGTTCACTTGTAAGTACTTAGTTTTAAGTTTTAGTGAATTTTTATTAAAAAAATTCACTAATAGAGAGGTATCGATGGTGAGACTTTGCAAAATTTTTTGCAAATGAGCGCTAGGACTCCTAGAACCCATATCCGCGGTCAGTTTCAATTATATATATATATATATATATATATATATATATATATATATATATATATATATATATATATATATATATATATATATATATATATATATATATATATATTCGTCTGGTAACTCAAAAAATAATTAACCGATTTCGATGAAACTTGGCAAGTGGCTTTCTTTTATTAATGGCTTGGATGAGTTCGTTAACCAGAAAAATCGGACGGAGTTTTCCGGAAAAATTTTGGATTTTCTTTCGAAAAAAAATTTTTCTCCGAAAGTAACAAAGCTGTTTTAATGAAATTTACTATATATGTCGCCTTTGGAGAGATCTTACTACGTACTGAAATTCAAATTTCTAAGTTTATAAAAAATTGAGTTAATTGAATTTTACATTTTCTTTCGTTTTTTTTTTCTCCGAAAATTACAAAGTTATTTTAATGAAATTTGGTAGATATCTTGCGTTAGGGGAGGCCTTACTACACACCAAAATTAAACTCGCTAAGTTTATAGAAAATTGAGTTATTCAAATTTGAACCATTTAATATTTAACATGAAGTTTTTACCAGAGAAATCGTAGAAACGACGAGACGATTTTCACGTCTCTAGTATCAGGATCACATGAGAGGATAGGCAGTGGCAACTAATGTTGTATATGTTAGTTTGTTATTCTGCAGATGATGTTTTCAATTTGTCTTCAAAATATGGTGAATGTAACAGAATAGTTGAGACAACAGTTCGAACATTTAACAACAGATTCCTTTATTTGGCTCCAATGAATAGAACAAAATTCAGCAGAATTAAAAGTAAGTCGTCAAGTCATGGAATAATACTGACACGACGCGTTGTTAAACGTTTCAAAATTGAAGACAATGAAATGAATGAAATTATAGTTCTTGCATATTTTGAAGCATGTCTAGAAAGTTCGTTAAGAAGTAGGTATCAAGATTTGGGTTTAGCTATCTGGGCAATACACAGAATATTGAGAAAGCAGAATATGCATAATTAGTGAATTTTTATTAAAAAAATTCACTAATAGAGGGGTATCGATGGTGAGGCTTTGCAAAAATACTTTCAAATGAGTGCGAACTAGGACCCCTAGAAGCCATATCCGGGGTCAGTTTCAATTTTTATATGTTATATATATATATATATATATATATATATATATATATATATATATATATATATATATATATATATATATATATATATATATATATATATATGTATCCGTCTGATAATTTAAAAAATAATTAACCGATTTCGATGAAACTTGGCAAGTGCCTTTCTTTTATGAATGGTTTGGATGAGTTTGTTAGCCAGAAAAATCGGATGGGGTTCTCCGGGAAAATTTAAAGTTTTCTTTCGAAAAAAAATTTTTTTCTCCGAAAGTAACAAAGCTGTTTTAATGAAATTTACTATATATGTTGCCTCATATATATATATATATATATATATATATATATATATATATATATATATATATATATATATATATATATATATATATATATATATATATATATATATATATATATATATATATATATATATATATATATATATATAT